>JAECXB010000246.1:0-586349 GCA_018151435.1 Zaprionus africanus | reverse complement strand
AATTTCATAAGTGTGAGCAATGCGGTTGCCAAAAAATGCACTGTTAATTTTAACGCAAAGAATGCGAAAATCATGCGAAACGGAATATGCATTCTGAAAGTTAACAGAGCTGGAGGTCTATACACGATAAAAATCAAACATAACAGATGTTATGCTGCTGTTAACGCGAATGCGTTGCTTTGGCACTAACGGTACGGACATTTGAATTACGCAAGTCTTATGGATATGGTCAATAAAGGATTAGTTCGAGGAATGGATAAGATTGATGTCACAAAGAACACATCATGCAAGACGTGTATGATCAGTAAAGTACATGTGCAGCCCTTTCCGCAAGCGAGCGAAAGTCGTGCGCAGGAATTGCTGGAATTGGTGCATACGGATGTGTGTGGTCCATTCGAAACTCAATCAATTGGCGGATCCAGGTATTTCCTGATGTTCATAGACGATATGTCACGGCGGACATATGTGTATTTCCTTAAGGGCAAGGATGAGGTTTTTGACAAGTTTATGGTGTAAAAAAATCTAGTGGAGCGGCAGACTGGAAAGAGGCTAAAATGCGTTCGAAGCGATAATGGACGAGAGTATGTCAACAAGAAATTCGATGAATATTTCAAGGAAATGGGAATTGCACGGCAGTTGACAGTAGCTTATACTCCACAACAAAATGGTGTGGCTGAACGTGCCAATCGGACGTTGGTGGAAATGGCCAGATGCTTATTGGTACAGTCAGGATTAGGTCAAGAATTATGGGCAGAGGCAATATACACAGCGGTGTATTTGCGGAATCGCTCGCCCACTCAGGCATTGATCGGAAAGACACCAATGGAAGCATCTAAAAGTTTTTGGTTCATTCGCAGTGGCGTTGGACAAAGGTCAACAGAGAAGCAAGTTCAAACCCAAAGGGAAAGAGTATCGAATGGTCGGATATTCGGCAAATTCCAAGGGTTATCGACTGTATGATCCTGAGCTGAGGAAAGTAGTCGAGAAGCGAGACGTGGTTTTTGACGAGCTTGGACTTCCGGAGCAGACAGATGCAGAATTTGTGATGCACAAATTGTCAGTTGACGAGTTTCATATCCCTAATGGTGCTGAGAAGGATGACAACGATGAGATCACATCTAAAGACAACACGGATGCGTCTGACACATTGATTGCTACCAAACAAGGTAGTAGTGACGAATCCTACGCGAGCGCATCGGAGGAGTTGGTACTGGAAGAGCAGGCTGAGCGTATTGGTCCAGGAAGACCAAGGTTGCTAAGAACGGGCAGACGCGGTCGCCCAAAAAAGCAATATAATGTACTCAGCGCTATGGTTACTGAGAATGTAACTGTTCCATCATCCTATGAGAAGACGATGAAAAGCCCAGAGGCAACATACTGGCGTGAGGCGATGGCGAAGGAATACGAGTCTTTGATTGAGAATCAAACTTGGCAGGTTGCAGAATTACCGAAGGAGCATCGGGCAATTGGCTGCAAATGGGCATTTAGCCTGAAGCGAGATCCACTTGGGCAAACACAGCGCTTTAAAGCACGGTTGGTTGCGAAAGGTTGTTCGCAGCAATATGGCGTAAGCTATAAGGATACGTTTTCGCCGGTTTGTCGTTTGGAGAGCATGCGTTTCAATCTGGCCTTAGCAGCGGAGTTGGAGTTATATTTACATCAGATGGATGTATGCACGGCATACTTGAATAGCGATCTGAAGGACGTAGTATATATGAAGCAACCCCAGCGCTATGCAGAAGGCACTCAATCGGACAATGTCTTTTTATTGAAGAAAGCGTTATACGGACTGAAGCAGTCAGGAAGGGAATGGAATCCGTGTGACAATGAGCCATGCCTTTATAAACAGGAGGCAAGAGGTGACTTATCGCTAATCCTGGTGTATGTTGATGATCTCCTTATAGCATGCAAATCTAAGGCGGACTTGATCTGCAAAAAGTCGAGCATTTCAAAAGCTTTTGAATGTGTTGACAAAGGGCCGTTGGAGCTATTTCTTGGAATGGAAATTCTACGTGAGGGAGAAACTGGCGCTATCACTCTTAGCAGTTCGCAGTATATCAAGAATCTACTCAAGCGAAACGGTATGGAGAGCTGCAGGCCGGCAGCTACACCATTAGAAAAGGGGCATCAGGTGTTGTGCGAGAATGCTCAATGCAAAAGGATTGACGTGAAGACGTATCAATCAATGATTGGAGAGCTGATGTGGCTGGCTCTTACAACACCAGATATTTTGCATTCGATCGCAAAATTGGCTCAACGTAATCAGGAACCCCATAGTGAGCATTTTGCAGGCGTGAAGCATGTTCTGCGTTATCTGGCATCAACAGTAGATTACAGGCTGCACTACTGGAAACCATTTGAAGGTTTCGTCGACGCAGATTGGGGCGGTGACAAGGTCGACCGTAAATCCTATACTGGCTATGTATATTTCTTAGCTGGTGGTCCGATTTGCTGGAAATCGGAGAAACAACGGAGCGTGACACTTAGCAGCACTGAGGCTGAATAGCTGAAGCTTTGGTCATGCGCAGGCTTATCATTGAAGTCGGTTTCGGAATAGATTCCAACAGTTGTAAATGGTGACAACCTGAGTGCGCAGGAATTGGCCAAGAATCCTGTACATCATTCGCGCAGCAATCATATTGATATACGATATCATTTTGTGCGACAGATCATTATGGAAGGGCATGTTATGTTGCAGTACGTTTCGACAAATAATATGATCGCAGATATACTAACAAAGAATTTGTCAAAAAAGAAGAATATTGAATTAACGAAATTGTTAAACTTGAAGTAATTTTTGTAAACATGCTTGCTTTGAGGAAGGGTGTAGAAAATCATCGTTTATGTTACCAATGTATGTATGTTAGCTGCTATAATGCTATAAATATGTTATGTTAAGTTTATAACAGAGTACTGCAAAATGTTACTTCTTTCTAATAAACATTCACACAGTGAAGACGTACGCGCTTTTTCTTTATCTTAATATAACTCTCCGCGTCCGGCTACTGCTGCGGCAACAAACAAATCCAACATATTCGACGCTGTCGCGGGCAACGCTACGAGCGAGAAGAGTACGGACTTACTTCTGTCGAACGTGCTGACGCGGAGCACGCATTAGTCCGTTTGGACAGAGAGAAGCGTTCGCCGAGGAAGCTCAAAGAGGAACGGTTAGCAAGAGCAGCCAATTATCAGGACTGTCGCCGTATTTGGATAAAGAGGGTATCATGCGTGCCAATGGAAGGATTGACGCAGCGGCATGTGTACCATATGGGGCTCGCCGTCCGATCATACTGTCTCATAAAGGCGCACTGGCGGATTTGATCGTTCGTCACAACCATGAGAGGATGTGCCACCAAAACATGGAGGCCCCCATCGGCGAGATTCGTCGAAAGTTTTGGATAACTAACGTGAGGAGGCTACTACAGAAGGTGGTGGCTAATTGTAACGTATGCAAGTTGCGGAAGGCACGACCAACACAACCGGAGATAGGCCCGTTGCCGGAGGATCGGCTTGAGGCAAATGGATGGCCATTTAAGTTAACTGGCCTGGACTATTTCGGACCATTGCTTGTGTCGATTGGGCGCCGAACAGAGAAGAGGTGGGTGGCGCTATTCACCTGCCTTACTACAAGAGCCGTTCACTTGGAGATGGCTCATGATTTGTCAACAGATTCATGCATCATCGCTATCAGAAACTTCATGTGCCGCCGTGGACCGGTGGTTAGGATAAGGAGCGATAATGGCAAGAACTTCGTGGGAGCCGATAAAGAGGCCAGACGATTCAGCGATGTATTTGACCAAGCGCGGATACAGGGCGAGTTGTCATCTAAAGGAATCGAATGGATCTTTAACTGCCCATCAAACCCAGCTGAGGGAGGTGTCTGGGAAAGGATGGTCCAGTGCGTGAAGAAGGTTTTGGCACACACGATGAAGGAACTTGCATCCAAGGAGCACGTGTTGGAGAACTTGCTGATCGAGGCGGAGAACATAGTGAATTCCCGCCCGCTCACGCACTTGCCGATCACAGTGGACCAGGAGGCTCCACTGACACCGAACGACCGGTTAAAGGGAATGCCCGACGTGCCAAATCTTCCTGGAGATGATGAATTAGCATCTGAGAGATGCACAACAAGGAAACAGTGGCGTATCGCTCGGATGATGAGAGATCGGTTCTGGAAACGATGGGTGCACGAGTACTTGCCCACACTTGTTCGCAGAGAGAAATGGTGCCAGCGTGTTGAGCCCATGCGTCGAGGAGACCTGGTATACATCTGCGATCCGGCCATACCACGCAGGAAGTGGAAAAGAGGCGTCGTTGAAAAGGTGTTCACCGGGAAATATGGAGTGCCACGGCGGGCTTCAATGACGACTAGCGGTCGAGCCAAATTAGTGCTGCGTCCCGCTTCGAAGTTAGCCGTTCTGGATGTGGTGAATGCTGCTGCTTCACGGGGGAGGGGATGTCGCGGAACGGATAAGTTGGCTATCGATAAGTATTTAAGTAATTTGTCACCGATAGAGGGCACTCGGATTTAGTATTTTAATGTATGCGTTTTTATCGTTATTGTAATTGGTCACATCGATTTAACTAAGAATTAAGCTATACTTGGCACGTCAGATCAGTTCGTTTCACGATATCCAAGAGTGAGGGAAGAAAAACTGCGGTACGTACAATTCGGAACAGATTTAAGGTCAAATGTGTAATGCCTTGCAAAACTGTATCATTTCCCTATAGAATAAAACCAATCTTCATTTGTCTAAGCCAATGAGCGTTTAAGGCATTCCCTGGATATTGTCGGCGGCTCGACATCTCGAATTACAAGAATTTGAGGTGGTTACTGATCATTCGAGTCTAACATGGCTAGTGCGGCAAACTAATCTTAAAGGACGCTTAGCAAGGTGAGCAATGAATTTACGGGGGCATAAGTTTACGATAAGTCACCGTAAAGGGAAAGAACACATAGTACCAGATACACTTTCTAGCATGTATAGTGAAGAATTGTCCGTAATTGACAACTATGGCCCTGAAGTAGATTTAGAGTCGCCTAGTTTTGAAGAAGATGCTTATAATGAATTAAACCAGTCGAACGCTACAGTCAGGTGCTGACTGTAGAAGGCCATGGAATATCATGGTATAGCGTGTACAATTTATTTTCCCTTATTTATAAAGAAAATTTTGGTTTGTTTGAATTATTATTAGGCATTTTAAAATATAAATTTTATATTCTTATTATATAATTTGAACGACACGCACAAGTTCAATTGACAGACAGAAGAAGAAGAACACATAAACAATGCAAAGACGAATAGACAAGAAGTATAAGCATAAGATAGAGCGAGAGGGCAATAAGTTAGTGCCAAACAGGAGTGGCGGCAGCGGAAGTTATACAGTAGCTTAGCGGAGCGAGTGCCGGATTCGAAGACCAATGATGTTGACAGTGTTCTGGTTCGATTGCTGCCGTAATCAATGCGTGACATGTATTTCCTTTTTTCTTTCTTTTCTATTAAATAATTTAAAAGCTTAATAAACAATAATTTTGAAATTTTTTGGTAATCAACATATTAATTAAATATTTATTTAATTAAGAATTCAAAAATAAAAATGTCTTTATTCATTCGGTTCAGTTCTTAGACTAAAATATTACAAAAAGGGATTCATTATAAGAAGGCTGCTACTGCTGGGGGCCGCCGCTGTCGCTGCCGTTGTTGACGCTGCCGCTGCTGCCGCTGCCGCTGTTGTCGCTGCCGCTGCTGCCGCCGCCGCTGCTGTTGGTGCTGGTGTTGTTGCTGATGGTGTCGGGTTCCTGCAGTTGGTCGCGGCTTGGAATTTGCTGACCAAGCGCACGTGGCGGATGTTTAGGCTACAGTGGCCAGTGGTCCCACGGTTTTGAGAATGCTGACCAAGTGCGCGTTGTTTCAAGTGCGCGTTGTTTATGTAACTCTGCCTCATGAGAAGTTGCGCTTCTCGTTGTTGTGTGGCAAGAGTGTCGTTAACTCCTCCCCCTTTAAGCGCGGACGTCCTCGGTCGCGATATATAACCTCTTTTGCGTTGTGGTTGGCTTAGGGTCTTCTTTTGGGGCTGCTGTTTCTTCGTTGGTCACCTTAATGGTTACTTGGCGACTTTTCTTTCTAATTATGAATCGTGCCAGCAGTACCACCAGTAGAACTATGAGTGTTGCCGACATTGTGAGGTTCGCTGATATGCTGATGTTGTGGCTCCCATTTAGTCGTTCTAGCTCTTTTGTGTTGTTTATGTTGACCTCCTTCAACATCTGTAGAGATAATACTTCATCCACTTTTGTTTTTTCTGCCATTAGTTGCAACAGAGGTGGTGTCGCTTCGACGGGAGTCATGGTTTTAGAGATATAGATGTCATCTCCGACTCTTATAGTTGCATTTTCGAACTGTATGAGGAACGTCCCTTTCAGGTCCATCTTTTCCATGTCTATTTCGATTGTTCCCACGAAGTCGTTTAGCAGGAGCGTGCCGGTGAACAGCTCTTCGTGGTTGGGTACGTGTTGGCTATTTATTACTTTACATTGGGGTATTTGATTTCTTAACAAGTGGGTGATACATTTGTCTTCGCTTAAATCTACTAAACTATTTCTATTACAAATTATTTTTTCGTTGTGGGTTTCGCATGGTTTTTTTATTCCTAAAATTTGTTGTTTGCATCTTACTATATTTTCGAATTTTATTTCGTTTATTATATCTCCTATTTTTACAGTTTTTAATAGCATTGGGATACATAGTTCTTTTGAAATTAATGGGATATTGATCATGTATAGGATATTTTTGTTGTTGGTTGCTATTTTTATTTTGGAGAATTCTAGTAATTCTTCTGGGTTTATAAACAATATATCTTCTGTTTCCAGAATGTCTGTAATTTTCTTTATTTCTACTTCTGACAGAATTAGTGAATTTATGGTGTTAGTTTTTGCCCAGTCTATTGCGTAGATTAGATTATTTAATTCTTCTTTAAAGGCGTGTATCTTATACTTTAATGTGGTGGTTTTTTGATTTTTAATTTCTGGGTTATCTTTTTCTGTTTTTATAATTGTGTTTGTTATCTGGGTGATCTGGTTTAGTCGATCATTTAATACTCTGTTTATTACAATTTGTTTGTTATTATTTTCTAGTTGTTCGTTTATTTTTTCGTTATAATTTCGTGATCATTATGGTCCGGCGTGCCGGCCAACCATTTCCAGGCGGTGCCCAAGATTTCTATTGATCTTGTTTTCCGCTGGAACGGCCTGAGCCTTCTGAGGTTTGACTCTGCCTTTGAGAGCTCGAACGTGAGGAATGGGTATATTGGGTTGTTTGTTCCTATCTCGTTGACTTGGCTTGATAGATTATTGAATGCTGTCTCGTATTCTTCCACGTCAAACACGTGAATAATCTTGAATGTGCCATTTTGAATTGCTGCGGTGCCTGTCTTGATGGGTATCAACTGTGAATGTGAATAGTCTAGTATGGTCGTGATGCCAAAACATGTTGGCAAGAAAAGTAACCTGGAAGAATATTATGTTTTTATGTTATTTTTATGGACTACTTTTCCTGAGCGGGTTTTTATTGTTGTATTTCTATCTTCTGCAACTATTTCCTTTTTATACTTTGGCGACAACTTAGAACCAACTTATCGATCAACGTAAACACTCCTCCTGATTTTTATGGGCAATTTCTTTCTATTGTGGTACTGAATGGTTTCCTCTTGTTTATTTTTCAACTTTTGAACAACCTCTTTGCGTGCCGAATCTAGTGTCTGTGGGTCCGTGATTAGTCGGTGTCCGAAAAATATGTCTATTGGTTTTTCCTTGGTGGTTGAGTGGATAGATGCATTGTACTCTTGAACGGCTTTGAAGATTATTTCTTCGAATGTAGCCGCGTCAGAGTCTTTGCTTAGGCATCTCATTATTTCTGTTAAAGTCGAGTGGAATCTCTCGACTTGACCGTTACTGTTAGAGGAATAGGGTGGTGTCGTGTAGACAGATGCTTTTAGCTGTTCTTGCAGCAGAAATTTTATGTTGGCGGAGTTAAATGCTTTCTCATTGTCCATAACGATCAACTTAGGCATGCCAAAGGCTATCATTATTTCCCTTAGTGGGTGTTTCAGATCTTCTGAGGCTTTTGATTTTAGTAGTTTAATTTGGGCGTACTTGGAAAATTTGTCTATGGCCGTGAGCACCAATTGCTTTTGTGTGGTATAGATGTCTATATGGATGACCTGTCCGGGATAGGTAGGTATGGGGGTTGGTTGGATTTCTCCGTTGTTCGGGTGTCTGTCGTACTTCGATAACTTGCAAGTTTCACATGCCTTCGCTGTCGCTTCCGTTTTCTTTCGGAGGCTTGGGAAGAAGAACTTGCTTATTATCTGTAACTTGTTTTCTATTGCGTTCCTATGTGCCCTCATGTGTTCCTTCGCTACTATGTCGTCTTGTTCGTCTTCTTTAGTTATATCCTTCACCTGTTTCTGCGTATACCTGACCTTATACCCGCTGAAATGAATCGGATAGATGTTCTGTATCTTTCCCATGATTCTTTCTGCGGTAAGTAGGCCATTTACGAGTTTTGGATCTAATCGATCTTTAAGGATCTGAATTAACTCTTCTTCTGAATATTCTTTTCTCTTGACGATATGTCGATGGTAAGTGGGGAAAGGTATGGAGAATTCTTCGGACTCCTCCTCTGAGGTAAGCAATAATAACTGGTTTTTGAAGACATTAATTGGTACGTCTTCTACCGGTATCAAGTTATGTGAAGAGCTCTGATCGCTGTGAATTGTGGCTGTTGTGGAATTCACTTGCGTCCCTACTGGAATTCTAGACAGAGCGTCCGCCACTACGTTTGAGGTGCCTGGTTTGTATCTAAGCTCGTGGTTGTACTCTTCTAGGTAGCTCTTCCACCGCTTCAGTTTCGCATTGTTGTTTTTTGCATTCAGAGCGAAGGTTAGGGGTTGATGGTCAGTATATATTATCACCTTGGTTGTACCGTATAGGTACATACGCAAACTCTGAAGAGCCCATACTATCGCTAGCATTTCTTTTTCATTTGCAGCGTAGTTTTCTTCGGTCTTCGTTAGAGTGCGGGAAATAAAGGTGATGGGTCGAGAATCTTGTTCGAGGACTGCGCCAATGGCATAGTTTGATGCGTCGGTAGTTAGTTGGAATTCTTTGTTGAAGTTGGGGTAGGACAGGATGACATCTTGAGATGTTAAGGTTCGTCTTATTTTTGTTAAACGCACCTAGTGCTTCCTTATCTAATTCTATTTTAGTTCTGTTAGAGATGTTTTTTGACGCACGTCCGTTCTCTCCTCTAAGTAGATTTGTGAGTGGTTTGGCTAATTTAGCGAAGTCACGGATGAATCTTCTATAATAACTGGCTAACCCCAAGAATGACCGTAATTCTCTTAGGGTTTTTGGAGCCGGGAAATTTTCGATTGCTTTTACTTTTGCAGGATTTGTCTTAACGCCATCTTTAGAAATAGTGAACCCTAGGAAATCGACTTCTTCTTTGAAGAATTCGCATTTATCTATTTGGACTTTCATGTTGGCCTTGGTTAATGTTTCGAATATGGTGCTTAAATGCGAGGCGTGTTCGGACTCGGACCGACTGAAGACTATGATGTCATCGATATACACATAGCATATTTTTCCTACATGGTCTCGTAGGATATCGTCCAACGCTCTCTGAAATATTGATGGTGAGTTCTTGAGGCCAAAAGGTAGGCGGGTGAACTCGTATTTTCCACCGTTTATTGAGAATGCCGTCTTTTCTATGTCTTTTGGTTTCAAGGGGATTTGATGGAACCCGCTTTTTAGATCTAGAACTGAGAAATATTTGTTGTCGCCCAATTGTGCGATTATTTCTCCGATCTCAGGGATAGGGTACCTATCCGAAATGGTGACAGAATTCAGTTTTCGATAATCTATGACTATCCTATACTTCTTCTCCCCCAGACGCATCGGCTTTTTTGGGGACTATCCATACTGGAGCGTTGTATGGCGACCGTGAAGGTCTAACGATGCCATCTAGTAGCAATTGATTCATTTGTTTTTCAACTTCTGGTCTCAATGAAGCAGGGTATGGGTAATGTTTACTATACACCGGTAAATCCGATGAGGTTCTTATTTCTCCTTCTACCTGGGTAGTGTAAGTCAGTTTTTCGTCGGGTTCAGCGAATAACTCGACATGTTTCTTGATGATTGAGTCCATGATTTCTTTCTGTTTTTCTGTCATATGCTCGGTTCTCACTTTGATATTGTTTACCGCCTGAGTGGGCAGTTGTTTAATGTTTATCCTGTAGTCCCCGTTTATGATCAGAAGGTCATTTCTAACGTCGATGACGGCGTTGAGTCTTTTTAAAGTGTCGTTTCCTATTATACCATGGAATGTTTTGAGAGTGGGGAGCAAGAAAAATCTTATTGGAGTATGATCTTTGTTGAATAATTGAAGGAAGGTATGGTGAGTGATCTTTGTTTGACCACCCACAGAGTTTGCATAAAAAGGGTGTTCATTCAACTTAGGGTTCGTTACTAGGTTTGTTTGAATGTAGTTCTGATTGGATCCTGTATCTATTAGGAATTTAAAAGTCCTTCCGTCCTTCGTACCACAATTGATGTAAGGTAACGAAGAACTATTTAGTCTAAAAAATTGACATCGGCCACATCTACGGACACGGTAGCATATTCTGGTTCATTCTCCTCTGTTGACACGCCCGTTAACTCCGCTACCCCTTGCTGTTCGACATAGTCGTAGTAGGCTTGTTCGGACATTTCCGGTGGGTATGGCGTTTCGTACTCGGGTTCTCTGTCCGGCTCTGGCTCTCCGGTGGTAACATGAAAGTGCCTCTGGTATTTAGACACGGGACCAGTTTGGCCTTGAGGAGGGGGGCGTTTCCCAGCTAATTCGTTACCCTGTGGTCTATTCATGTAGTCGATTTGTTTTGATCGGACAGAGTGATCAACTTCCATGGGTGTTGGTTTTGGGTATGGTTTCGGTGCGGATGGTCTGGGAGGTGCTACTTGCTGTTGGCCCTGCGAGGGTAATTGCATTTGGTATGGGATATAGGAGCTTTGTGGCGGTCTATAGGGTTGGAGTGCAGTGTTTTGGTTAGCACCGGTCGGAGGCATTAGATGTTGGTATATTGCCGGTCTTGGGGTGTGATAAAATCGTGGGTCGAAGTTCCTCCATTGCGAGGAACTGGCGTTCGGTAAAGGTTTTTGAGCTACTACTCTAGTTGTTTGTCTTGGCAGTAGAGGTGGGGGTTGTTGTCTAATCTTAGGCGCAAATGAGTTTCTTTGCTCCTGATTCTCTACTAGATCACACAGGTGCAATGCGTGGCTCAGATCTTTTGGTTCTTTTATGGCCAATAGGCGTGGTAGGTCGCCATTAAGGCCTCTCACGAATGTGTCGAGTGCCTTGCCTCGGTAATTTTCTGTTAATGCTCTAACGACTTCTGGTGACTCCTCATGGGCTCCGATTTGATTCAAAATCAATGAGAGCTGATGGTAGACCGCTTGGTAATATTCGGAAATGGACATACGGCCTTGGCTTAGCGAGAACATCTGATACTCGAGAGTTTTTAAATCTCTTTTGTCAGCGTAGTGTGCCGTGAGGCACTTTGAAATGGCTTTCCAATTCATTGGCGTATTGTACGATTCTAGGACCGCGTCCGCCTCACCAACCACCTTGGTGCGTACAGCTAGGGTCATCAAATAGAATTTGTAAGACTCTTCTTGTCCTTCGTAAATAGCCATTACGCGGTCGACATTTTTTTTCCAAGAATTGAAAGTGGATCTATCTCCAGAAAACTCTTTGATGAGCTTCGTTAATTCTGGTACCCCCCCGCGTTCTTCGCCTGCTCTGGGTCCTACCAATGGAATATCCCTAAAATTTTCATGTCCGAAGTTCGGGCTGAACATTTTTTCGCCCTCTAACGTTTCTCTAATTAGACCCATGATAACGCTTTTTAGTTCGGGAGTAGTAGTAGGAGTGCTGGTCCCAGGTTGTCTATTATCAGCCGCTTGGCTGGGACCACCGGCAATGCCCAGCCCTGCCATGGCATCGGTTATCCCGCCTGGCATTCTTGAACAGAACTTGAAATATGAGGAAATGTTTGTTTTGGAATCGGACAACTACTTTGTTCTATTTGGTTTTTTTTTGGGATGCACGAAATTTTACTAATTTTTTTTATTTTAAAACCTTTATTTTCCCTTTTTTTTTTTTATTATTTTTTTTTATAGTTTTGTTGCTTGAAGACCAATGGATGGTCTCTTCCTTCTATCCTGGAGGGTCCCTTAGGATTCGCAGGATTGGAATGTGTTATACTGCGACTGCAGTCTCTTTTAATCAGTTATATTTTTCCACGGTGTTATGGGTTATATTAAATTATTCGCCTTTTTGTTTTTCTATGTTTTGGGGCAGAATGTATGTGAATTTATAGAATTTATATTACTTGTGTTAAACTTTTATGGCTTGAATTATTCGCATTTTGTTTTACTATGTTTAGGGGAAAGTGTGTGCGAATTTATAGGATTTATATTACTTATTTTAAACTTCTATGGCTTAATATCTATTCTTCATGGATTTTGCTTTTATATATTTTTTTTTAAGATAATTTTTTTTTTCGATATTGCTTAACCACTACGCTTACAGGTATATCATAATCCGGCGAATCTGCTACTCCTGGCTCCTTAGATTTGTTCCTTTTTGTCCTGCGGCGGTGCGGCGAAGCGGCGGTGCGGCAGGTGACTGGGGATCCTTGGTAGCACTTTATGTCGTAGCCGTCTGCGAACTGGTGCTACAGACGGAGTCGGCGGTAAACACAAAACGAGACCCGTGAGTTCTTTAAAAGTCAATCGCGCTCGCTCTTACGAGGTATTACGAACTCGGTACACTATGTGGCGATGGGGCACTGGTACATTAGACGCGAGGTACACTATGTGGCTTTTTTTTTTAGGCACTGGTACTACAACACGATGTCTTTTTCGGATACTCTCAGGGTCCCTGCTCGGGCGCCAATTAAATATTTATTTAATTAAGAATTCAAAAATAAAAATGTCTTTATTCATTCGGTTCAGTTCTTAGACTAAAATATTACAAAAAGGGATTCATTATAAGAAGGCTGCTACTGCTGGGGGCCGCCGCTGTCGCTGCCGTTGTTGACGCTGCCGCTGCTGCCGCTGCCGCTGTTGTCGCTGCCGCTGCTGCCGCCGCCGCTGCTGTTGGTGCTGGTGTTGTTGCTGATGGTGTCGGGTTCCTGCAGTTGGTCGCGGCTTGGAATTTGCTGACCAAGCGCACGTGGCGGATGTTTAGGCTACAGTGGCCAGTGGTCCCACGGTTTTGAGAATGCTGACCAAGTGCGCGTTGTTTCAAGTGCGCGTTGTTTATGTAACTCTGCCTCATGAGAAGTTGCGCTTCTCGTTGTTGTGTGGCAAGAGTGTCGTTAACTTATTTAATAAAAACACTTTTATAAACTTTGCCGAATGTTGCACAAATCTGACAGTTGCGTATGTGTGCCGAATACGGCAATTGGTGTGTGTTAGAGAGGGACGCCGAAACATAAATGTGCAAATGCAGACATGCAAGTATCGGCATCCCGCTCTAACATTCGTAACTTATTGATTGTCTTAAATATTGCATAAAAATATGAAACCAAATTTTTGAAAGCTATTTTTATTGAGATTTAATTAAATAACTGTAGTTTTCATTTAAGTTTTAAAGAATAAAAAAAAAAACAAAAAAAGTAATTAAAATTATTAAAAAGTAATTAACATAATTAAAATAAAAAAGTTGCACCAGCCGCGCATAGGACTTGAACTTTCGTAAGCACAAACGCCCTCCGCTAATTCTGTAACCATTCTATGCAATTAAAAAGTTTTGTTAAATGCTGTGTGTCCGACAATAGATTCGACCTTCGGTATGCTTTTGTAAATTAGGTCTTAATATACGCATAAGTATACGTTCAAATTGAGTTTAATTCGTTTCATATCTCACTTATTCTTAGTCCGATTAAAATGAAATTTTTAGAAAACACCCGTGAAAAGATATTTGTCATGGGAGATGTAAAACTTTTGTTGTTGGGTGTATATTGTGTATATTAAATGGTTATTACCGATTTGCAGCGGCGGGAAACGGCGTGGCCAAATTTTAAAAAAAAACTTTGAGAATATACACGTATGTTGTCACTTTATGGCTCTAGCTCTTATAGGTGCTGAGATCCAGGCGTTCATACAGACGGACAGACAGACATGGCTCAATCGACTCGGCTGTTGATACTGATACAGAATATATATAGTTTATGGGATCGGAGATGCCTCCTTCTGCCTGTTACGCACATGCTCGTTTCGACAAACACAATAGACCACGAATTTTTTTAAAATCCATGGCCTCAAAACCAAATATTAGCTGATCCAAGGTCACATCCGGATCTTAAAATCGCAGGCAATTTCATGTATATCCGCACAGAGTACGACAACGAAGTTTCTGGAAGTAACCAATCTGTTTGGAAACTTTGGATTCCTAAAAGTTTGGCTAATTCGGTTATTCGGAGTGGTCATGACACTGTTGTCTGTGCCCAGAGTTAAACGGGAAAGACATTAGAGCTAATGAGAAGGAACTTCTATTGGCCAGGAATGGTGAGTCAAGTGCGTGATTATGTGAGGCAATGTGAAGTGTGTAAGGCGACAAAAGCTCCAAACATTACCCTTAAACCTCCAATGGGGCAGCAGCCGAATCATCCCGACCATTTCAAAGACTTTATGTAGACATACTCGGACCCTATCCACAAAGTAAACAAGGACATATCGGACTGTTCATTGTCTAAGATAATTTTTCGAAATTTCATTGGCTTTGTGCAAGAAATTAAAAGCCAAAGACATCATCGAATTTCTACAAGACCAAATAATTTCGCTTATGGAGTGCCTGAAATAATCATAAGTGATAATGGATCACAATTTAAAACTCATGACTTTAATGCGTTCTTGACTATGTTTGGAGTAAAACATCAATATACTGCTGCATATTCACCGCAGTCAAATGCTACAGAACGAGTAAATCGGTCAATAATAGCAGCAATAAGGGCGTATTTATTAGAGGATCATACTGCGTGGGATCATCACATATCCGCTATTAGTTGCTCGTTAAGAAACAGCCTGCATCAAAGCATTAAATGTTCACCTTATCAAGCTTTATATGGCTTCAATTTCACTACGCACGGCTCCCAATATAAACTACTCGTATTGAAAAATTTAGGACTGTTGAGTGAAAATGTAGGAGAGTTGCGTAAAGAGGATCAGCTCCAGCTGTTGCATAAGCAGTTAAAGGAAAATTGCCTATGAACAGCAAGCTGAGCGCTACAATTTGCGGACGAAGGAGGTGAATTTTAAAGTTGGGTAGGAGGTATTCCGCAGAAATTTCTTTCACCGACTTTTATAAAGTCTATAGTAAGAGAAAAGGAAGTGCATACTACATCGTAGAGGACTTACAGGGCATACTAGCAGGAACCTACCATGCGAAGGACATACGACCGTAAAGAAACCTACACACTTCTGTTTAGTTCTCTACGGATGCCTGTGAACTAAACAGTGGTTGTAACGGACAGAGATTACATTTACTTATAAATAAAAATTAAATTAAAGTTTCTTTAAATTCCATAAAAATAAATTAAAGCTAGTGCAGCAGGAATCTGTTAGAAGAAAATAAATAAATTAATAATATGGTCGGTGCAACTTTGCATTCTTACGGGGATTTTGTAAGAGGTGAATTCCGAAGAAAATGTAGAAGGTATCATCCTTCTTTTGGCCACGCAGTGTTGAAATCTGTCAAAAAAAATAAAAGGAAGCAAGGAGGAGAATAAGTATGGCGATTCACTAGATTTTGCTAGATCATTGCAATCTTAAATTCTCCTCCGAGACGACTAGGGGTCTGAGAAAATAAGAAAAGGGAAAAAGGAAAAGGAAGTTGTTAGTTATCAAGAAATAAGTAGAGATGCAGCAGCATCTGGGACAAAGAAGAGTTGGCGCCGCTAGCTACCCTAGTGTTAGTCAGGACCCGAGTTGTCATATCCGGGAGTTCAAAAGGAAAAAATGAACCTATAGGTAGGGTGCGTAAAGACGCGAGGACTACGACAACTTCGGTAGTCCCCCCAACGTGGGTTGAGATTCCACTTCCGTATGGAAATGGGTTTGATCAGCAGTTACTAAAAACCAGAAGAAAGGTGACTCATTTTGAATGAACCAACTGTCGGGGCGTTCAGCCTAGAATATTAGTAGCTTGATCGCCAATTAGTCTTATTAATTTTAAGTGATTGAAAAGAATATTCTGTAGATGGAGCAATGTTACCTCCATTGGCCTCTACAAACTTCTGTTTAAGTGAGGTTGACGATTTGAAAAAGTCACCAATAGTCACGAACTATTATGTAGCGATATAATACATTATTTAAATTTCAATTTTATAGGAAACAGCGAATATAACCAAAATAGATTTTTAAAATATCTTATTGCATCGAAAAAAGGAGTCACTGCTGTGTGTGAGCGTCTGTGTACTTTTGTGTACATATACCGCCATCTAGTTTTCAGCTTAAACGACTCGATGTGTAAGTTGCAGGTTCCTCGCCGCGCCTTTGGCTTTCCTTTGAAACTGCTGATAGTAGCAGTAACTATTTTTGCTTCAAAATTTTTTTGTTGTCGCAGTCATGAGGCCTTTGTATAGTTGTTTGCACAGTCTAACAATTAAAGCTGTTGATGTTGCTTTCCCTTAGCTTCAACTTAGAGAAATAAGAACCAAACTGACTCTTGACACGGGTCGAGTGACACATTACAGCAGCCCGAACTAAATAGCGTTATACAGACGGACATCACCTAATCGACTTGGCTTGTGTTCCCGGGCAATAATATGTATACTCTGTGTGGCCACCAAGCCTCCTCATGCCTGTAAGATGCATTGCGCAAAGTAAATACGACGCAAATCACTGCTTAAGCATCTGCATCTGAACGCAAGGAATGAGGCAGCGGTCCAGGAAGAACTCGTCATGGTTCCAGTTTGAGAAGACCAAGGAACGAAAGTTGGGCAGCTCCAGCAGTAGACTGTGTTGCCCGTGCCATCTGGGCCACTTCGTTGCTGAGTCCCGTCATAGTGATGCTTCCGCGTTTAGCCGCAATGATCTTCCGGAAAATGTTCTCCTGGTTGGCAAGCAGCTGGCGGGAGTTGTCGAATCGAATGATCAGCTTGCGTAACTTGGGACATATCCTGTTAGAACATATCCTCTAGGGTCTCAAATGGATTTTGAGCACCTCTGGGTTGGTTAGCTTAATATCACTTACAGTCGCACGGTGCTGTCATAGAAATTGGTGATGTTGAGCTACTCAAAAAGATCTTCTGCATCCAGAGACTGAGGACAAGCTCCTCGATGTTTTTAATGTCAGTTAGATAGATGTTAAAGAAGTTCATCTCACTTGTAAGGCGCTTAGGCAAAATAAATGGCAAAAATAGTATGAAGCCGTTGGGATTGGGATTTCCTGCCAGTTGAGCACATAGAACTGGGTGTTACTCAGACAGGTCTTTGTATCGAGTGACTGTCTAATGCTATTGAGTAATGCATGGATTTGAAGACAAGCTCCGTCAAGTTTTTGAAACCAGTATGCCCAGATAGGCTGTGCAGAGGCCGTTCGGTTCCTCGCTTACCTAAGCAATTTAATCCCGCTAAGTCGGTTGGACCATTGGCAAGTAAAGTGCACCATTGTATTCGCATTTACAGTGCTTTCTGACTTATTTTTGTGCATGTGACTTATTTTGCTATTCCGCTAATACACGCTCGGTTGTACTCGTATGTACCACATCTTCAATGATGATGCCTGTGATATAAATTATATTACATTGCCTATAATTTGTTTGTAATTCTGAGCGTCTGTGTGCTTATCGCCATTTAGATTCCATTTAAATGACTCGAAATGTGTAAGTTGTAGGTTCCTAGCCAGGCCTTATTTTTCCTTTTGATACTGCACAAAGTTTCAGTAGAAACTATTTTTGCTGCAACATTTATTGTATCTTTGCACGCATTAGGTCTTTGTGTAGTTGCTTTCACAATCTAACAATTAAAGCTATTGCAACAGCTTTAGCTTCTTTTAGCGAGTAATGAGAGAGATAAACGACAAAGAAAATAACATTGACATGGAGAATTGTTCAATCATGTTCAGCTGAACATGAATGTAAAGTTAGTAAGTAAGTAGTTTCAAATTCTATATCGCTTTGATTTATTTATAACGTGTCGCAATATTATTATAACTTGATTGAGGGAGATGAACTGCGAACTTATAGATCAATTGTTTTTCGGCCTATGCCGAAGAACGGCTCTGGCCCTAATATAGTATATTCTGCGCCTGTTTTGGATAGTATATCAGCCTCTTTTTAACACGGTATACTGGTGTGTTCCAGTACCCATGGTTGAGTACCATTTGCCGAGTTACCGAGTTTTGTTGTAATCTCGCTCACCAGTTTAGATTTAATTTTGCAATTGGTGAGTGTCTTTATCGTTGCCTGACTATAAGACAGTATTTCCATGTTATTGCGACCTAAAATTTTTATCTCTATGGCACATATTTCAGCCGGGAGTTTGTTGTTGTTTTGCCCAAGGGATTCATGGAGTTGAAATTGTGGACTTGCGACGCCCAAGCCGATGCCCTGTTTAGCTATTGTGCCCATTTCAACTTGCTCTGAGTATCTTTCGGTCGGTCTTTATTTCTTCTTTAGTCGGTGTGCTTCCTGGGAAGTGTGAATAAGACAATATGTTAAGCTTTTGTTCGTTATTAATGGTGAACATCCAATTGGTGTTCTTCAAAGGCTGGCATCAGGAAGATATTTAGTCAAGGTTCTGTGTAAACTTTTTGGGAATATTTAAAGGGTTTTTGGTTTTTTGAAGTCCAGACGAAATTCTGAAATTCTCGGATTCGGATTCAGCGGCTCAAAATACATATAACTGCATATGCCCCATACCCATGAACCTTTTCTTGGTGGGCCTGTGTTGTTCACAAAAACTACACCAAGCATAGTTCTACTCTATGGTAAGCTAAGGACGGTTAATTGAGTAATTTAAGTCAATTTGTATAAGGTGGAATTCTGAAGTATTCATCCCAGTTAAGGTCTCGCAGGGCAAAGATTAAAAAGTTCTTTAGCACGGATTCAATGCGGTCCCTTTGAATCGAATACTGAGGACACTAAATGCATGATCCGTACTCAAGAATGGGAGGAACAAGTGAGGTATAGGACCCTTTATGTTAAATAAGGGTCGTCAAACTCCTTAGATGATCTCTTAATGAAGCCAAGAATTCCCATGGCCTTTTTGGCACAGTAGAAATGTGTTCCGCAAACTAAAGTTTCGGATCCAAACGGACACCAAGATCGTCAACTAAGGCAATTCTTTCTAAGGCACAACACAAGCGATCGGTAGAAAGTCATCCGTTTGCATTTAAACTATTCTGAATTAATAAATCAGTTAGATAACTAACAATCCACCTTAGACGTTTATGCAAGAAACCAAGAAAGAAACCAAAAGGTTTACTGAAGTCAGCATAAATGACATCAGTTTGAAGATTTTGCTGGAATCCCACTGAGGATGACAGCATAGGCAGATTTGCCGTAGTAGAACGTCGTTTCATAAATCCGAGTTAAAAGGGGATATGACGGATCTACAAAAGGGTTGCAAGTCAGGAAAAATGTAGGTATGGCCAATAGCTTAGAGATGCATCTATAGTTCGTTGCATCAGACTTGCCCTTTTGCATTTTTTGGGAATAATGAATGATTTCTTCCAAATGAAAGAAACAAAATAAGTTTCTAAGGACAGCGAGTGGGGTGACCCACTCTTGTTTTATTCTCACTTTGATTGGCACTGCCTAGTTCCGTTTTTTTTTTTTCTAAAATCTGAATTTGCCTTCATTGGAAAACCAGCATTTTTCCTGCGGCAGCTACTTGTTACAGTGGTCCGTTTTTAATGCAATTTTATATGGATATTATTGCAATATCTTGAAAAATAATAAGAATCAGCCGAAAGTTAATATGGTAACAGCGCGGTGCATCAGTCCAAACCGGTTTGTTCCAACTTATTTAGAACAACAAGTTTCATCATGATAGCTTTAAAATGTGATGAACGGACAAACAGAGACAAATTATCACCTACACAATTCTAGCTATTTCCCTATAGAGGCCTACGAACGAAATAGAGGGTGGCACGGACAAAGTCTTATAACTAATACATTAAACTTATAAATAAATATTAAAACTAAAGTTTCTTAAAAGTATATTAAACTAAATAAATCTATGTATCAGGAATCTGAGAGGAAAAATTCAATTAATTAGTAATATAATTTGTGCAACTTTTCATACTTACGGGGATTTTGGTAGAAGTGAATTCTTAATAAAAGGCAGGAGATGGTATCCTTAGTTTTGTCTACTCAGTGTTGGAACTTGTCCGTAAGAGAAAAGGAAGGGGGCAAGGAGGAGAATAAGTATGGCGATTTACTAGATTTTGCTAGATCATCGCAGTCATACATTCTCCTCCGCGACGACTGGGTGCCGGTGTCTGAAATGAAACGGAAAAACGAAAAAAAAGGAAAAGTGTTAGTGACCAAGAAAAAATCTTGAAGTAAGTTGAAAAACTCGTGCGCGGAGTTCTACATCGGGGCATAGTTTGCGAACGCTGGAAAAAAAAAGGAAGAGCGATGAGGATAAAAATTCAACATATATAAAAATAAAACAAAACAAGAGCAACAGTCGAGCGGCACTCGACAGTGGGATACCTTTCGACCTTTCTGAAACTGAAAGAGTCAATTATTGTACAATACTTCTACTTAATATAAATATCGTAGCGTAAGCATTTATATGCGTCTGTGTATGAATACGTGTATATGCGTGTATCATTTCATTGGTCAAGCACATATGTATGTATGTGTGTGTGTGCGTTTGAATGCAAAAAATGCGTGTCCATAGAAAAGAAGAGAAGAACAACAGATGGCGCTACGCGCTCGCATTCTCTTTCCTTTTCTGTCCTACATGAGCATTGCAAAAACGTCACAGCTTGCTGGTCTGTATACAAAATCAAAGCGAACAAGGTTAATAACTTCTGTGTTTGTTGTCCGATCGAGATTGGAAATTTGACGTTATGTTGGTATTATAATTAGCTAAGTATAGTCTTACTTAAAATGTTGTATCTTTTATATGTCGCTTGCAAATCACCTTATGAGATGAAATTATTGATTTGCGTGGGCGGGGGGCCTGGCACCCAACATTTTAAATAAACTTCACCTGTCCAGGATTAACAGAAACCTTCATGCCAAATTTGGTGCCTCTAGCTTTTATAATAGGGGATTCTTGTAGCGGCGCCTGAAGCCGATTAAAGTCAGTTCCTGAAAGTAGGCAGTAGTTTTCTTTTGTGGTCTGCAAGTTTCACCGAATAAAAGATTTTTTTTGTTTCAAGCAAAGCTCGGCTTGTAATGAAATGTTAATGATAACAGCAGAAGCAGGCTAACATTACAAGTTCAATTGAGTTAGGGTTGCTGTTAAAAAAGCTCTACCACTAAGCACTGAACACAAAGAGAACTCAAACAGGGGGTAAATCTGTTTTTGTCAGTTTTTGAATCATAGCGCCCCACAGACTTCGGCTGCACGCTCGGCTGGGAACTTCGATGTTCGGATGGGAACTTCGATGTTCGGCTCTCAGTACAAACAGCGCATGGGATCAAAACTGCTTCAGTCGCACAACGACAGCGGAACGATAAGCACGTGCGTACTTCTTTGCGCTGTGCGATCGTTTCAATGTGTGCGTGTATGGCATTTGAATGTATGCGTTGCTAGTGAAGTTTGACAACAGGCAAATGCTTCGGCCGGCGCGCTGGCAGCCTGAAGTCAATTTTGTGTTTCGCCGTCGAGAACGAAACGACTGAGGCACAGGGTCGTAGCAAGGGTTTTTTCGAGCCCTTGTGTAAAACTTCTTGGGGCCGCTGGTTTAGTTACTTTACTTAATGAATTTATTTGTGTTTACTAAGGGAATTGAATAATCCAAACATTTAAAACCTATCTATGTTTGCTAGCTGACATCCCTGTCAGCTGGGGGCCCTTGTGCACTATAGGCCCTGTACACACTTAGTTACGGGCCTGGCCAGCGTGAAATCATCTGTGTGTTTTGTTTTTGTTTTGCCATCGAAAGCCATGAGACCTAATTACAGTGAACCAAAATGGTTATTTGGTGGCAATAACTTTTAAAATTTGGAAACATCTGCAATTATAATATATTGAGTAGATTGAATTAATATTATATTATTATATGTAATTATATTACATTTTGCACTGCAATTTTATAACATCGCAAAAAAGTTAAGTGACTACATTATTATTTTTTGGTTTATGTGTTTACTTATATTGACAAAATCTGCGAATCAAAACAAAATGTTGTGAATACACACATATGCATTTACTAAAAAAAATTATTCTCATGTATCATGCCAGGTGTTTTCGAAAGTCTTAAATTTTCTCCGCAAGATAACCACCTTTGCCCACTGTTCTTAGTCTCTTTGCTCTAGACGCCGAAACACAAAATTGACTTCAGACTGCCAGCGCGCCGGCCGAAACATTTGCCTGTTGTCAAACTTATGAAAACAAACTATGATTCAAAAACTGACAAAAACAGATTTACCCCCTGTTTGAGTTCTCTATGTGTTCAGTGCTTAGTGGCTCTATGCATGGTTGCTTCCAGGCCAAGCCGCATGGTTGAGCCAGGCTCTCTTTCCTGTCTCGATCTTTTCCTGCTGCAATCGTCAAGGAGATCAGACGTGTTCTAATTAGATCTAATAGTTGCAAGTGAAAATTAAATAAAAGAGATTGGGGAAAAAAAAAAGAAATAGAAAATATAAATTGTGCACAATCAATTCAATTCCTGCGTTTTCACTCTCGGCCCTCGTAAGTGATATTTATTTTCTGCTGTGAACAAACAATTGTGAGGTTACAATTTGCTGTTACTAAAACTTTCACAGCTTTTTCAACGCTCAACTAAACCCTGTTTTCCCGCCAACATTGCGAAAGCAAGAAAATATAAGAAAGAATTATTAAACTATTTGCATCGCCAAGGTTCATGAATGTATTTGGTTTTAAATGAATAAATAATAAAGAAAAATGAAACATTAGGAGAATAGGAAAGTTTTGGCTCAGCTCATCTTCGCTAATAAATACAAAGAAAAATGATCTAAATAATATAATGTCACGCGGAGATAACAAAATCGCTCCATATTTCCAGGAACCATGACCGGGAGATCGATATTTCGACGTTGGAATTAAAGCCTGTGAGTTCGTTCCTTTCTATATATTTTCTTTTTTATATATTATTTGAAAATTTATTATTTATTATTATTTTTGTTAATTGCAAATATTATTGCGCAACATGAGCCTCCAAACGTTATTAAATCTAAAAGATCTAAGTGAAGAAAGATAAATTTAAATGAAAGTTTAAAAATAGAAAGAAGTAAAGAAAAGAAACATGAAGTTAATTAAAGAAAGGCACGAATATCTAGAAGCTGAAAGAAAAGTGAGGAATTATGTAAATAATTAAGAAACCTAAAGTATTACTCAACTAAAACTTAAATGCTGCTATATTAGTACATGTACATTTGCTTAATTCAGAAGTGTTTAGGAATTACATCTAGTACGGATTCTCGCTCAAGTCAAACATTTGAACAAACAATTGAGTAGCCGATTTACTACATTCCCTACTCTTATATAAATATTCGTTTATACTTTATTTTAGTTCTTAATCATACATCACTTACGCCATTTTTTTTGTTACTACGAGGGTCGTTTGATAAGTCCGTGACTTTTTGTATTTGCCGCGCACCTGCTCTAAATACAACACTGCTCCTGTCAGCAGTTATCGATTAACAGCTGACTGTAAAATTTAGAAAGCTGCGTTTTTGGTTTGCGTTTATAGGCATTGAAAGCAGGCGATCGCGATCCCATTTCGTTAAAATTCACGAGATCGTCTGCTTTCAATGCCATAAAACGCAAACCAAAAACCAGCTTCAAAATTTACAGTCAGCTGTTAATCGATAACTGCTGTTTTTTTTTTATGCATTAAAGCAGACGATCTCGTGAATTTTAACGAAAATGGAGATCGAGATCGTCTGCTTTCAATGCCTATAAAACGCAAACCAAAAACGCAGCTTTCAAAATTTTACAGTCAGCTGTTAATCGATAACTGCTGACAGGAGCAGTGTTGTATTTAGAGCAGGTGCGCGGCAAATACAAAAAGTCACGGACTTATCAAACGACCCTCGTACATATGCCTGCGCCATTGAAAACAAATTTATGTTTTTTTTTTTGAATTCTCACAAGAAGCGATTATACCTTGAAAGTTTTCCGAAAAACTTTTTTCTTAAATCTTTAGGTCTGTCTGCAATTAATTTTCACAGCTCGATGGAAGACGCTGGATGCCTCCCCTACGCCCGGAATCAAAGATGAAACATAAAACTTAACAAATTTATATTAGCGAATTATGCTGATGATTCCGCGGTCGTAGGGGACACAGGGGTCACCAGAGCCATGCTCTTAGGTTGGTGATCTAGGTAGGGTGGGCAGTCGCGACCACAATAACACCAGTGGCTGCGCTTTTATACCAATTCTTGCGTTCGTTTCCCCTCTCTCTCCCTATTCATATAATTTTTAAATTAGTTTTGTATCTCTAGTCCGGTTTAGTTTATCTAGTTCATTTTCTTGTCGCAGCACGCTCAATTCTAATCTTAAAAATTATTATAGTGTATCATGTAGTCGGATCTATCAAAGCAAGACCACCACCCCCAAAGCCGACGAGCTAGAGCCGGATTCTAAAGCGTGCCACGCTAGCGCAGATCGTCCGAACAAAAGTAATACCGTTACACGTTACAGAGATAAAAAAATAATTATTAAGAAAAGTGGCGCCCAACGTGGGGCCTCAGTGAATGTACAAACTCGCTAAGACTCATCGATAAATCAATTCAAAAATTCTTCTTCTTCTCCTTTTTTTTTAAGTCAATTTCAAAAATCTTTCGCTTCCTTTTCCAAATTCTTTTGTTTAATGCTTTAATGCTTTGGAATACATATAGAATGACTATTAGTAGTATCTTTTGTCCGCAATTTAAAGTTTTATTCAAAGAATTCCTTTATTAAGCCATAAATGGTTAAGGTTATTTAGTTTGTGGAAAATACAGAAGGAATTTCGGACTTCGGTTGACTTCTGGCCCAAATTGAAACATTACATCTTTGGTAAATCTCACCTTTCCTGTCAGTTGAATAAAACTTTGTCAGTTATTCAAGCGTTTTAGAAAATAGTAGCATTGCTTCAGAGCATAACTCTATCCACGTTTGAGATTTAGAAATTTTTATTTACGCCTGTCAAATGAGTTATTATGTTGCTATGCTGGAATACAGATAAATACGTTTCTGAACGTTCACGCATACAATATAACAGTCTCCCTTATAAAGTGACTTGTTTAAAGAAAGAAAACAGTCCAATCTTTTCACCCTTCTCCATACGATTCTTTTCCCACGCAAGAAGAAAATGGTACAAAATATTATTGCTCCTACGATTTGCGAAACATCAAGCATTGAGTTCGCATTTATATATGATTTTATTATTTTTTTTATAATTACCATTACCGTTTATTATAGAATTATTGTCAGTAAGGTAGTTTGAGATTTTGTTGAATAAGTTTGATTTATTTCTGCAGTTGTTTATGAGGTATAGTAAATTTTATTAAACATGGGGCTGGACCGTTCACCAGACGGAACGACTCCTGAAGATCAAGCGATATTGAATTGTCCCATATGCCAAACTTTATTAAAATCGGTAGTAGAAAACTACCAAACATCTTGTGGCCATGACTTTCACAGAAAATGTATAGCCACGCATTTTAAAAACAGATGCCAACAAAACACGGTTGGAGAAACAGTTAGTAGGTTGATGGCAACACCAATACATTCGGCCACTAACAGTGTAAATAAACATGCCCCAGATCTAAATCCACCAGTCACATATCTCGAGAATCAAAATCAAAATACGCGAAATATTGAGTCATCATTTTCGCCAAGAAGTCAAACGCCAGACCTTGCAAATCGCCCTGACAAAGTCGTGCACTTCCTCAACGGATGGAAATTAAAGTTTTCAGGATCAGGCATGACAATAGACAATTTTATTTACCGTGTAGAAGCCCTAACACAGCAAACTCTAGAAGGGAACGCGAAAAACGCGAGTGTGCTTTTCAAAGGTAAGGCCAATGAGTTTTATTGGCGTTACCACAAAACTGTCGGGGACGTTCGTTGGGATGGTTTATGCGTAGCACTACGCATGCAATTCCGTCAAGAGCGAGATGATACCGATATTGAAGAGCTTATACGAGGCAGGAAGCAAAAAGCAAACGAAAGTTTTGATAGTTTCCTCGATGGCATATCCGTTTAGTTGACCAGTTGTCGCAGCCATGGTCTATTCAAAAATTAGTTCGGGGTCTTAAAAACAACTTGCGCCCAGAAATACGACATGAACTTTTAAATATCGACATAAGAACCGTATCTGATTTAAGAGACGTCTGCCGAAGACGTGAAAGTTTCTTGGAGGATGTAAAGCGTACGCATGGCTATGCGAAACCGACGCCTTTTAGAAGAGAAGTATCTGAGCTGCTCAAAGACAAAACCCAAGATGAGACTTCAGACTCAGATACAAATAACGTAGGAATAGAAGCTTTCTCCTTAATTTGTTGGAACTGTCGTCAAGAAGGACACAGATACCAGGATTGCTTGTCAGAGAAAAGAGTTTTTTGCTACGGCTGTGGAGCTTCAAATACTTATAAGCCCAATTGCTCAAGGTGTGAAAAAACGTGAAAAGCTGCACGTCGAAGTTGCCAGTCAAACCGAAAACTTCGAGTGCACAGAGAACTCAGGCAACAATGACAGATTAGAAGAAGATACATCCATAAATATATCTTCAACAACCACTGACTTACCTTTTTACCCAGATTTGACTTTACTTCACAATAAAATTTTGAAATTACCTGGTATGTCTTCTTTTGAATCGAAAGCAGAGATTCCGTTAAGGCTATACAAGTCACGAAGTGCGAGTAGAATAAAATATTTCTATGATAAGGTTAGAAAGTGTTGATCTGCCATTAATCACATTTGTACAATCATCGCCACCTCAAAAGATCCTCGTCCTTTCTTGCCAATTCCATTACTCAATCGAACAGTGTATGGCTTGTTGGACTCCAGAGCATCCATAAGTTGAATTGGAGGTACTTTGGCATCTGAAGTAATCAGAGAAAAGATACCCTTTAGACCTATAAAAGCCAACGCTACTACGGCAGATGGTAATTCACAACTAATTGTAGGAAAATTGAGGTTAAACGTCGAGTACAGTGAAGAAAAGAAAACGCTAGATATCTATATTGTTCCATCCCTTAAACAGAATTTATATCTAGAAATAGACTTCTGGAAACTTTTCGACATTTTCCCAGAAAAGCTGCGTGTAGCAGAAATAGAGACAAGAAAACATCGTGAGATTAATTTGCATCAACATGACTTGAGTACCTATCGTATCAGCAGTCTCAGCTGCAAACTGTTGTCAATTGTTTCCCTTCATTCGCTCAAGAAGGTTTAGGAAAAACCAATTTAATAACCCACACAATCGATGTTGGCAATGCTAAGCCCGTGAAGCAGAGACATTTCCCTGTATCCCCAGCAGTAGAGAAAGAAGTGTATGCAGAGATAGACAGAATGTTAAGTCTGGGTGTCATAGAGGAATCAGACAGCGCTTGGTCTTCGCCCATTGTCATGGTGACCCGGAAAAGTTAGAATTTGTTTAGACTGTCGAAGAATCAATAGCCTTACTGAGAAAGATGCATATCCGCTTCCACAAATTAATGGAATTTTGAGTCGTTTACCAAAATCTGAATTTATCTCGAGTTTAGACTTGAAAGACGCCTATGTGCAGGTTCCTTTAGACATGCATACCCGCGAAAAGACGGCTTTTACAGTCCCTGGTAGGCCTCTCTATCAATTCAAGGTTATGCCTTTTGGACTGTGTAACGCAACTAGCACAATGTCACGACTGATGGACAAGGTAGTTCCACCTCACCTCAGAAACAAAGTGTTTATTTATTTGGACGATTTATTAGTGGTATCTTCTGCTTTCGAGGATCATCTAGAAGTTCTGAGAGAAATAGCTTTACACATAAAGCGCGCAGGACTAACGATTAATATCGCCAAAAGTCATTTCTGTATGCGACGTGTACGTTATCTAGGACATATCATTGGAGAGGGCGGAATAAGAACGGACCCAGAGAAGGTTTCAGCTATATCAAATTTTCCTCTTCCGAAGACGCTTCGTTCTTTAAGACGGTTTATGGGTATGTGCGGATGGTATCGCAAATTTGTTCCAAATTTTGCCTCTCTGGCATCACCATCAAGCGATTTAATGACAACAAAGAAGAGATTCATCTTAACTGAAGATGCTGTGAAGGCATTTGAGGAACTAAAACGTTGCCTGTGTGCAGCTCCCGTGCTTTGTAGCCCCGATTTCTCCAAGCCATTCTCAATTCATTGTGATGCGAGCAAAACAGGAGTAGGTGCAGTTCTTGTTCAGGTTTCTGAAGAGGGAGATGAGCGTCCAGTAGAAATTACAAAGTAACCGAACAGGAGTGTTTTGCAGCGATTGTAGCATTAAAAAATTTCAGAGCGTATGTGGAAGGACATGAATTCACCATCATAACCGACCACGCCTCTTTAAAGTGGTTGATGTCCAACCATGATCTGAAATCTCGTTTAGCTCGGTGGGCATTGGCACTCCAGAGTTATCGCTTTAAGATAGAGCATCGCAAAGGTTCTTTAAATGTTGTGCCTGACTCATTGTCGCGTGTCAACGAAGATGAAGTAGCGGCGATAGATTTGGAAGAAGGTTTGATCGTAGACCTTAATTCCGATCACTTTAGGTCCAATGACTATCTCGATTTAATAAACAACATCAATGCGAACCAACCTTACTTTCCTGATTTGAAAACAGAGGGAGGGTATGTTTATCGTCGAGCAGAACACTTAAAAGGTGAACAAGTTCACGATGAATATGCATGGAAGCTTTGGATTCCCAAAACTTTAGTACCAGAGGTCCTATCGCAAGCTCATAACAATCCCATCGCCTCACATGGTGGCATTCATAAGACTATAGAGCGTATACGGCGATATTATTTTTGGCCTGGTCTAGTTGTTGACGTTAAGGCATATATTAAAGCTTGTGACATCTGTAAAATGACAAAAGCGCCAAATACTGTTTAAGACCTCCCATGGGAAAAGCGGCTGAAACTCAACGAGTTTTCCAGCGACTTTTCATTGACTTTCTAGGACCCTATCCCCGATCAAAAGCTGGAAATATTGGCATTTTTATCGTCCTCGATCACCTATCCAAATTTGTTTTCTTGAAGCCGGTTAAGAAAATAAATACCGAAGCAGTAGTAAAATATCTCGATGGGGATTTATTCATGACTTTCGGCGTTCCGGAAGCTCATGAGTAAATATGAAATAAATCATGTACTGACAGCAGTGCATTCTCCACAAGCGAATGGCTCGAAGCGAGTAAATCGATCCGTAATTTCCGCTATCCGAGCATATTTGCGCCCTGATCAAATAGATTGGGACGAATACCTTAACCAGATTTGCTGTGCTTTGAGGTCATCCATACATTCTAGTATAGGAACGTCACCATATTATGTGGCTTTCGGCCAACATATGATCACTTCGGGCACCGTGTATTCTCTTCTTAAAAAGCTAAATATGCTGGAAGACCGGTCACTTTCCTTCAGTCGGCCAGATTAGTTTGACATAATCCGTAAAGAAGCCGGAGAACGAATACAGAAAATGCATGAAATAAATGAAAAACGGTATAATTTAAAATCGAGAATTGTTAATGATGCTGAAGGGCAAGAAGTTTTTAGACGTAACTTTAAACAAAGCAATTTTGAGACTGGTTACAATGCCAAATTTGGTCCGTCGTTTGTAAAGGCTCGTATAAGAAAGAAAATAGGAAACTCTTATTACGAGCTCGAGGACCTAAAAGGTCGCTCCTTGGGCAATCATCACGCGAAGGACATTCGGCAATGATGATTACTTCAGGCGGAATCCGTCTAGGGTACCTTCTTTAGAATACCCTAGTCGAATTGTAGCGGGGGGGCTTTGTAGCGGCGCCTGAAGCCGATTAAAGTCAGTTCCTGAAAGTAGGCAGTAGTTTTTTTTTGTGGACTGCAAGTTTCACCGAATAAAAGATTTTTTTTTTTTTCAAGCAAAGCTCGGCTTGTAATGAAATGTTAATGATAACAGCAGAAGCAAGGTAACATTACAGGTTCAATTGAGTTAGGGTTGCTGTTAAAAAAGCTCTACGCATGGTTGCTTCCAGGCCAAGCCGCATGGTTGAGCCAGGCTCTCTTTCCTGTCTCGATCTTTTCCTGCTGCAATCGTCAAGGAGATCAGACGTGTTCTAATTAGATCTAATAGTCGCAAGTGAAAATTAAATAGAAGAGATTGGGAAAAAAAAAGAAATAAAAATAAATATAAATTGTGCACAATCAATTCAATTCCTGCGTTTTCACTCTCGGCCCTCGTAAGTGATATTTATTTTCTGCTGTGAAAAAACAATTGTGAGGTTACAATAATGATAACAGCAGAAGCAGGGTAACATTACAGGTTCAATTGAGTTAGGGTTGCTGTTAAAAAAGCTCTACGCATGGTTGCTTCCAGGCCAAGCCGCATGGTTGAGCCAGGCTCTCTTTCCTGTCTCGATCTTTTCTTGCTGCAATCGTCAAGGAGATCAGACGTGTTCTAATTAGATCTAATAGTCGCAAGTGAAAAATTAAATAAAAAGAGATTGGGAAAAAAAAAAGAAATAGAAAATATAAATTGTGCACAATCAAGTCAATTCCTGCGTTTTCACTCTCGGCCCTCTGCTGTGAACAAACAATTGTGAGGTTACAATTTGCTGTTACTAAAACTTTCACAACTTTTTCAACGCTCAACTAAACCCTGTTTTCCCGCCAACATTGCGAAAGCAAGAAAATATAAGAAAGAATTATTAAACTATTTGCATCGCCAAGGTACGTAGAGTAATAGTAGCGCGAAAGAGTCGCTTTCTAATTAAATTGTGGTTTTTCCCAGGCGAAATTGGGCGAGTTGCTCATAGGAGCACCCCCTTATACCAGTTGCCAATAGGAGCACCCTTTTTCTAACCTAAAAAGAAAAACAACGACACCTTAGAGCACGCGGCAAGGCCTCTTAGCCCTTAACAGGCCATAACCTCAAACAATCAACGACAATTAAGACAGAAAAACACATCATCTCTTAAATCGTCTCAATCTTAATCGAGTTTTCATAATAAGGTTATTTTGCCCTTCTGGCTTTCATGAATGTATTTGGTTTTAAATGAATAAATAATAAAGAAAAATGAAACATTAGGAGAATAGGAAAGTTTTGGCTCAGCTCATCTTCGCTAATAAATACAAAGAAAAATGATCTAAATAATATAATGTCACGCGGAGACAACAAAATCGCTCCATATTTCCAGGAACCATGACCGGGAGATCGATATTTCGACGTTGGAATTAAAGCCTGTGAGTTCGTTCCTTTCTATATATTTTCTTTTTTATATATTATTTGAAAATTTATTATTTCTTATTATTTTTGTTAATTGCAAATATTATTGCGCAACATGAGCCTCCAAACGTTATTAAATCTAAAAGATCTAAGTGAAGAAAGATAAATTTAAATGAAAGTTTAAAAATAGAAAGAAGTAAAGAAAAGAAACATGAAGTTAATTAAAGAAAGGCACGAATATCTAGAAGCTGAAAGGAAAGTGAGGAATTATGTAAATAATTAAGAAACCTAAAGTATTACTCAACTAAAACTTAAATGCTGCTATATTAGTACATGTACATTTGCTTAGTTCAGAAGTGTTTAGGAATTACATCTAGTACGGATTCTCGCTCAAGTCAAACATTTGAACAAACAATTGAGTAGCCGACTTACTACATTCCCTACTCTTATATAAATATTCGTTTATACCTTATTTAAGTTCTTAATCATACATCATTTACGCCATTTTTTTTGTTACTATTATACATATGCCTGCGCCATTGAAAACAAATTTATATTTTTTTTTAATTCCCACAAGAAGCGATTATACCTTGAAAGTTTTCCGAAAAACTTTTTTTTAAAGCTTTACGTCTGTCTGCAATTAATTTTCACAGCTCGATGGAAGACGCTCGATGCCTCCCCTACGCCCCGAATCAATGATGAAACATGAAACTTAACTAATTTGTATTAGCGAACTCATGCTGATGATTCCGCGGTCGTAGGGGACACAGGGTTACCATAGACATGCTCATAGGTTGGAGATCTAGGTAGGGTGGGCAGTCGCGACCACAATAACACCAGTGGCTGCGCTTTTATACCAATTCTTGCGTTCTTTTTCCCCTCTCTCTACCTATTCTTATAATTTTTGAATTATTTTTGTATCTCTATTCCGGTTTAGCTTATCTAGTTCATTTTCTTGTCGCAGCACGCTCAATTCTAATCTTAAAAATTATTATAGTGTATCAGGTAGTCGGATTTGTCAAAGCAACACCACCACCCCCAAAGCCGACGAGCTAGAGCCGGATTCTAAAGAGTGCCACGCTAGCGCAGATCGTCCGAACAAAAGTAATACCGTTACACGTTACAATCTGTGTGCTCATCTGGACATCCAGACATCCAGACATCCACACATCCGGACAGACAGACAGACATGGCTTAATCGACTTGGCTAGTGATCCTGAGCATGAATATATATACTTTGTTGGGTCTCCCACGTCTCCTTGTGCCCGCTACATACATTTGCACAAAGTTAATATACCCTTTTTTGACCAATGGTTGAAGAGTTTAAAAACTTAACTCGTGAAGGATCACTTATTGAGATAATACACCAGACACATAATTGTCATACTCAGAAGGCCCAGACAAAGAGAATCTGTTTAAAAAGGATATCAATTTAAAAAACCAAAATAAAAATCAGTTTATAACAAAAAAAAGAAGAAAAGAAAACGCACCAATAACGAAACACCAGGAAGTTGGGCAACAGCTTAAAGCAGTTTTGCAGCAGCTTCGGCAGTGTGCAGCAGCTTGCGGGCGTTTTGCAGCAGTTTGGCGACAGTTCGAGTTGCAGTTCAGGCACCAATAGGCAGCAAGATATTGGATAGTTTAAAATTTTTATCTAATTAAATTACGAAAGAAAAAAAAACTCAGAGTGATCGTTAGACTATGCAAATGAAATAAGAATAGCGCTTTAATGTCAGATACTAGGGAAAGGAAAACTGTCTTAGTTGTCATTTTTTTTTTTTCGAATATTGCTTTCTTTTCTGCCGCTGGTGTATGTCCGTGTATAAAATAAACTTTAAACTAACATTTAGCAACCAGCGATCTATTGGGCCCAACGGAGAACTGGGGGTAAGTGTACTCACATTTATTTTATATTTACGACTACACCGTTACAAATACAATACAAAAAAATATATATAAAAAGAAAAATCATGAAAACTAAGCAAGCAATACAAATTTTATTTTGATACACCAAAGAAAAATAAAAGGGTAAACACCAAACAGCTGTTTATATGGCATTGATCGTGGCATATTAAGACCTTTTTTCTATGGTGCATTAAATTGTTTTAGAAACTTATCTGATATATGTCGGTATAAACTGGCTTTTATTCACTGGCACTTAAAGAAATCACACCCGATAAGATATAGCACTCGCGCCGCGCAAATGTTTAAGAAACGAAAATTTAAGGCGATAATCAGCTGTCTTTTTTAAAAACAAACATGTGTGGACTCAACTGGAGTCCCACATTTATAATATTAATATTTTTTTTTATTATTATCTTTTTCGTTAATATTGTAAGGACGTCTTCTTAGGCGGGGGTACATATCTCAGTCTCGCCAGGGTCTTTACAGAAAATTTGTAAATACTGAGTAAGTAAGGGCGTTACTAGCATGTCATGCCCCTGCTGAGATATGTACAGGGTATACGAAATGCACGTGGTCCACGTCGTGGACACGTACTTGCTAGCCACGTGTGTGTCGCGTGTCACGCGAGCCTGGCCGGCGACTTATCGTGGGGAGCGTCCGCGGCCGCAGGCGCTTTCGCTAGCACTCCCACAAGCCGCTCCGGGGTGTATTCCACCACCGCAACTTGTTAAAGTGCCCGCTCACGCACCCTGCTCGCCAGCTATCGTCCGCTCACGATGCCGCTCACGGTCGATCGTTGGCCGTGCAGAACGCCCGTGACCACAGGTACTTGCGCCTGTGCTCCCACAAAACGCTCAAATGGTGTATTCCACCACCGCAACCCGTTAAAGCACACGCTCACGCACCTGTTTGCCAACTAGCGTTTCACTCACGACGCTACTTACGATCGGTCGTTGGCCGCGCAGAACGCCCGTGACCGCAGATGCTTCCGCCTATGCCCCCACAAGTCGCTCAATTGGTGTATTCCACCACCGCAACCTATTAGGGCACACGCTCACGCACCCACTTGCCAACGAGCGCTCACTCACGGCACGGAAACATGGATCCTGCCAAAGGACATAGCAGGTGAGCTGTAGAAGGGATATCGAGAGCGCAGTTATGCGCTGCGTATGGTGCGGAGTAGGCAGTAAGGCAGGGACAATTAGGAATTAAGAAAAAAAAGGTCCTTGCAGGCACACACTTCGACTTGCACTTTAACTTTTACTGTTCACTTGGTTTTATTTTGCGGGAGCTTTTCTGCCCGACTTGATTTGCCGCTCATCAACGACTATCCTCTGCCCTAATTATGCGGCCTGCTTTACGCTGCCCGCGTCTCACTGCCGGCCAAGCGTCGCTGCCTAAATTTGTCGCCGCTGCCTGCAGAGCGCCGCTACCTTTGGCCGATCGTACCTTGCGGCCGTCGCTCTGCTCGCACTTCACTGCTCGGCTCTGCTGCTCGCCTAGCGCCGCTGCCTTCGGCCGATCGTGCCTTGCGGCCGTCGCTCTGCTCGCACTTCGCTGCTCGGCTCTGCTGCTCACCCAGCGCCGCTGCCAGGCTGGCGCCGTCGCTTCAAAATCGTCGCGATCCCGTTGCCCGTGTGCAGCTGCAGTCTATGCGCGAGCTCTGGGTACCCAGGCACCGTTACTTGTGCGCGTGCTATTTGGCTCGAGTTATGCACAAGCTCTGGGTACCGAGGCACCGTTACTTGTGTGCGTGCTGTTTTTGCGTGTTACGCCGGGCGCCGAATGCTGGAGGGTTTACGTATGCTGCGTGCCCTTTTCCTCGTCTTTGCCCCCGCCCCTGTCATCTGTTTCGCTGCCTATGCTTGTGCCTACATTTTCTGCCTGTGCCTATGTACTATGTTACTGTCTGCGTGTCTGCCTATGCTCATGGTTATAATAAGAACGCTGTGGGGTATATTCGTCTTAAGAGTAGCTTATATTTATTTATAAAATAAAGTTTTAACAATGTGAGCTGCTTCATGCGGCGTCACAATATATTTTCATTTTTTTAGGTTAAGTAGCCTGTTTTGTATTATGTAATGTTAAGATATTTCCAATGAAGGAATTAATTATGTTTTATATTTAAAAGTTGTTTAAGTAAGGGTTAGGCGGAACTACCTCAGATGGTAGGGCCAACAAGTGCAGGATATAGACTCGCTCACCAAAACAGAGAGCGAACACACACACACGCCAGCAACAAGAGCATCAACAGCAAGATAAGGCAACCGAACGCCAACGAACCCCTGCAGTGAGAGCAACAACGCGCACCAACGACAAGAGCGCCGACAGCGGGAGAGCGGGCACACACACACGCACACCAGCAACAAGAGCACCGACGCACACCAGCTGCAAGAGCGACAGCAGTAAGAGCACCGACGCGCGCCAGCAGCAAGAGCGCCGACGCGCGCCAGCAGTAAGAGCGCCGACGCACGCCAGCAGATCGGCGCAAGCTCGGCGGCTGCGCTGCCGAATCTAACACCGGCCATGGAGGCTGAAGAGAATTTTGGCGCGTGGGCGCTAATTAGTGTGCCGGGATGCTAGTAAAAGTGCGGAAGTAAAATAACAAAAATACACGTGTGACGAGACAACAAGTCGATAAAAACAACAAAAGTGACGCGCCGCCCCGGGACAAGAAACTAAATAAGACAACACGTGTGAGCGCCGCCGGACGGCAAGAAAACAAAGAAAAACAAACAAGACGAGGACAACAAAAGGAGGGCAGAGACAACACAGACGACGCGCCGCCACGATCAAGGAGCCTGAAGGGAACGACAAGGACGCAACGCAAAAGGCTGGCGACACGAGGGCACGGAGAGGACGCGTGGAGTGAGGTGAGCGAGCCACTTGTTGGCCAACTTGAGGCAGGGCCCGGTATTCCGGACGAAACAGTGAGACGGTGCTTAGGTAGGGCATAATAGGGGAAAATTAAATAAATGAAAATTGAAAGATAAACTGGAAAAATGTGCGTGTTAATATGGGGAAGGAACAGCGCAAGATCAAAAGGGCGTGACTGCCGGGGGAAAGGGGCGTGTGAGTGTGAGTGATTGTGTGTGAAAGGCAGAACGCAAGACCGCGTGGCCCAACTGTTTCGGGGTTCCGCCGGTGCGCCAGAAGGTCAATACCCAGCGCATACGGTGGAGTCCCTGGAACAGCCGCAAGTCGGTGGTCTCGGTAGCCGTTGGACCATACCCGGCGCCGAGGTCAACCGAGAAGCGGAGGTGGCCACCAGTCGCGCGTTCGTAGCCTTTTGCACGCCATCACTGGCACCACCCTCACATGCTGACCGAGTAGGGCATCCAGGCGGCCACGCCGTCTGTGAGAATTCCACTTCATTCGCTAACAAAGAAGACCCACCTCAGGAGGCCACTCTCCGTTTCTTCGTCTCGGGTCTCGGCAAATTTACAAATTTCTCTGTAAAGGAACCTTGGCTGAGCTCACCTCAGCCCGAGACACTACTTTACAGATGGCGCCCGAGCAGGGACACCGAGACAAAAGAAAACGAAGATAGGAGTGTAATAGGTGGCCTAAAGAACCACGAGGCCAACTGAGGAAAACCGGGGGGAGGGGTATTCAGAAAGAACACAGGGGTACCTAGGAACAGCCGAGCGGAGTGATAACATGACACTAGCGCACACCTCGGACCGCATGCGTAGGTGGGGTATAACGTTTGACGGCGGGTCTGACCCCCTACGATTCGTCGAGCGGCTAGAAGAGCGGGCTACGACATACCGGATCGACACTCGAGACATACCGCAGGCACTCCCGTAACTGCTGACGGGCGCCGCCGAGGATTGGTTCCGCACCAGCGGATTCCAAGGAGAGACATGGACCGTCTTCCGAAAAGAATTCCTGGAATTCTTCCTGCCCCCTCGGTACTTCCAGAGACTGGAGGACGAGATCCGTCTGCGTTATCAGAAGGCGGGGGAACCATATAAACTTATATGGTTGACATCCGTCTGATGATGCGCAGAGCGGGGTACACCGAGGCCCAGGAACTAGAACGGGTGCAACCCAGTTACCAGCTTTTCGTCGCTTAGCATCGAACACAGGGAACACGAGGACAAGGAAACCGAGCATAGCGTTGCGGCAGGCAGCCGCGTGGCCAACGTCGAACACAAGGAACACCAGGACAAGGACATCGAGCATAGCGATGCAGCTGGCCACCACGCGGCCAGCATTGAACACGAAAAACGGCTGGAGGACCTATTGGGAGCAAAGGACGAGGAGGCTGTGCGGAGAAACCCGTTCCGAAAGAAAGCCAACAGAACAAGCAAAACGGACTTATCAGAAATAGCAGCTTATCCGCGCACTGGACTCGCTACCGTGGGCACCTTAGCCGAGGAACACCCCGCGACGCCCAGTCTAGACCCATGGGTCACTGAGTTCCTGAAGGAGGAACTCAGCAAATTTTATGGATTGTCCGGCGTCTCCACGATCACCGAACATGTGATCGTGATGAAAGACGACCGGCCAATAAAGCAGCGATATTACCCCAAGAACCCGGCAATGCTCAAGATCATCAACGACCAGATCGACGAATTGCTCAGGGAAGGGTGTATCGAGCCCTCAAAGAGCCCGCACAGCGCCCCGATCGTCCTGGTGGGAAAGAAATCGGGCGAAACCCGGATGTGCGTGGATTTCCGGCAGTTGAACGCACACTCCATCCCCGACGCTTACCCCCTCCCGCGGATAAATTCAATCTTTGAACGCATCCGGAACGCGCGTTATATCAGAACGTTGGACTTGAAAAGCGGTTACTGGCAGATACCGATGGCTAAACAGAGCCGCGAGTGTACCGCGTTCACGGTACCCGGCCGGGGCTTATTTCATGCCATTCGGGCAACTATTAGTTGGTTGTGTGAGGACTCAACTGGAGTCCCACATTTATAATATTAATATTTTTATTTATTATTATCTTTTTCGTTAATATGTTTTCCTTTTTTATGTTGAGTAGCCTGTAAGTATTATGTAATGTGAAGATATTTCCAATGAAGGAATTAATTATGTTTTATATTTAAGAGTTGTTTAAGTAAGGGTTAGGTGGAACTACCTCAGATGGTAGGGCCAACAAGTGCAGGGTATAGACTCGCTCACCAAAACAGAGAGCGAACACACACACACGCCAGCAACAAGAGCATCAACAGCAAGAGAAGGCAACCGAACGCCAACGAACACCTGCAGTGAGAGCAACAACGCGCACCAACGACAAGAGCGCCGACAGCGGGAGAGCGGCCACACACACACGCACACCAGCAACATGAGCACCGACGCGCACCAGCTGCAAGAGCGCCAGCAGTAAGAGCACCAACGCGCGCCAGCAGTAAGAGCGCCGACGCGCGCCAGCAGTAGGAGCGCCAACGCACACCGACAGTAAGAGCGCCGACGCACACCAACAGCCAGAGCGCCGACGCACACTAGCAGCAATGCACGCCAGCAGCCAGAGAGCAACGACGCCAAGAGAGCGCCTCAGCCGTAGCAGAGCCCGAGCCAAGCGGAATGCTCGTAGGCAACGGAGAGGGGAATGGAAACTACGATGCGTTTGCACTGCAGCGAAGTGCGCGGTCGGCCCAGGCTCGGCGACTGCGCTGCCGGGAAGTGCGTGATCGGCGCAAGCTCGGCGGCTGCGCTGCCGAATCTAACACCGGCCCTGGAGGCTGAAGAGAATTTTGGCGCGTGGGCGCTAATTAGTGTGCCGGGATGCTAGTAAAAGTGCGGAAGTAAAATAACAAAAATACACGTGTGACGAGACAACAAGTCGATAAAAAATGCGAAGAAGTGTCAAAAATTATAAAGGGTAAAATGCGTAGAAGCTACTGAAAGCCTCTAGATAGAAAACAATATTGCGAGTAATAGCAGCAGGAAATCGAATTTAGGCAAGTCCTAAATATCGACCACTGAATCAAAGACTCAGCATAAAATAATGATAGTAACCAAATACAGCAAGGCAAGGGAAAAAGCGTTGAAGAAAAATGTACTCTTGGAAATATAATATTTGGCATAGCAAAATATTATCCTCGAGTATATGAGCGACTCTTGAGACTTGACTGTTTTTTCTTTTCACTATATTTCTTTCTCTTTCTTAACTTCTTCAACACTATCTCAACTACGGGGTAAAGCGCACAACCTTCGTTACCCTAGAGTCAACTGGAAGAAATCAATTTAATGAAAAAATAAATATATTATAACTTAAACAATTAAAAAAAGGTAAATTTGGGGAAAAAAACGAATCAACAAAATGACTAAAAATGACAACAATACGTAGCACAGAAAACTTGGCCGCAGAAAATGCAAACCGTCAAGTAATAAAATGCGAAATTTGCGTTGAGCCATTATGGGCATCCGGCTCAGCAGAACGAGTGTTGATAACACCATGTCACCACAGCTTCCATGAAGCTTGCATTTCTGACTGGGCAACACAGTTTAAAGTCTGTCAAACGTGCCAGAAGACGCTGCAATTAACGGATTTAAAAGAGCTGCCTAGGTCAGATTTATCACAAACGATAGATATTAATTTGGGGTTAGAACCATCGACTTGGGCAGCTGCGAGGCAAAAACAAATGGCGCTAGAGGCTCAAAACGCGGGAGCTGTGCCCAAAACGCATCCTCACAACACGAGGTATAAAAAAATCCCTCAAGTAGGAGAATCGATAGAGGGTAACCAACAGGCCAGAAATGTAAAAGGCCCCGGAAGACCGAAACGGGGCGCAGTAAACTCAGAAGTCAGGCAAAAACGGCGGGGGGAAGATCAAATACTAGAGGAAATCTAACATATTCTCCAAAAATCGATTATGAGCGTTTAGGGGTGCAACTGGAAAGTATTGTGGCCAGACAATAAGCCAACCTCAGTCTCAGGCAAGTTTCGCCCAAAGTGAGCCGACAAAATCTGGTTCTTAACGAGTTGAGTCAGCAGTCAAGTAGCTCTCGGTACAGCACAGCAATAAACCCGGAGAAGATTACTCAGCTCATCCATAGCTGCAATCTCAAGTTTGATGGCAAAAGGAGTCACCGTAGAAGAATTCCTAAATCGAGTAGCCACGTTAACTAAAGACTGTCTGAACAATGATATAGATTCAGTCCGCAAAAATTTACATATTCTACTAGTAGGGAAAGTGTAGCGTTCGATGTGCCTCGTGAGAAGTATAGGTCGTTATGCTCAGTGCCATTGTGGCCTAAAAGACTGCAAATACACTGGCGACTTACACGCATACATTCGGATTGCGGATGGAAGCGGACGGAATCCTACTGGTGCCTTAGCTCTTGGGCTTGGGGGGGGTTCTGGCTACCTTCCAACAACCACATCTACATACCTTTTAAATTTTTAAGGATTCCTGCTGAAACTACAAGTGAAGTTGAACTTCACCAAACATACACAAATAAAAGAATTGGGGCTAGTATACTAAAATGAACAAGGAGGCAAATAACTTGACAGGACTGCTGCAATATAAATGTTTGGCGAGGTCTGAGCTGTTAATCGACACTCGCGGTCTCTACCCACCCTACCATAATCTTCATAAAAAAAAATTATGTATCCGAAGATACCCAAGAGAAAACGGACGACTACTAATTTATGTTGCCATGTCTATCCAGGAAAATCAAATTAATTTAGCACATCATCTTTGTGATAATTAAAATAATTTATTCCTATTCAAAAGGAGCTTGCATTCCGCAATCATATTATGTTCTTATATATATAATTTATAACGTTCACTTTCTGAACTTAATATTTTTCTTAACAAATATGTTGTTGTTGTTCTAATAATTTCATATTTTTTCTTTTATCTTTTAATTTACTGATAGGTCTTGCCATACATTATTTTTGTTTTAATTCGATCTTGTAAGTTTGCTTGTTTTGTTGTTGTTTAAATATTTTCCAAAGGTTGTTGCGCAGGGAATGTAACTAGTGCTTTTAAATTGTGTTGCTCAAGCAGGCTAACAACTAAAAACATTATTCATTTTTTTTTTCTTGGATTCTATTTTTTTGTTTATTATCTAAATTTGTGTTTAATTTTTGCTAGCCATTTATCTATAAATTTTATACGAAAAAATGTTTTTTTTGTACCTAGGCAATTCAATATTTCATAAACATTAGCATAAGTTTGATACTCATTTAGATTTGTAACTAGCTGTTTATAATTGTTTTAAACATTTCTTTTCCTATATATTTTTTTTTTTATATGACTCTTCCGAGAAAGAGGTAGTCGATTTCTATGCCATTTTTTTTTTTTTTTTTTTGGGACAATATATTTTTTTTGTTGAGTGGTTTTTAAAGTGTTTTTTTTTTGTTTTTTTTGTTTTTTTTTTTTAAGTTTATTTTTTTATGTAGAATATGTGTAAATGACTTAGGCATTTTTAATTGACATGTGATTGCTATTCGTTTTTGTATAGTTTGGTTTGCTTTCTTTGTTGTATGTTGTTCTAATTTTTTTGTTGTTTTTGTAATTTGTTTGCATGAGCAGTTGCTCAGTAGTTAAGAGAATTTAACGAATAACACATAATTATAGCCTAGGGACAAACACGATGTTTGGGAGTACTCACAATGTGTTTCCAGCGTTGAAAGGCCTTCCAGGCCTTTTAAATTCTCTTATACAATGTTGCAATCTTTTAGCAAACGATTAATTTTATCATGGTGCCTGTCTTTAGATATATACGGTTATTTTTCTTTTTATAAATGTACATACGTTTCTTGTTGGCTATTTACATAACTGGCTGTTTGCATCTTTTTCTTTTGTTTAATTAATTTATACAAATCAAAAAATTTGTCTGTTGTTTCCCTAATAGGCAACAAAAAAACACACGCTAGCTCCTTGATCTGTTGGCTCCTAGCTCCAAGTGGCAATGTGGCCGTTGAAGGCAGCGCAGCGGCTGCACACGTTGACGCAGAGCTGTGATAGGAACTTCAGCTGATAGATCACAGAGCTTTAAGTGCTTTCAAATGTGCCCCGAAGTAGGCACTTATCATATACTCGTAGTGAATGCAATATTGATAATTGCACTGCTTGCAAGTGAACTGCATAACTGGCTTTAGCACGCCATTTGCACTGCTTGCAAGGTGAGCTACGTAACTAGCTTTGGTACACAATGGGCACTGCTTTACCTTTGGCTACAAAAAAGCCGAAGGTATTTTCGTTATTGATTTCAAACAAAAAAAACAATAATGGGACGCAATGATCAGCGCGGGCCATTACACCACCCGATAATATTTCTTCTTTTGATGTAATATTAGCGGGAATTAGCTGCGTATATCTTTAGCATGAAATGTACCAATTTCTTTCCCTTGTAAACTCTCCAGCTTATAATAACAATTTCCAAGCTTTGTTCGAATGCGACACTTTACAAATTGAGGACCTAGTTTGGCATTAAAATGTTGCGAAAATTTGCTTTGTGCAAAGCTACGACAATAAACTTCCTGTCCTTCCTTGAAATTGACCGGCTTCGCTCGCAAATTATACTGAGCTACGTTGCGGTCATAAGCGCGACGGATATTAGCTTGTATGTATTTTCGTAACAAAGCTAAATTATCTGATCTGGATATGGGCACGATTGGCTCCTCAAGCAACGACAACTCTTTTAGCAGCTTGTAGTCGGATCCGTGAGTAATAATATCCAGGCCAAACAGGGCCCGATAAGGTGAACATCCTAGCGATTGATGTAGTGACGATCTCAGAGAGCATGAAATGCTAGTGAGGTACATACTCGTATCCCAATCGCGTTGATCATGTTTTAAATATGATCGAACAGCAGCCAATAATGATCGATTAACTCGCTCTGCCGCATTACTCTGCGGTGAGTAAAGGGCTGTATAAACATGTTTAATGCCGAGTTCTGTCAAGAAGGCATTGAAATCGGCAGCCTTAAATTGGCTGCCATTATCACTAACGATAATTTCGGGAACGCCAAAACAATGAAATATATTATTCAGCAGATACTCTTTTATGGCCAACGAAGTACATTTCTTTAGAGGCTGCAACCAGTGAAACTTGGTAAAATGGTCTAGCATAATCAGTAAGCCCACATGACCTTGTTTACTCCTAGGATATGGTCCTAGAAGATCAATATATAGCCGTTGAAAAGGTCGACAAGAAGGTACATGTGCTCCCATAGGTGGACGCAGACTATAGTTCGGTGCTTTGTTCTGCTTACACACCTCACACGAACGAATATAATCTCTAGCATATTGGGAAAGACCTGGCCAGAAAAGATGACGACGCAATTTTTCAATTGTCTTTTGCATCCCAGAATGAGCGGAAGTAAGACTATCATGGGCTTGCCTAAGAGTATCGGAGCGAAGACTTTCGGGGACCCATAATTTCCAGGAAAGTTTTTCCTGTGCTTCGTCTCCCTCAGCATGTTCTGTGCGGATATATAAAAAGTTATCCACCAACTTCATATCTGGAAACTTAGACTGGTTTGCATTATATTTGGTCTTAAAGCAACATATGACTCTTCAGAAAACGCGTCTGAATGGAGATCAATCACAGGACTCATGTCTAACTCGGCAATCTCGGCATCATGAAGTCTAGACAAAGCGTCTGGTACCACATGATCTTTTCCTTTTCTATGCGAAAACGTAAATTTAAATTGTTGTAACCGAAAGATCCATCGTGCAAGTCTACCGGCAACCAGAGGAGGCTAGAATGATCGGTGACAACCTCAAATTCTGGCAATTCCAAAAAACACAGAAATTTCTCAATAGCCAAAATGACAGCCAAACATTCTCGTTCCGTAACGCTGTAATTTCGCTGAGCTCTGCTTAACTTTTTTGACATATACGCAATCGGCATTTCTGATTGGTCGTCTGCCAGCTGCACTAAAACTGCACCTATCCCAAAGTCGCTAGCATCGCAATGTAAGTAGAACTGTTTGCTGAAATCGGGGTTTGTGAGAATAGGAGCAGATGTTAAAACTTGTTTCAGTTTGTTCATCGCTTCTTGGGCTTCCTGCGTCCAGGTAAATTTCCTTTTCTTGGTTAACAAATCCGTAATTGGACAAGTTAGATCCGAGAAGTGAGGAATGAACCGACGGTACCATCCACAAACGCCTAGAAATCCACGAATCTGTTTTAAGTTCTTTGGGGGGGGGCAATTTTTAATACAAGACACTTTAGCAGGGTCAGTGCAAATGCCACCGCTACCAATGACATAGCCTAAATATATAATGCTAGTCACACAGAATGAACTTTTCGCTAAATTGAGGGTCAAATTAGCTTTTCGAAATTGTTCGGCTAGTCTTACTAAAATTGCAAGATGAGTTGAAAAATCTTCGGACACAACACACAGATCGTCCAAATAACCGAAGACACAATAGCGAAGCTCAGACGGTATATTCTGGTCCATTAATCGACACATCATTTTAAATTGGTATAAAGGACGGCCAGGAACGGTAAATGCAGTTAATGGTTTAGATTCGTCACTAAGCTTAATTTGCCAGTAGGCCTCTTTAAGATCTAACTTAGAAATGATGTTCGCTTTAGGTAGTTGAGCAAATATACCATCGATGCTTGGTAAAGGATAGGCGTCCTTTTTAGTGGCGTCGTTCAGTTTACGAGCATCCAAACACAGACGTACTTTATTTGGTTTTACAACCATCCGCATGGGAGAACTCCAAGGACTTGACGAAGGTTCAATTACGTCCAAGCTCAGCATCCGATCAATTTCTTGATAGAGCAGTTTCTCTACGGCCGGACTGACAGGATAGTATCGCTGTTTACAGGGCTTCGTATCGCCAACGTCAATATGGTGCTCAGTTAGCGTGGTACGCCCTAGTGTTTCAGATACTTTCGGGAACAGATCTTTAATAACAGCTAATTGCTGAATCTGACAAGGGGTCAAGGGATATGCATTTTCTATTGTTGGTTCTTCTTGCGCAACTGATAACTCTAACGAACTGATAATATGAGGAGCAAAGTATATGTAGCGTTCGATGTCCCTCGTGAGAAGTATGGGTCGTTATGCTCAGTGCCATTGTGGCCTAAAAGACTGCAAATACACTGGCGACTTACACGCATACATTCGGATTGCGGATGGAAGCGGATGGAATCCTACTGGTGCCTTAGCTCTTGGGCTTGGGGGGGTTCTGGCTACCTTCCAACAACCACATCTACATACCTTTTAAATTTTTAAGGATTCCTGCTAAAACTACAAGTGAAGTTGAACTTCACCAAACATAGAAAAGAATTGGGGCTAGTATACTAAAATGTACAAGGAGGCAAATAACTTGACAGGACTGCTGCAATAGAAATGTTTGGCGAGGTCTGAGATGTTAATCGACACTCGCGGTCTCTACCCACCCTACCATAATCTTCATAAAAATTATGTATCCGAAGATACCCAATAGAAAACGGACGACTACTAGTTTATGTTGCCATGTCTATCCAGGAAAATCAAATTAATTTAGCACATCATCTTTGTGATAATTAAAATAATTTATTCCTATTCAAAAGGAGCTTGCATTCCGCAATCATATTATGTTCTTATATATATAATTTATAACGTTCACTTTCTGAACTTAATATTTTTCTTAACAAATATGTTGTTGTTGTTCTAATGATTTCATATTTTTTCTTTTATCTTTTAATTTACTGATAGGTCTTGCCATACATTAATTTTGTTTTAATTCGATCTTGTAAGTTTGCTTGTTTTGTTGTTGTTTAAATATTTTCCAAAGGTTGTTGCGCAGGGAATGTAACTTGTGCTTTTAAATTGTGTTGCTCAAGCAGGCTAACAACTTGTTTATATATTTCAGTATCGATATCGTTTTAATTTGGCTTAAATCTAATCGTTATTCATTTTTTTTCTTGGATTCTATTTTTTTGTTTATTATCTAAATTTGTGTTTAATTTTTGCTAGCCATTTATTTATAAATTTTATACGAAAAAATGTTTTTTTTTCTACCTAGGCAATTCAATATTTCATAAACATTAGCATAAGTTTGATACTCATTTAGATTTGTAACTAGCTGTTTATAATTGTTTTAAACATTTCTTTTCCTATATTTTTTTTTTGTTTAATGACTCTTCCGAGAAAGAGGTAGTCGATTTCTATGCCAGTTTTTTTTTTTTTTTGGGACAATATATATTTTTGTTGAGTGGTTTTTAAAGTGTTTTTTTTTTTTGTTTTTTTTTTTTTCAGTTTTTTTTTTTTAAGTGTTGCAATATGTGTAAATGACTTTGGCATTTTTAATTGACATGTGATTGCTATTTGTTCTTGTATAGTTTGGTTTGCTTTCTTTGTTGTATGTTGTTCTAATTTTTTGTTGTTTTTGTAATTTGTTTGCATGAGCAGTTGCTCAGTAGTTAAGAGAATTTAACGAATAACACATAATTTTAGCCTAGGGACAAACACGATGTTTGGGAGTACTCACAATGTGTTTCCAGCGTTGAAAGGCCTTCCAGCGAGGTAATGATGTTGCAGATCAGATGGATATTAATAAAAGCTAATCAATCTTTTAGCAAACGATTAATTTTATCATGGTGCCTGTCTTTAGATATATACGGTTATTTGTCTTTTTATAAATGTACAAATTATTTAATTGCCGGCGTAAATCGCGCGCGGCTCTACGAGTCTATTGTCGGGCGATGCCGCGACAATTATTTAATTGCCGGCGTAAATCGCGCGCGGCTCTACGAGTCTATTGTCGGGCAATGCCGCGACAGTGAAAGACAAGGAGTTTAATTAATTATTTATTTAATCACTCGAGCCAGGCGAAGCGATGGCAAGCGAGCATAAAATCGAACTGAATACAATAGTGAACTTAGAAGTACATGAAAGCGAAACTTTGTTTCGCAATCATATTCATAGCGGCCACGCAAATATGTCGTGTTTGCCGGCTATGCAACGACATCCGGTCAACTGCTTGGTCTGCAGATTCTCCCGGCGTCATATTTCAGTCAGCAGTTCTGAGACCGTTGACTTTGGTTAACTACTCCCCCTCTAAGTTGAGGCCGCCCTCGGCCGACCCTATCCCAGCAACCATCTCGCTTAGTTGCCTTGCAGCTCTCCTCGTCTTTATGATGCGGTAACACACCAGCGTGACGCAAATGAGCGTGCAGCACATTGCTCCAGCGATGAATATTATCTGGATTGCATGGTCGGCGCTAGCTTCCTCTTGGAACTGCCGGATAGTCTCCAAGTTACGTTCACTCAAACGATGAAGATAAGGGAGGCTGAGCACGTTCTGGTTGGCAGTGATGTTCAGCAGGGGGAATCTAGCAACACCCGGGACTTTGCTTCTGATGTTGTTTCGGTTGGTAAACGAGGTTCCGTTTATGGTGGCCCGCTCATCGAACCTGATGAGATGTGTACCGTGTATCCAAACTTCAGTGCCATTGTCAACCTGCACCTTTGCGGGTTGGTCATTTACTATGACGATTCCGTCGTCCACATAAGTTACCGGGCCCAGATTGCTTGGTTGGGTTTCGCAATGGGCCACACCGCCTGCATGAAGTTCTCTGGCACATGAACTTTCTGATGACAAACGACAGAAAGAGGCACCGGGGGAGGCGGTGCAATTTTCGACCATGTAAATCCCTCCGTCGCACTCCGCTATGATGTTATCGTCTATCCGCAATGTGAAACCTTTTTGCTCCACGGGAAAAATAATAATCTTTTTACAGCTAAATTTGATTTTGGGGAACCTAATTATAAAGTGTAGGGCGTTAACGGACTGTAGGACTTTGACGGACGATACGGACATGAGATCCCCCTATAGGGTGTCTGTGGGCTCCTCAAGCCAAACTGACTTTAAGTCTGCGTGATCTAGAATATTTGGGCTGACAATTTTAAGTTTTTCAAGTGTTACGGCTAGCATGAGATTTTGCAACTCCATCATCAACATTCTGTCTCTTGCTAGCAAGGTCTCGTATAAGTGGCCGGAATCTATTTGTGAATCCTTTGCTGCTTTGAGAATTGTATTTACGGTGATTGTTAGCTGATTAATTTGACTTTGGACTCTGGTATTTACTTCCACTTGTCTATTCTGAATATGTCCACCACGCGGTTCTTGCAGAACCAGAATTTTGAGGCCGGGAATCTCCGGACTACTGCATCCTGTATCATTGCGAGCGTATGCAAATCGCAATGAATAGCGTTCACGCTCGTCGGGACAATTATGTCAGTCAGTTCGTGTAGCAGAGATTCTCTGCAGGCGAAATTAACCACGTGCCGCCTTTTATTCCCGAATAAAATAAAAGTCTGTTTAGATGGGAGGCGTGCTTCTTCCAGTACTATCTGATTCTGGAAACAGTTCAACGGTTTATCGGTTGACTCGATCGTGTGGGTGAGGGAGAGCTCACTATGGATTGTTGCTGCGCAGGATTCGGGTTCTTGTTCATCCAAAGCGTTTAGCTGTTGTCTGGACAATGCATCCGCCACGAGATTTTCTTTACCGGGCTTGTAAAAGACCCGGGCATTAGACTCGTCTATGCGCGCTTTCCATCTCTTAATCTTTGCATTGGGGTTTGATTCTGATACAGAAAAGGTTAAGGGCTGGTGGTCAGTAAAGATATTTATATCTTTAACTCCATACAAGTTATGCCGCAGCTTAGCCAGGGCCCATACAATGGCCAATAACTCCCGCTCGTTAGTAGCGTAGTTGGCTTCGCTGTCCTTCAATGTTCTTGAAATCATTGTTATAGGGCGGCCATCTTGAGACAAGACCGCGCCTATACCGTGTGCTGAAGCATCTGTCGTTAGATCAAATGGCTTCGTATAATCTGGGTAACTAAGCATGACGTTCTCTGACGTCAAAATATTACACAGCTTCTGGAACGCTTGTTGCTGAGCTTCAGAAAAGCGCACCTGAATGTTCCGCGACCTGTGCTTACTGACTGTTCCATTCTCGCCCTTTAGTATGCTCGAAATGGGCCTTGCTATGGCAGCGAAATCTTTAATGAATGTTTGCTTCATGTAGTCTCCTTATGACCCAATCCACATGTCTGACATGCAACTCTTCGTCCTTCGAGAAAATGATTACATCGTCAACGTAAACGTAGCAAAATTTGCCTACCTGCTCACGGAGGATGTCATCAATAGTTCTTTGAAAGATGCTGGCGGCGTTTTTAAGGCCCCCATTTACTGAGAAAGACGTCTTTTCACGGTCTCGCTCTGCGAGTGTGATTTGATGGTATCCGGATTTAAGATCCAGAGTTGAAAAGTAGCGGGCGCTGCCCAAATTGCCTAGTATCATTGCGATGTTTGGCATCGGGTATTTATCTGGGATTGTCCTCTCATTGAGTTTGCGAAGATGAAAACCCAACACCAGGAAATATTAAACTTAAATGCTATATGCCAATGGCATTGAAACCTTTAGATCTAATTAAAGTTATGCCAAGTGGCCAAAAGTTTAAAAATTAATCAAAGTACGCGCATGCGAGCTACCTTAGGTTGTCTTTATGGACCACCCTCCCCTTAATGAAGACTGTGGTCCCCATGTCCGCTTCAACAGCTCTTTCCTCGCATAGAGGCGTGAGCTTGTTGCCGAGTCTTCGGTTGGACTTGACCAACACTTTCTCACCAACATCAAACGACCTGTTTTGCCGAGTGGCATTTTCTCTGGCCCTGAGCGCAGTCTGAGCCTTTAAAATTCTATTACGGATTTCTTCTTGTGACTCATTGGGGTGCGTTTGAACGATGTCAGCTGGCCTCCTGTTGACGACCGAGTGAATCGACTTGTTGTATTGTGCGGTGGCTAGCAAGATGACTTCCACCGTGTCGCTTATGCCCTTATCTATTTTAAGACATCTGGCTAGCTCCAGCAGAGTGCTGTGGAAACGCTCCACCTGCCCGTTGGAGGTGCTGTGCAGTGGTGGTGTTTATGCGGGGGGGACGGGGTATGAGTCTTGGTGTTGGAACTCGAATACGCTGGTGGTCGCCTTCGGAGTCAGAGTCACTATACTGCTGACGCTTATCTCTATACTGTCTGAACGGCGATGACAGTAACTTGAGACGTAAACAAATTACATGCGGCACGACGCCTGAGGATGGGCGAAGAGTGTCGCGGAACTCAACTGATCGTGTTACGATACAATGTTGTGCGAAACACAACAACAAAGACAAGTGGAAATCAAAAGGGGAAAATAATAAACTATGCGAATCGTAAAGTTTGTTTCAGCTCTCTTCACGACAAAGAATTCACATCTATTTTCCTTACTTTCCGCTACATATTGTTTTATTAAAAAAAATTAAACAACTTGCAAAACTAGTCGGCCTTTTTTTTTTTTTTTTTTTTTTTTTTTGTGACTTAAAATAAGTTTGATTGAGGTAGTCCACTTACATGTTTTTCGTGTAGTGCCCTAAGCTAGTTCCCTCGATGCAGCTGTGGATCCTGATGCTCCCGCGTTGTTGTTGTACTTTTTGATGCTCCCGCTGTCCCGCGGTACGTCGCTGCCCGAAGAGCTCCAGCGGCTTCGGTGAACGATATAGTTTGAATTAACGGCGGAATTGCGCACGTTAGTCAATTGTGACGATTGGAGGAGTTCTTGTTACTCGTACTATTGCTGCCTGTAGTGGCTTAGGTCAGCAATCGTTGAATGTTCTTTGTTGCTTTACGCAACCACTGAGAGCACGGTACATTTACGCTCGCAAGTATTTTGAGCGATTTATCACTGTTACTGTGCAGCCGTAACTGCTTAGTTCAACAAGTTGTCACTTTTCGTGTTTGTTTAAAGCTGTCACTCTTCGAGTTTGTTTAAAGTTGTCACTTTTCGAGTTTGTCGTGGCGTAACTACCACTAGTTGGGCGCCAATTATTTAATTGCTGGCGTAAATTTCGCGCGGCTCTAAAATAGTAACGCGCGCTCTAATCATTGTCGGGCGATGCCGCGACAGTGAAAGACAAGGAGTTTAATTAATTATTTATTTAATCACTCGAGCCAGGCGAAGCGAGCATAAAATCGAACTGAATACAATAGTGAACTTGGAAGTACATGAAAGCGAAACTTTGTTTCGCAATCATATTCATAGCGGCCACGCAAATATGTCGTGTTTGCCGGCTATGCAACGACATCCGGTCAACTACTTGGTCTGCAGATTCTCCCGGCGTCATATTTCAGTCAGCAGTTCTGAGACCGTTGACTTTGGTTAACTTACATACGTTTCTTGTTAGCTATTTACAACTTTAGATAATTCTTTCCCTATTGCACACTCAACAATTTTAAATTACATAACTGGCTGTTTGCATCTTTTTCTTTTGTTTAATTAATTTATACAAATCAACAAATTTGTCTGTTGTTTCCCTAATAGGCAACAAAAAAACACACGCTAGCTCCTTGATCTGTTGGCTCCTAGCTCCAAGTGGCAATGTGGCCGTTGAAGGCAGCGCAGCGGCTGCACACGTTGACGCAGAGCTCCAGAAATGATTCCATACAATTGATGGGAGCGAAGATCAGCTTAGCCCACATGCAGGGCAAGACTGGCAATTCCAACGGCAAACAAGAAGGCAAGGCGGTGACTAGGTTATGCCACGCCGGCCAGAGGTTATGGCACGCCGGCCAGAGGTTATGACACACCGGGTCAGAGGTTATGTAACCCCGGCCAGAGGTTATTTCACACCGACAGAATCCAACAGGATCGCCCTGAGCGCTGTGTCGGCCAGCTAAGTTGCTGCACGGCAATGACAGAGCCCAGGAATCGCTGTTTTCTAGCCGTATACGGCTTGACGGCAGCGTCTGCCAATAAGGCAGTGGTGCCGTATATCGGCTTTGGGTGCCAAATGCACACCCTTTTAAAATTAGGTAACTCGGGCTTCTGGAAAAATTACCTTTGACCAGAGCAAAGGTTAATCTTTTTCAGAGCTCACGGATCTGCTTCCAGCAAAAATTTTGGGCCAATTTGGAGTGCTTCTGGTAGTCCTCCAATGCTCAAAGACACTCGTGTGCACCTTCGCACTTGCACTTTGAAAATTCTATTTTTTTCCGGTTTTTTTTTTTAAATTGATGCACTTGATGCACGTCCGTGTGACTTCAATAATACTGAAAGGTCGACTCCCGACGAGTGTGGATCTTAAATAGCGCCAAATTCCAAGAACAGGTGGCTTTTTCTTGGAAGTATTCGGAGTAGGTGAAGTTGGCTGTGATAGGAACTTCAGCTGATAGATCACAGAGCTTTAAGTGCTTTCAAATGTGCCTCGAAGTATGCACTTATCATATAGGTGAATGCAATATTGATAATTGCACTGCTTGCAAGTGAACTGCATAACTGGCTTTAGCACGCAATTTGCACTGCTTGCAAGGTGAGCTACGTAACTAGCTTTAGTACACAATGGGCACTGCTTTACCTTTGGCTACAAAAAAGCCGAAGGTATTTTCGTTATTGATTTCAAACAAAAAAAACAATAATGGGACGCAATGATCAGCGCGGGCCATTACAAAAGCTAGAGAGTGGTATTGGAGGTATCGGAAAGAAAATCCTCAAATAAATTGGAGGGAGTTTGGAGCGGCTTTAAAAGAACAATATACAGACTACCGGAACGACACCGACATATTAGAAGAGATTAGAGCACGCAAACAAAAACAGGGGGAGACATTTGATATATTTTATGACGATGTCATGGGAAAGCTAGAGAGTGGTATTGCAGGTATCGGAAGGAAAATCCTCAAATAAATTGGATGGAGTTTGGAGCGGCTTTGAAAGAACAATATACAGAGTACCGGAACGACACCGACATATTAGAAGAGATTAGAGCACGCAAACAAAAACGAATGTCAACATCTATTCCAGAGCAGCAGCTCATTGAGATGTTGACAAGGAATTTACTGCCCGAGATACGACACAAATTGCTTTATGTGCAAATTCGTTCGATTGCACACTTGCGAAAGCTGGTGCAAATGCGCGAAAATTTGCCTGGTGAAGTCGCGACTCGGCGGTTCCCAAAGCCAGCACCTAACCCGGTGTTCGGCCGAAGAAACGTGGCAGCTTTGGTGGATGACAATGGTATTCAAGACACAGATCCTAATTTGGGCGATCTCGACGCAATTCAATCACCGATAAAAATTTATCGATGCTGGAATTGTGACGGTGAGGGTCATGGTTGGGATATGTGTCTGGAAAATCGCAAAGTTTTCTGCTATGGTTGCGGGGCAAAGAACACTTACAAGCCGCAATGCCCCAACTGTTTGGCAAAGAGAGCGGAAAAAGCCAAGGGACCATTCGTGAGTCAGACACGAACGGCCGCGAAGCAACACTAAATACAAATTTACCTGATTTACCGGCTAGCTCAGAAAATCTGACCAGAGCTATGCTTTTACCGGACTTGTCAATAAAAAAATGTGCCCAAAATAAATATACAAAAAGCCTTCATGCACAACCTTATGAAGCAAGGCTCGCAAATTATAAAAAAGTTAGGGAAAGAATATTCGGAAATCATGCGGGTAATAAGCCAAAACGATCTACGCAGCGATTGCGAAAATTTTGGAAAGCCGTAAGGTTAACTAAACGATTACTGGTGTCCTCAATAATAAATAAAGAAAACGATGGGCGTTTTTACGCTCAGGTTTCCTTTTAGGAGTAACCGAAGAAGGGTTATTGGACACAGGGACAAGTATTAGTTGCGTTTGGCGCAAAACGATTGGGAAAAAGGGCAGAATTCAAAAAAATAACGGCAGATCGCAAGAAGTACTAGGTTTTCTCTCAGCGCTTGTGACATATAAGGACAAAGATACTCTTTTAAAACTTTTTGTAATTCCGTCAATTGAGAAAAATCTCATTGTAGGCATCGATTTTTGGAGAGAATTCAATTTGGCCCCAGGATTGATCTCCTCGTTAGAAGGGATTCTAAAGAGGAAGAAGCAGATACAAACGCTTATCCACTAGATTCGCGACAAAAACAGCAATTAGAAGCTGTGAAATCTTTATTTCCGTCATTTGCTAAGCAGGGTCTAGGGAAAACACCACTTCTTGAACACAAAATCGAAGTTGGAGACGCCACTCCAATAAAACAACGATTTTATCCGGTATCTCCGGCTGTCGAGAAGCTGATGTTTGAGGAGATTGGTCGTATGATCGAATTAGGAGAAATCGAAAAATCCAGTAGCGCATGGAGCTCTCCAATGCGTCTGGTAGTGAAGCCAGGGAAAGTACGTTTATGTCTGGATGCTCGTAAGGTGAATGATTGCACCAAAAAGGATGCATATCCTTAGCGAGCATCGAAGGCATATTCGCACGATTACCGCAAGTAAATCTGATTAGCAAAATTGATCTGAAAGATGCTTATTGGCAAGTGCCATTATCGCACGCATCTCGACCGATAACAGCGTTTACAGTACCCGGGAGGCCATTATACCAATTTCGGGTAATGCCTTTCGGGCTGTGCAACGCTCCCCAAACGATGAGCCGTCTCATGGACGAGGTGATTCCTCTCGAGTTGAAATACTGTTGCTTTGGATACTTAGACGATCTCTGTGTCGTACTCGTATCGGCAGATTTCGACGCACATCTTACAGTACTGCTGCGCCTGTCTGATCAATTTAGAAAAGCTAATTTAACATTGAATATTGAAAAGAGCAGTTTTTGTGTGTCCGAAGTGAAATATCTAGGGTTCATTATCAGAAAAGGAGGCATTGCAACAGACCCTGGAAAAATTGAATCGATAGTCAATTGGCCTGCGCCGAAATCTATAAAACAAGTGAGAGGATTTTTGGGCCTAGCGGGTTGGTATAGACGATTTATATCTAACTTCGCCGAATTAACCATTCCGATTACAAATTTGCTCTCAGGCAAGAAAAAGTTTTGCTGGACTGAAGAAGCACAAACTGCGTTTGATCAGCTCAAAGCCGCTCTTACTTCGGCCCCAGTCTTGCAAAATCCCGATTTTAATCGGAAATTTTACTTGCATTGCGAGTGGGCGCGGTGCTGGTGCAAATGAATGACCTAAACGAAGAGGGACCGGTAGCATATATGTCGAAAAAACTTAATTCTTAAGGTTTGTCCACCGCTAACATTTCAAGTGCGCTTTCCCAATTTCGAACAAACCAAGCGCACTGTATGAGAGAGAGCCTCTCTCAATTTCAATTTCAGACTGCATTGTTGTAGTTGTCAACTCAGAATATTAGTTGTTGTTGTGCTTGATTACCGAGGATCAACGCCTGGAAGTGAAAAAGAGACAACCAGCTGCAATGCCAAGAAAACGCAAAGGGGCCGAGTTGAGCCGTAGTACAGGTAGAAGTCGAACCAAGCGCCAGAGAAGAGACCAAAGGACAGAAGAACAGATCCAGCAAGACAATATTATTGCCTGTGAGAGCATGGCACGATTGCGTCAAGAAGAAGTGGAACGCGATGCACAAATAAGAGTCGAACAACAACAATTATTCCGTTCCAGAATGAATAGACGCAGAACAAGTAACCAACAACGCCAACAAGTGCATCGAGCATTTGTATCAAATTCATTAAACTCATTTGATTATCCAGGCATGCCACCGCATGATTTAAATTAAAAGGGATCTCCCACTATTTTGCTCGAATCGAACCCGCCCATGCAAGGTACGCGATAGCAGACGTCGCAACCGGGGGCAGCAGGGGCAGCTGCCCCCCCCGAAAATTTCAACGGGGGCAATATTATCATTTTGCCCCCCTCCTACGTAATCAAAAGTCAGTTTTGTTAATCAAATTTTTCGTTAATAAAAAGTATTTCTAAAAGTGATTATGCTACATCTTTTTAATTATTGTCGCATTGCAAGGAGATAACTGTGTATGCAAAAGTTCACATAAAAAGTATAGCGCATTCTCATTTCCTAATACCAAAATGTTCGTAAAAATCCTTTTTTTTTTAGAAACTCTAAATTTTTTTTTAGGTTTGCCCCCCCATGAAAAATTTCGTTGCGACGTCCCTGGCGATTAGTTATTCAAAAATTAATGAAAAACGTTAAATTAAATGCATTTTAAATGCAAAGTTCCGAGGTGAAAAGATATTGATACCGCGAATCCCTATTATCCCCACAGATGTGCCACGTCCATTTAAACGAATTCAGTTTCCAATTCGATTGGCATTTGCCATGACAATTAATAAGTCCCAAGGCCAAACGATGTCGATTTATGGCTTAGAATTGAGCACACCATGTTTTTCACATGGTCAATTATACGTAGGATGCTCGCAAGTGGGTAAACCCTTCAGTTTGTTTGTCCTATCTAAAAATGGGCTAACCAAGAATGTTGTCCACGCCCTAGAATTAAGAAAATAAATTAGAAGAAATTTAACAAACTATTGTTCGGTAAGATGTTATTTTCACATTCCCTTTTGTGCACAGCGATCCATATATGTATATATATTTTCTATATTTATTTGAATTGAATCACGGCTAGGTGGGACGAAGTCCACCGGGTCAGCTAGTAATTTTATATAAAGAAGTTTTTTTCTTTTCATTATATTTTTCTAAGCGTAATATTTAAAAAAAGTATTATCAACTTAATGTAATGCCCGTTACATGAATAGAAACGCGTGTACAATGTATTAATAATAAAAAAGTTTTAACTGTTAGAGAATTAAGGCTCAAGTTGTAGCTTTTTCCATACTGAATATCAATCATATATTCAAAATTAAACAATTTTTATAAATCAATTTCAGCATAAATGGTTCATTACAACTCATCATCCAGATTAAAGTCCTCGGCAGGAAAATCGCCTATTTCAACAGCGAGTGGAGTCACAAATCCGCCATAGTTAGGAGGGCAAACAAAATATGATTTTCCATTCACACTGTCAAACAATTTGAATTAAGTAATATACGAAATTATGCTACTCTAAGTAAATTAGTAAACATTACCTTCCATTATTTTTGCCAAGGGGTTCGTCATACTGCACACCAATAAATATGCCACTTTTACCTTCCAGTGGCCCATTGTACATAACTGTTCCTCGACGGGTTGGATTTCCTTCAACAGTCACCTGTATACAAAAGAGATCGTAATGTTTCTTACTTACATACATCAAGTAAGTCATATGTTACCTGACACCTGCTTCCTACAACGCAGAGTTCGGCTCGTTGTTGTATGTTATTACTTTGTTCACGTCGTTTTGCTTCCATTTTGGCCATTTCATCTTCATTATACTTTCCAAGCTGATTTCGCTTTAGAAAATTGCGAACAGAGTCGGTTCTCTGTTCATATTGATCATTACTCAGTTCAAACTTTTGTATGTTTTCATTATCAAAGCAACAGCTTGTAAAAGAATCAACGACATGCAACCGCAATCCATCACAATTCAAATAGAATCCAAGTTTTTCTTGATCGTTTTCCAGTGACGTTAAATGGCGGTCACCCTTATAAACCTCAATTTTCATAGTACCAGCACTTCCTCCTGTTAGTATTTCTAGTTTACTCTGTAAGAAATTCTCCCAAACCGCGTTAGTCATAGTTAACAAATGGTACAAAATGTGTATGAATTAAATATTTACCTTTAACTGCGCGATAGTTAAATCTTTGGAAAATTTCATTTCGAAAGCAACATTATTGTTGTGTGAGTTAGATACATTAGCTTTAATGTAATCACTATGCGAATTTTCAAATTGTAATATTTCAGACATATTACAGCTTTTGTTAAGACGAGAACACCAAGATTTCCAAACAAACCCGATAGCCACCAACTCAATCTATCGAATTAATCGATAATATAAGTGTTATTCAAAAATACTGTATACTAAATATAAATTTTCTGTTCAACTGTAAGGCAATATTTGAAACATGAATATGATTCTAAAGAAATTTTAAAATCCTCATAATTATCCTTGTGTGCATTTTTTCGTCCTGGGTAGCTAATGAAATTTTAGGAAAAGTCAAGAAATTTCAATTCGATAACTCAATTAGAAGTATATTTTTTTTTAATCAAAATCGAAAATTTTCTGGCCAGACCATTCCACCCGACGGAGGGTAAAAAAAAAAATTTAGCTAAAAAATAAATGATTGATATCCAAAAGCGGTGAGTTTGGCACCCAACATTTGAAATAAAATTGATCTGCGAGGAGTATAAGGAAACCTTCATTCCAAATTTTGTGTCTCTAACGCTGGGATCTGTGTTCATCTGGTCATCAAACATTTGTACAAAGTTTGTAGACCATTTTTTATAATAAAAAGTGTAGCTTTACTGATTTCCCTGAGGTCTACCGGGATGAAATGAAATTTAGATATAAGGAAGAATAATTAAGAAATAAGTGTTTGCAATATTCTATTTACGGAAAGATAGATCAGTATCAATCTTTGGCATGCCGAAGGTAGCTTTTTGTTCTGATTTTCATTTATTTAATCCTTAATTTTGATTGTACCGTGAGTAAATTGTTTGAAATTTATATATTATATTTTTCTACAAAAATTCATACTTTTTAGCCCTGTTTATGTGACAATCGAATTAAGTCAGGTATTCCATATATGGGTAACTTGAAAATTTTATATTGTTTAGTTTAATTCTTCGATGCAAAAGACTTATGGATAGATTGCTCCTTCGATTTTCTTCTTGATAATACTCTCTAGTGTGGCCGACGTGGGCAAAATAAGAAATTTACCAAGAAAATTAAAAAAAAAAAAAAACGAAAATTAAAAAAAAGTTGTTATATACATTTTGGTATTTATTATAAATGAACAGAAATACTTTTCAATATTTTTGGTCCCTGATTGTATTTTCGTATTTTTTTACCGATTGCCGATTTGGTCACATTGGCTTTTCCATAATGTGTGCGTTAATGAAACAAATAATGAAATAAAAAGCAATGTATCCTATTGTGTTGATTTTTCTTCAAAATAACAAGTTAAAAAGTTAAAAAGCCATAACAGAATAATATAAATCCTTTAACTGGAGGTCTAGTGCAATAGATACATAAGTTATTTTACACACAGTAGTCATGTATACAATATTCTGATACAAGTTAAGCCATAACTAAAAATGAACAAATACAAACGCTTCTTAGGCATTGAGCCGCAATTAATAAGTTTTAGTCATTCAAAGGAAGAAATTTTAAACTATTTGACATATGCACTTCTGACTGCAGTGGCATTCTGTGCAGTACTTTTGCTGTGTGATATATCAAACCACCGCAACAGTTTCTTCTACGCCAAAAGAGACTCGATCGTGCTAGATCTATCCATATCACACACCCAAGAAGTGTTACTGCGCCCAGACACTGAGTTTAGAGGACGTAACATTAACTGTACATTTTGGGACTGCCTTAACATTTATAAATGCGAGCATGACAATCTAAAGGTGTACATCTATCCTTTGCAAGAATTTGTCGACGAGAATAATGAAAAGGTCACCAGTTCTCTGTCAAGCGAATACTTTCAGATACTTGATGCAGTAGTTAACAGTCGCTATTATACCACAAATCCAAACGAAGCCTGCCTTTTCTTGCCTAGTTTGGACTTACTTAACCAGGACATGTTTGACAAATATTTGGCTGGCGCAGCATTGGCTTCCCTCAATTTTTGGGATCGTGGAGAGAATCATTTGATTTTTAACATGCTGCCCGGCAGTTCACCTACATATAATAACATTTTGGACGTTAATATTGATAATGCCATTGTTTTGGGCGGAGGATTTGACAGTTGGACGTATCGTCCTGGATTTGATGTGCCCATACCAGTCTGGAGCCCACTTATACAGAAATCAAACTCTGATCCAGTAGTAGCAGCAGCTAGTAGAAAATATTTACTCGTAATTGCTCAATTAAACGTTTTGCCGCATCACTTACACGTTGCTCGCGATCTCTCTGTGACTGCAAAGCGTGGACAGATTCTTTTGCTTGGTCCGTGCCAAAACAAACAGTTGACAACTCGCTGCAGTGGAGCACATCATCAAACGCCGTTAGAATATCCACGAGTACTTCGACGAGGCAAGTTTTGTTTTGTTGGTCGCAGCCTGCGCATTGGTCAGCCGGATTTGCTCGAAATAATGTCACAGAACTGCATTCCCGTGGTGGCTATTGATAACTTAGTGCTGCCGTTTGAAGAAGTCATAGATTGGTCTCTAGCTATTATACGAATACGAGAGTCCGAGGTGCATTCAATTATTCGCAAGCTTGAGGGAATATCAAATGTAAAAATCGTCGAGATGCAAAATCAAGTTCAATGGCTCTACAACCATTACTTTAAGGATTTGAAGAGCATTACACTCACGTCCTTAGAAATACTTGAAGGCCGAATTTTTCCGTTGCAAGCTCGTAGTCGCCGAAATTGGAATATAATTGGGAAAAATAGTCATTCGACTTTAAACCCAATATTCGTCACATCTTTAGCACCCAAATCACAAGGATTTACAGCTCTTATTCTAACATACGATAGAGTGGAAAGCCTCTTCCTCCTTATTCAAAAGCTTGCAATCGTTCCGTCGCTTCAAAGCATTCTGATTGTTTGGAATAACCAGAAGAAAATGCCGCCACACTGTCAGTATAAATAATTTTAATTCAAATATTGTATTTAATACAAAATTCCTGTCGTTTATTTACAGTATCAACATTCCCAACCATTTCTAAACCACTGAAAATTATACAAACTAAAGAAAATAAACTCTCAAATAGATTCTATCCGTATCCAGAGATCGAAACAGAAGCGATTTTGACTATAGACGATGATATTATCATGTTGACAAGTGATGAGTTGGATTTTGGGTGGGATTTTTTCATGTCATCTAAAAAGACAAACATTTTCATTCAGTTCTATTGCTTATAGGTACGAAGTGTGGCGAGAGTTTCCAGATCACATTGTTGGATTCCCAAGTCGAATTCATGTGTGGGATAATGCAACAATGCGATGGCACTATGAATCAGAATGGACAAATCAGATATCTATGGTTCTGACTGGAGCCGCATTCCACCACAAATATTGGAGTCACATGTACACTTACGCTATGCCAGGAGATATCAAGAACTGGGTGGATGATCACATGAACTGTGAGGATATCGCTATGAACTTTCTTGTGGCAAATATCACAAATAATCCACCAATTAAAGTAACGCCGCGCAAAAAGTTCAAGTGTCCAGAGTGCACCAATACCGAAATGCTTTCGGCCGACTTAAATCATATGCGGGAGCGTTCCGCATGTATTGATAAATTTTCAAAGATATATGGACGCATGCCTCTTCGTACGGTTGAGTTCAGGGCCGACCCAGTACTTTTTAGAGATAACTTCCCTGAAAAGTTAAAGCGTTACAATGATATTGGTAGTCTTTAAATAACAATGACCTAACCAAAAACTTTAGCGCCGTTCATATTAAGTGTGATATGTTAGGAGTTTGCCTTTTAAAAATAAAAACAAAAAAAACAAAATAGAGGAATTCAAAAGTGCATGAAATATCCAATAAATTTTTCTTTGTTTGTACTCCATCAACTTAATTTAATTTTCATTCCTATGCTACTTGAGGAAATTTTATTAATTTCTATAAGTCCCTAGTTTACTCTATGCATTGACATAAAGCTGACAATGAATAAATAAAAAGAAATAGAAGAAGTTCTAATTAATACAACGCGAAAAGAGATATGCTGTGGCAGTAAAATCTTTTCACGATCGCATTCGTTTACTTTATGAATTTAAAACTTTTATCAATATCCTCGCGAAGAGTATTTTGCTATGGAAAGAGCTCTGCTTTTGATACTTGTTATACCTCTCGATCGACCATAAAAAATAGTAAAATAAAGGGGATACCTACTTCGAACAAATGTATGTATATAACGTGCAGAAAACACACGCAAAGTTTATTGAGCTATATATGTCCGTCTGTCTGCCTATGTGAGCATTTAGAACTCAGCGATAGGTAAATCTATAGGCAACCAATTTGGCATGAAAGTTTCTGTATACTATACACAATTTATATTAAATATTGGGCGGTATTATACGATTATCGTATTACTTTCTGTGCCCAGTTATTCAAGTTCAGATGTTCTCTTTACAAAAATTATTGACCATTATAAAAATAAATAAAAGTTTTGCAAATGCTGTTTGAAAATTTGACATAGTCATATACAAGGTGCAATTCAAAAGTTCCAGGACTTTTATTATATTATTTGTTTATTTATTATTTTTATTATTATTATTTTATATAATTTATTATTTTCTGTCAAAATACGATAAATCGACGTTGCGGATATTGATAATAATTAATACACCACTGAGGGATAACAATTTCAGACAGATGACGCCACTAGAAGCCGCGTGGTTTAAAAAGTCCTGGAACTTTTGATTTGCACCTTGTACTAAATTTTGATATTATATGTATGAAAAGTGTAAGGGAAACACTCAGTTTTTTAGAACCAAACTAATATCAATTGCTGCTAGAAATCTTCTTTATTTTAGGCTGTCGTCAAATACTCTTTATAACGTTGCTCCTGTTGCAGCTGGAGCTTTTGTATTTTCTTTAATTGTCCTTTACTGATCTCTTTACCATCCTTATCGTGTGTTGGAAGACCCTAAAAATAAATATTGAAAAAAATTTTCAGTCGACATCACGCATTGTTCTCACAACCCACGCAAATTTATATTTTAATTTATTGGATTGATAATTAAACGATAAGTCGATGTCATTAAAATTAACCTAGCTTACAGTGTTCAATAAAGCCACCCACCTGTGATGAACGGAAAAACAGAGACAAATTATCACCTACACAATTCTAGCTATTTCCCTATAGAGTACTACGAACGAAATAGAGGGTGGCACGGACAGAGTCTTAAAACTAATACATTAAACTTATAAATAAATATTAAAACTAAAGTTTCTTAAAAGTATATTAAACTTAATAAATCTATGTATCAGGAATCTGAAAGGAAAAATTCAATTAATTAGTAATATAATTTGTACAAATTTGCATACTTACGGGGATTTTGGTAGAAGTGAATTCCTAATAAAAGGCAGGAGATGGTATCCTTAGTGTGGAACTTGTCCGGAAGAGAAAAGAAAGGGGGCAAGGAGGACAATAAGTATGGCGATCTACTAGATTTTGCTAGATCATCTCAGTCATACATTCTCCTCCGCGACGACTGGGTGCCGGTGTCTGAAAAGAAACGGAAAAAAAGACGAGAAAAAAAGGAAAAGTGTTAGTGACCAAGAAAAAATTTTGAAGTAAGTTGAAAAAATAATTTTATTCGCTTCTGGATATTAATTACCTGTTTGGTCAGGATTCAGATACAGCCTGAGGCGCAGTGTGATCTTACCTGCAACAGCATCTAGGGCAAAGCAGAGTTGGCGCGCCAGCAGCCTAGTGCTAGTCGGGCGCGGAGTTCAACATCGGGGCATAATTTGCGAATGCTGGAAAACAAACGGAAGAGCGATGATAAAAATTCAACATATATAAAAATCCAACATAATAAAAAAAATATCGAGATAATAAACCAGACACATAATTGTCATACACAGAAGGCCCAGGCATAGAGAATCGGTTAAAAAGGAAATCAATTTAAAAAAAAAACAAAAAGATCAGTTTATAACCAGAAAAAGAAGAAAAGAAAACGCACCATAAGCGAAACACCGGGAAGTTGGGCAACAGTTTACGGCAGTTCTTGCAGCAGCTTCGGCAGTGTGAAGCAGCTTGTGGGCGTTTTGCAGCAGTTTGGCGACAGTTCTAGTTGGAGTGTTGGCAACAATTGGCAGCAATTTATTTGTATAGTTTAAAATTTTTATCTTGGTGGCTATTAATTAAATTACGAAAGACAAAAAAACCAGAGTGATCGTTAGACTATGCAAATGAAATTAGAATAGCGCTTTATTGTCAGATACTAGGGAAAGGAAAACTGTCTTAGTTGCCATTTTTTTTTTTTTTCGAATATTGCTTTCTTTTCTGCCTCTGGTGTATGCGCGTGTATAAAATAAACTTTAAACTAACATTTAGCAACCAACGATCTATTGGACCCAACGGAGAACTGGGGGTAAGTGTACTCACATTTATTTTATATTTACGACTACACCGTTTATGAGGAAATTTCACGATAACATTTTAAACAAAAAAAATACAAAAAAATATGTATATAAAAAGAAAAAATCAAGAAAACTAAGCAAGCAATAAAAATCTTATTTTGATACAAAGAAAAAAAAGGTAAACACCAAACAGCTGTTTGTATGGCATTGATCGTGGCATATTAAGACATTTTTTTCTATGATGCATTAAATTGTTTTAAGTACTTATCTGATATATGTCGGTATACACTGGGTTTTATTCACTGGCACTAAGATAAATCACACCCGATAAAATATAGCACTCGTGCCGCGCAAATAAGAATAAAAAAATATACATACATATGCGGGAATGTTATCACAATAAAATCATAACATGTATGCGATGGGAGTTGATCGCTAGGTTATTTTTTTAACAATTAATCGAATAGTTAATTAGCGGGGTTACTCGAAAATGGCAGGAATAATAAAAAAGTATTGATAAGATAATTCGTTTTATTATTAATAATATATAAGATTCACTCAAATTTTTTTAACAAATTTTATTTTTTTAAAATTAAATAAAAACCTTAAATATAATATTTATGTATATTTTAAGAAACTCATGAATACTTGTAATTATAATGAATTTTAAAATGGAATGCTAAAGAATTATTAATGATTTCTGAAGGTTGATGAAAGGGTAATGTTAGGCCAGGGAGTTCTTCAAATTAAGGCGAAAAAGAACTCATAGGTAGGGTGGGTTAGGACGCGGGACCTACATCAACACCAGTAGTGTCCCCGAAGTGCGCCCCGTAGAAGGGAAGTGGTTCTTTTCTTGCTTTCTCCTCTCGTAAATTCTATCACTTCTTTTTTTTGTTTTGTTCTTTTACGTTTTTTTTTCTCATCTCTATTTTCTGACACGAGACATAGTGGCAAAGATTCTTTTTATTTCTATTCTGTGTGTCTTTCCTCAAAAAAGGGAAGTTCTCAAAAAGAACCCCCACAGGCTGTTTTTGCTAGCCGCAAAAGAATCAAAGGGGAGGGCGGCCTAGCCAAAGATAGGAACAATATCCAGATTTAAATATCTAGGAAATATAAGTTCCATTCCGAGGGCGGATGTTACACACCAGTTTGCTATCCACGACAGAAATCATATCCTATGTGGTCATCACACGGTGAACTCGTTTAAATGCATATATTCAGAGTAGACTCACTGAATAAACTACCAAGAACATTCTCAGCAACTTTCCAACTTAGGTATAGATAAGGACAAAACATCAGTATATAGATACCACAGAGCCAGCGCAGATCGTTATCTCCTCGACGACGTTTCATTTGAGAAATAATACAGCTTTTGTCAGGCTATGTAACCAGTCTGACATAAAACAGACGGTCTCAGGTCGCCGTAGCGCATCTTTTTTCCTGTTCTATATGCTATTTTAAACTGGCTTTAAAGAATCAATACTAACATCCTCACCAAATGTCGAATACTTGTCTGTTTCGTTAAGAAACATATCCTTAGGATTGATTCGACGTTGCGCTTCCTTAGCTGCTGCCGCCTCTGCAAGTGCTTTTCTCTTACGATCTTTCTCGGCAGCGCGTTCTGCTTCAAGACTTTGCTTGGCCTCTCGCTCACGAATAAGTGTTTCACGATCAACTAGCTTGACGGCAAACGAGCCATCATCTTTATCCTCAAGCCTTACGCCTAAATTGGGCAGCACATCGTCACGGAGCTCATCGCATAATTTTAATATGTCAAAAGCTTTTAGAAGCTTGGCTTGCTCGCGAACTAAGTTTCGGAATTCGGCTGTAGATTCGACGAATGGCATAACCATGGATTCATGATTGTTAAAGGCTCCGCCATTAGATTCCAAGGCGCTTATTGGAAATCCAATACCTCTGCGTAATCCAGGAATTACCCCAAAAATGTGAAGTAGATCTCTAATATTTTTGGCTATCTTGCGAAGCAGTAAGCAGTTAAGTCTATTCTTATCATCGCGAACGTAAATATTTGATTTTGTTATGAGCTCTCGGACAGCATCGAGTGTATTAATATTATCTGCACGAAATACAAAAATAAGTTTTAATTGGATAAAGACCATTATTTTTGTATTGGAGATTTTTACTACAAAGAGCCGCATGAATTTGCTTTTGCGCTGCGTTATATTTGGTTTGCAATGCTGCCTCCACTGAAGTCCACTCGCTAAACTGATTTCCAGCATTTCCAGTTAGAGCAGAACGCGCCAAGTCTTTTACGTTCAAAAAGAATTACCTCTAATTGCGCTAGTTCATTGTCATGATGAGGAAATTTCAAGTCTACCCCGCCAGTGTGAATGTCAAATATAGATCCGAATATGTCCAAAGCCATAGCTGAACATTCGATATGCCAACCCGGGCGACCTCGTCCCCAGGGGCTATCCCACCAGGGCTCCCAAGCTTTGCTTGCCTTCCATAATGCGAAATCATTTGGGGACTTCTTTTCCGAGAGTCGATCTTTCGTTACAGACAAATCCCCTTCACCTTCCTGCAAGGAAGTAGTGTCTCCATACGCTTCGGGAACAAGTTTGGCGTAATGATGATTTTCGCATTTGTCAAAGCCATTTACATCGAAATATTCAGAGCCGTTAGCTTCGTATGCCAAACCATTGTCAATAATACGTTGAATAAATATGACGATTTTCGGCACATATTCTAAAACTCGAGTTAAAACATCAGGTGGCAAAATCTAAAATAGAAAAACATATGAAAAAAAAAATTTTTTTAAATTATAAATTTTTAAACAAAAAAAAAGTAAATTGTTAGCATACATTTATGACATGTTTATATACTTATATTGCCAAACTAAAGCTGTTCGTCTTTTCTTTTCGTGCCTAAATTGTTTACTGATTGGGCTATATTTATACAAAAAATTTAGGTAAACAAATTATTTGGCGGTCGCCTCTAATTCGGATAGTTCGTGATTACTCACATTAAGGGATTTCGTATCATTATGAAATTGGTCCTCCCAATAGCGCGGCAAAGCCTCGAATATTTTATTATCATTAACGTTGGCGCTAAGCTTTGCATCAAGCCATTCAGCAATTGGATCCTTTGCTTCTTTTAAGTAGTGGGATTTGCTCTTGAGTATTAGTTCCTCGTCGCCTTTACTGATTGCCTGGATTAGTAGGTCCACTGCATCATTCATTCGTTGTAACAAAGTGTCTAAGATAACTTTCTTATCGGATCCGTATTCTTTTCGCACTTAACTTGCAGTATTTTGAGTACTTCTTTTTGATCATTCAACAACTGCTCTAATGACAACTGGCTACCGGCATACTGATCGTATAAATGGTACTAGCGGGCTCTATTTATGATCTTGTCTTCAATATCGGTCATATTCATGACGTAGGTGACATTATAACCAAAATAATCGGTTAATATGCGGCGCAGAATATCAAATGAAGTGTATGATCTGTACGAGGAAAACAAAGATTACCAAGATAAGAAAACATTTCAATTTCATTTGCTGATGTGGCTGTCACCTTGCGTGTCCCATGTGCGAGCCTCTTTTTCCTTATTCAAAAGCTTCCAATCGTTCCGTCGCGTCAAAGCATTCTGATTATTTGGAATAACCAGAAGAAAATGCCGCCACACTGTCAGTATAAATAATTTTAATTCAAATATTGTATTTAATACAAAATTCCTGTCGTTTATTTACAGTATCAACATTCCCAACCATTTCTTAACCACTGAAAATTATACAAACTAAGGAAAATAAACTCTCAAATAGATTCTATCCGTATTCAGAGATCGAAACAGAAGCGATTTTCACTATAGACGATGCTATTATCATGTTGACAAGTGATGAGTTGGATTTTGGGTGGGATTTTTTCATGTCATCTAAAAAGACAAACATTTTCATTCAGTTCTATTGCTTATAGGTACGAAGTGTGGCGAGAGTTTCTAGATCACATTGTTGGATTCCCAAGTCGAATTCATGTGTGGGATAATGCAACAATGCGATGGCACTATGAATCAGAATGGACAAATCAGATATCTATGGTTCTGACTGGAGCCGCATTCCACCACAAATATTGGAGTCACGTGTATACTTACGCTAAGCCAGGAGATATCAAGAACTGGGTGGATGATCACATGAACTGTGAGGATATCGCTATCGCTGAACTTTCTTGTGGCAAATATCACAAATAATCCACCAATTAAAGTAACGCCGCGCAAAAAGTTCAAGTGTCCAAAGTGCATCAATACCGAAATGCTTTCGGCCGACTTAAATCATATGCTGGAGCGCTCCGCATGTATTGATAAATTTTCAAAGATATATGGGCGCATGCCTCATCGTACGGTTGAGTTCAGGGCCGACCCTGTACTTTTTAGAGATAACTTCCCTGAAAAGTTTAAGCGTTACAATGATATTGGTAGTCTTTAAATAAGAATGAACTAACCAAAAACTTTAGCGCCGTTCATATTAAGTGTGATATGTTAGGAGTTTGCCTTTTAAAAATAAAAACAAAAAAAACAAAATAGAGGAATTCAAAAGTGCATGAAATATCCAATAAATTTTTCTTTGTTTGTACTCCATCAACTTAATTTAATTTTCGTTCCTATGCTACTTGAGGAAATTTTATTAATTTCTATAAGTCCCTAGTTTACTCTATGCATTGACATAGAGCTGACAATGAACAAATAAAAAAAAATAGAAGAAGTTCTAATTAATACAACGCGATAAGAGATATGCTGGAGGATACTATGGCAGTAAAATCTTTTCACGATCGCATTCGTTTACTTTATGAATTTAAAACATTTATCAATATCCTCGCGAAGAGTATTTTGCTTAGGAACGAGCTCTGCTTTTGATACTTGTTATACCTCTCGAACGACCATATTAAAAAATAAAATAAAGGGGATACCTATTTCGAACAAATGTATGTATATAACGTGCAGAAAACGCACGCAAAGTTTATTGAGCTATATATGTCCGTCTGTCTGCCTATGTGAGCATTTAGAACTCAGCTATAAGTAAATCTATAGGCAACCAATTTGGCATGAAAGTTTCTGTATACTATACACAGTTTATTTTAAATATTGGGCGGTATTATGCGATTATCGTATTACTTTCTGTGCCCAGTTATTCAAGTTCAGATGTTCTCTTTACAAAAATTATTGACCATTATAAAAATAAATAAAAGTTTTGCAAATGCTGTTTGAAAATTTGACATAGTCATATACTAAATTTTGATATTATATGTATGAAAAGTGTAAGGGGAACACTCATAGTTTTCAAGAACCAAAATAATATCAATTGCTGCTAGAAATCTTCTTTATTTTAGGCTGTCGTCAAATACTCTTTATAACGTTGCTCCTGTTGCAGCTGGAGCTTTTGTAGTTTCTTTAATTGTCCTTTGCTGATCTCTTTACCATCCTTATCGTGTGTTGGAAGACCCTAAAAATAAATATTGAAAAAAATTTTCAGTCGACATCACGCAATGTTCTCACAACCCTCACAAATTTATATTTTAATTTATTGGATTGATAATTAAACGATAAGTCGTTGTCATTAAAATTGATCTATCTTTCAGTTTTCAACAAAGACACCCACCAGTTTGCTATCCACGACAGAAATTCATATCCTAAGTGGTCATCACACGGTGAACTCGTTTAAATGCATATATCCAGAGTAGACTCAGTAAATAAACTACCAAGAACGGTGAACTCGTTTAAATGCATATATCCAGAGTAGTAGACTCACTGAATAAACTATAATTATTATTATTGGACGTTGAATACAATGACTGTATTAACAAGTGGTCCAACGACACCAAGCCGATGCTTGTTGCGCGCGGAATCCAAACGAAGTCCACCTCCCGCCTAACCGACCGAGAGGCACCGTCGCATAACGGACGACACGGAAACGCGGTAGAAACGCGATTAGAAACGAGAATAGAAACGCGAGGAGAAATTCTAAAAAAAAAGGGGCGATAGAACGCGGCATGCAAATAGGAATAGAATATCGAGGAAGATTAATACGAGTACTAATTACTAATTACGTGCTAGATATTTTAATTTTTTTTTTTTTTTTTTATTAATTTTTTTTTTTTTATTTTTGGCCAAAACATTTTTTTTTTTTTTTTTTTTTTTTTATTTTTTTTTTTTTTTTTTTTTTTTGTTTTTTTGGTTTCGTTTTTTTTTTTTTTTTTGTTTTTTTCTTTTTTTTTTTTTTTTTTTTTTTTTTTTTTTTTTTTTTTTTTTTTTTCCCCCCCCCCCTTTATCATTTTTTTTTTTATTTATTTTTAAAAAAAAAATAATTTTTTTTTTTATAAAAAACTTTTAACCGGGAAAGAATTAAGGACTTCATAGCAGCGATAGTGTTAGTGCTAGCTATGACGTGTTGGAGCTTATTGTAGTCCGAACATAATACCCTGAAAGGATCATGCAGTGCATAGTTCGATCAACAATAAGGAAGTGTTAATGGAAGGAAATAGCGAGTACTTTTGCAAGGAACAGAGAAGTGTAGCTGCCTTACCAAGGCCTCACTATCAATGTCACCTTGCATAAGGTTGTTAATAAATACGACCCCTAGCATGGTTCTGCGGTTAGTTAGGGAAGGCAGATTTAGTAGCAGAAGTCTACTATTAATGAAAATTTTCATCCCAGTTAAGGCCGCGTAAGGCAAAAAGTAAGAAATTCCTCTGTACAGATTCGATGCGTTCCTTATGAATAGTGTACTGGGGACACCATACGCATGCACCGTATTCGAGAATAGGACGAACAAGTGAAGCGTAAAGGGTCTTTGTAATATAAGGATCGTCGAATTCCTTACACCATCTCTTGATAAAGCCTAGGACACCCATGGCTTTATTGGCCATATTAGTTGTATGACTTGAAAACTTTAGTTTTCGGTCCAAACGGACACCCAGATCATCAACTAGGGTGATTCTTTCCAAGGCACAACCATAAAGAGTATAAGAAGCAAGCTTCGGACTGGCTCGAGAGAATGTCATCAGCTTGCATTTAGAGCTGTTCAGGTTTAAAAAATTGACACAACGCCAAGAATTGAAACTATTTAGGTCGGTTTGTAAGTTTGAGTGACAGTGGTCGTCTTTAAATTGGTAGCAAAGCTTAACATCATCCGCATACATAAGAGTACGGGAGTTACGTATGACCAAGGGAAGGTCATTAATGAAAAGCGTAAAAAGTAGGGGACCAAGATGACTCCCTTGAGGAACACCAGATGTGGCATGAATTGGGTTTGAAAGGGTGGTTTTAAAGAGGACTCTTTAAGTTCTGTCAGCCAGATAGCTTACAATCCAACCAAGTAGTTTTGGTGAAAAACCTAGAAGGTCAAGCTTATGTGCCAGAAGGGAATGATTCACTGAGTCAAAAGCTTTACTCAGTATAAATAACATCAGTCTGAAGATTTTCCTGAAATCCTTTTACCACGAAGGATGTCAGCTCAAGCAAGTTTGTCGTAGTAGAACGACTTTTTATGAATCCGTGTTGAAAAGGTGAGATAACGGATCTACAGAAATGTTGCAAGTGAGGAGTTATAACATTCTCGAAAAGTTTGGGTATAGCCGACAATTTAGAGATACCTCTATAATTGCTTGCATCAGACTTGCTGCCCTTTTTAAGCAAGGGAATAATGAAAGATTCCTTCCAAATGGAAGAAAAGACTGAAGTTTCTAAAGACAGCGAAAATAGTTTGAGCAATGGCTTACTTAGAGACATAGCACCGAATCGAAGTATACAAGCAGGAACACCGCCAGGGCCTGGTGAGAAGAGTGGCTTTAATAAAGAGAGATCCTTTACCAATGAGCTTTCGTTTAAAAAGGGAGAGAAGATATCATTTGAAAGTGAGTTCTCTGTGTAGAGGGAGAATAAGTCGTTTGAAAAAACTTTGCAAACGTATCGGCCATGGCTTGGTCGGTATCTGCACTAGCATTTTCTAACGTTAATTTAGTTGGAAATGCGGTAGACTTACGCTTCGTGTTACGAAACTATAAAACTGTTGGGGGTTCTGAATAAACTGAGCCTTATAACGAGTTAAATAGTTCTTATAACATTTCGCGTTCAAGACAGTAAAATGTGACCGCGCGCTTAAGTAGCGCAAAAAGGCTGAAGATGAGCTAGTATTTTTATATTTTTTGAATAAGCTTGACTTTAAATTTTTTAACCGTGACAACTCTCTTGTAAACCATGGCGGCTTACTCGAGGAAGTTGGATAAAAACACGGAACACAAATATCTAAAAAGTAGTTAATTGTGTTATAGAAAATATTGGTCGCTACTAAAATATCAGTAGACGAATACAATTCTGACCAATCAAATTGGGAAATCATCCCATTTAATAAGTTAAAATCTGCTTTTCTAAAGCAGCGTACACGATTACACAGTTTTTCACTTTTATCCATACATGCACCAAAATCAAAAGTAACTTCAAAAGTGGGATGGTAAGGATCTTCAGGAAGAGAAAGTGGTTGAGTCTTGTTTAGACTCACTCTAGATGGATCCGAGACAAAGCATAAGTCTAACGATCTGTTACTACTGTTTAAGACATGATTGAACTTGTGACAATGACATGTCAAACAGACCGTCAAAAAGGTCATGTTGCCGTGAGGGCAGAAGAGAGTTTGAATCAGCACTTGTTGTCCAATTACAATCTGGGATATTGAAGTCACCCAGGACTAAAAATAGATCTCTGTCTGATAATAGATTAAATATGGTCTGTATTGCAGACAAATGTTGCAAATAGACTGATAATTCCGACGACGGCGGAATATAGGAACAGGTTATATAATGAAAAAAATCCGGGAAAGTGTAATTTTACACAGAGTAATTCAATGCCAAATTGAATCTCCGGTTCTAAAAGTTCCGAGTTGATGGTGGAATCAACTGCAATTAGAACTCCACCACCACGTCGGTCAGATCGATCACACCTGTAGGTTGTGTACTTATTTGGAAAGACTTCGGAGTTAAGGATCTCCGGCTTTAACCAAGTCTCAGTAAACACAACAATTTGGTCAGAAAAAGAAAGACTGTTTAAGTATAAAGTTTAAAGTTTAGTACAGAGACCTCCAACATTTTGATATGAAAGAGTTAAGGAGCTTAGTTTTTTTTATTTGGTTTTGTTTGGGCTGCTGCTAGAGGAGGCAAAGGAAGTTTAGTCGGTGGGCGATTTTTCTTTTTCCTTGCTTCAAACTCTTTAACCATTACATGTTCCGGCCAAAATTTAGCCGAACATATAATGCCTAAGAGTTCGTTTGGGGCACTTATTTTGAAGGATGATATGTCCCTCTCATAAGAAAACTTAAATTTTTCCACTTTTATATCATGGGCCTGGGTTTTAGCTTGAATATAAGCTTTAACATCATTTGATGTGGGGTCAGGGGCAAGCCTAGAAACAAAAATCTGTTTCTTTTGTGGAACACCTATAATCTTTTTAGGCGCCTCAGGTATAATTCCAGAGCACAGGTTCTCTTCTGGTAAACCAGAACTTGAACACGCCTTAGGTAAAACTATTTTCTGTGGCACGGGCAACGAGACCACAGCGGACATAACGAAACATGTGGGCGTCACTGGTTGCATACACTCAATGCCATTTTCGGGAATCGAAATTGATTTAGCCGCAGATCTCGTTACCATCGGGGGATTGGTGAACGACATTACCGGCTGTGTCATTGGCGTACCTGGCTGGTCAATTATAGGGAGCTGGGTGGCGATAATAGGCTCCTCTATGCGGGTGGATTTTTTTGCGCTTTGGGGATTCGTTCAATAACTTAAGGTTATTGAAAGATGAATCGAGCGCTGAGAACTGGTCGGATAGTTTGCGAAAACTTCCAAGCAGTTCCCTAAATCCAATTTTTGTTTGCCGCATAAACGAACAAATTTCGCCCTCCACTTCCCTACACATATCGCAGCAATAACGCAACCCAGTGCTCTTGGCTACGGCATCAGCCGTCGGGCCAGACGGCAGCGGCAAAGCGTGAGAGATGCTTAAGCCCGCTCAAAGAAGTGCAGTAGAGAGAGCGGCAAAGCGTGAGAGATGCTTAGGCGCGCTTAAAGAATTAGGATAGATAAGAAAGAGAGTAATAGCGGTGAGCCACTAACAACAACGTTGCTTACCGAAAAAAGTGAAGATGTAAACAGAGCACCAGAGGAGCAGAACCAATGCAAAAAATATATAAAATTCGCAAACAAAGATTAGTTTGACTAATTCGAAAGGCATGCACACGCGTCGTGAACGGGCTATGAAAAGAAGATCGGTTTTAAAATAAAAGATCTATAAAACACCGGTTGTTTTTAATAAAAACGCGAAAAAATCGGAGCGCAGAAAAAAACACGTCCGTTCACGGGGAAGAGAGTGGTAAGCAACATGAAGAGAGTGGTAAGCAACAAACTACCAAGAACATTTTCAGCAACTTTCCAACTTTTGTATAGATAAGGACAAAACATCAGTATATAGATACCACAGAGCCAGCGCAGATCGTTATCTCCTCGACGATGTTTCATTTTAGAAATAATACAGCTTTTGTCAGGCTAGAGAACCAGTCTGACATAAAACAGACGGACTCAGGTCGCCGTAGCGCATCTTTTTTTCCTGTTCTATATGCTATTTTAAACTGGCTTTAAAGAATCAATACTTACATCCTCACCAAATGTCGAATACTTGTCTGTTTCGTTAAGAAACATATCCTTAGGATTGATTCGACGTTGCGCTTCCTTAGCTGCTGCCGCCTCTGCAAGTGCTTTTCTCTTACGATCTTTCTCGGCAGCGCGTTCTGCTTCAAGACTTTGCTTGGCCTCTCGCTCACGAATAAGTGTTTCACGATCAACTAGCTTGACGGCAAACGAGCCATCATCTTTATCCTCAAGCCTTACGCCTAAATTGGGCAGCACATCGTCACGAAGCTCATCGCATAATTTTAATATGTCAAAAGCTTTTAGAAGCTTGGCTTGCTCGCGAACTAAGTTTCGGAATTTGGCTGCGGATTCGACGAATGGCATAACTATGGATTCATGATTGTTAAAGGCTCCGCCATTAGATTCGAAGGCGCTTATTGGGAATCCAATACCTCCGCGTAATCCAGTAATTACGCCAAAAATGTGAAGTAGATCTGTAATATTTTTGGCTATCTTGCGAAGCAGTAAGCAGTTAAGTCTACTCTTATTATCGCGAACGTAGATATTTGTTGTTGTTATGAGCTCTCGGACAGCATCGAGTGCACTACGTGTATCAATATTATCTGCACGAAATACAAAAATTAGTTTTAATTGGATAAAGACCATTATTTTTGTATTGTAGATTTTTACCACAAAGAGCCGCATGAATTTGCTTTTGCGCTTCGTTATATTTGGTTTGCAATGCTGCCTCCACTGAAGTCCACTCACTAAACTGATTGCCAGCAGTTAGAGCAGAACGCGTCAAATCTTTTACGTTCAAAAAGAATTCCTACAAAAGTTGTGTGATATGTATTAAAATGAAATGTATGTATTAATTAGCGACTAATAGTCCTTAAGTATAACTTACATTAAGGAATTTTTCATATTGAGTGGCCATTTCCATCGTTTTTTCTGAATAATCTAATGTATCTTTCCAAGAGTGCAACAGGAAGGCGAGTCGGAGTTGAGTAGCTGAATGTTTCTTTAAGGCTTCTTGAATCGTTATAAAGTTTTTAAGTGATTTAGACATCTTACAACCGGATATTGTAAGATGACCGGTATGCAAAAAGTATTTCACCCATTCCGTTTCATTAAATGCTGCCTCAGATTGCGCTAGTTCATTGTCATGATGAGGAAATTTCAAGTCCACCCCGCCAGTGTGAATGTCAAATATAGATCCGAATATGTCCGAAGCCATAGCTGAACATTCGATATGCCAACCCGGGCGACCTCGTCCCCAGGGGCTATCCCACCAGGGCTCCCCAGCTTTGCTTGCCTTCCATAATGCGAAATCATTTGGGGACTTCTTTTCCGAGAGTCGATCTTTCGTTACAGACAAATCCCCTTCACCTTCCTGCAAGGAAGTAGTGTCTCCATACGCTTCGGGAACAAGTTTGGCGTAATGATGATTTTCGCATTTGTCAAAGCCATTTACATCAAAATATACAGAGCCGTTAGCTTCGTATGCCAAACCATTGTCAATAATACGTTGAATAAATATGACGATTTTCGGCACATATTCTGAAACTCGAGTTAAAACATCAGGTGGCAAAATCTAAAATAGAAAAACATACGAAAAAAAAAAGTAAATTGTTAGCATACATGTATGACATGTATGACTTATATTGCTAAACTAAAGCTTTTCGTCTTTTCTTTTCGTGCCTAAATTTTTTACTGATACATACAAAAAATTCGGATAGTTCGTGATTACTCACATTAAGGGATTTCATATCATTATGAAATTGGTCCTCCCAATAGCGCGGCAAAGCCTCGAATATTTTATTATCATTAACGTTGGCGCTAAGCTTTGCATCAAGCCATTCTGCAATTGGATCCTTTGCTTCATTTAAGTAGTGGGATTTGCTCTTGAGTATTAGTTCCTCGTCGCCTTTACTGATTGCCTGGGTTAGTAGGTCCACTGCATCATTCATTCGTTGTAACAAAGTGTCTAACATAACTTTCTTATCGGCATCCGTATTTTTTTCGCACTTAACTTGCAGTAATTTGAGTACTTCTTTTTGATCATTCAACAACTGCTCTAATGACAACTGGCTACCGGTATACTGATCGTATAAATGGTACTGACGGGCTCTCTTTATGATCTTGTCATCAATATCGGTGATATTCATGACGTAGGTGACATTATAACCAAAATAATCGGTTAATATGCGGCGCAGAATATCAAATGAAATGTAAGATCTGTACGAGGAAAAGAAAGATTACCAAGATAAGAAAACATTTCAATTTCATTTGCTGATGTGGCTGTCACCTTGCGTGTCCCATGTGCGAGGCATCATATACTGTGGGGCCACAGCTATACCAGTTAACATTGTTGCCGTTCAGGGGCACGAAAGGTTCCTTTCGTCTCGTCAAGCTATTGTACAATCGAAGTTCCGGCCGGGGTGTTGGCTTTGGTACTTCCCACGCCGGCTGCTCACGCTTAGTCATATTAAGGCTGTATTTCGACAATTTACTTGAATCTATAGAACTCAAGAGTTGTGACGCTTTAGAGGTGGAACATAAAACTAAATTTATTTAATAGTATCGATAACGCATAAGAATATTAAATATTGCATGAAAGTAGTGTTGCCAGCTTTGTATATTTACGGCTAGAAAGTGGAAATTAGGGATGCCGGAAATATATCAAAATATCGATATATCGAATGATATTTTTTCAAATCGATATATTTATATCGCGATATTGGTTTTGGCGGTATAGCAAATATGCGATATTTTTGTGGAATATATATATATGCGTAGGTCACACTTGCATTGGAAGAAGTGACCGCGAACCACGAGCCTCATGCAAATAAAAGACAATTATTCCAATTTAAAAAGGGCACTGCCAAGTGCAAAATATGTGCAAAAATAATAAAAACAAGCGGGAACTCCAGTAACCTAGTGTCCCACATTAAAAATAGGCACTATAATATATATATATCTGAAATACTAAAACAAGGTAAGCTTTTAAAGTGGCGCGTTTTCTCTGTAAATCTGATGCAAATGTTTGCGTCACATACATGTTGACAATGCGCCATATATAATTTAGAAATTTAATTTAATTTGTTTTTGAAATTAATTAATTAGCTTGCTGCAATGTACAATGTGCAAAACCGATGCCTTATTGTTCTGGAAATCACACGAAGCTTCTATGCCACAATTGTCAAAGGTCGCCGCAAAGTATTTGATTTCTCCGGGAAGTTCGATACCTTCCGAGCGACTTGCTTCGGAAATCAAATGTGTTGTATGTGAAACAAGTTGTAGTATGACAGATTCTCACATCATGCAACGTGTATTTTAAAAATCCTTAAAATCCAAGTGTTGGAATATTAACTAAATTAAGCATTTAATAGGGTGACCAGGCGTCGCGGAAATCAGACGGTTTTGCCAGAAGTCCCGGATTTGCTCAAAATGTCCCGGATTTTACTACAATTTTTTGTTTACTTTTTATTAGAATTCAGTTTATAGATTTAATAGTTTATCCTTGTTTCTTTGCCTGCCTTTTCTATCGCTCAACAAACCATGTCTGTCCTTGTCACTTGTCACAAACTATTCTATTTTGGGAATTCTGTTAACAGTTGGGAACACTGGGCTTGTGTTCTTGTGTGCGTTGTCTGTTAGTACTAAATATTGAAAAACTTCATGTTTGTAAAAAAATTTAAAAACTTAAAATACTTGACTTAACGAAACTTAAAATTAAAGAAAATGTACAATTTTAATGAGTAATAAAGGACAAGCATTTTTAAATGAAAGAATGCGCGTTTGAAATGATTGTTTAACCTTATTTGCAAATAAACAATCCCCAAAAAAAATAACATGGCCGAGTGACCGGGGGAGGGGGGTATTGGACGACTTAAGCGTCCCGGATTTGGGTCCGGGTGTTCTGGTCACCTTACATTTAACAAAGTTTAAAATTATATATAAAATATTTTCATTTTGTGTAAATAACAACCATAAAGCTTCTTTTTTGATCTTATTAATATTAATTAGAATAAGCTTAAAATAAAATAAAAAATAAATATAATTTGTTATTTACAAATATATATACATACATCTTTTTATCTTGGTGGGGATACAGTTTTGTTGGAATCAAACAAAAATTTAAGAATATCGAAAATATCTGATATATCGATATTTTAAAATGATATATATTATATCAAATTGATAATTTTTTAATATCGAAAAAATCATTGATACGATATTTTCAAAATGTTCGGCAACCCTAGTGGAAATGCTTAAAAAAAGTTATGAATTGCTTAATGCCTCAAAAATAGCATATTCTAATTTCCATCTATCTTATATTTGCGAAATACCAAAATAAACTCGTCACGAGCATACAATTATTTACCGTTGCAAATTTTGGATGTGCTTATACCACTTAACAAAAGTAAATAAATTCAAATAGTGATTGGGCAAAGTATGCTGCGAAATAGACATCTTAAGAAGACGAAACCAAAATTGCTGACATAGTGGCATTTTATTATTATTATTTTGACAGAGCGAGTCTCCCAACAGAGAAGGCGCGAGGCAATGCGACCAGAATGATCTTTTGTGCCTATAAGGCTCTCCCTATCTAGACAAAAGCCTAGTAGGTCTTTCGTCGAGGAATGGACAATTTGCTCGGGAACCAGGGGCGTCGCAACGAAATTTTTAATGGGGGGCAAACCTAAAAAAAAATTTAGAGTTTCTAAAAAAAAGGATTTTTACGAACATTTTGGTATTAGGAAATGAGAATCCGCTATACTTTTTATGTGAACTTTTGAATACACAGTTATCTCCTTGCAATGGGACAATAATTAAGAAGATGTAGCATAATCACTTTTAGAAATACTTTTTACTAACGAAAAATTTGATTAACAAAACTGACTTTTGATTACGTAGGGGGGGGGGGCAAAATGATAATATTGCCCCCCGTTGAAATTTTCGGGGGGGGTCAGCTGCCCCTGCTGACCCCCCGGTTGCGACGTCCCTGTCGGGAACTGCGATTTCCACGTGCAAATGTTTCCTCCTACTCCAAACCAAGGCTGGACAGTCACACAGTATGTGTTTGGTAGTTTCGTCGTCCTCTTTACAGAGCCTGCACTCTGCATCAGAGGATAGACGCATTTTTGTTAGGTGATAGTTCACCAGATGATGGCCACTAAGGTAGCCAACAAGGAGATAGAGATCTCTCCTGGAGAGTGAGTCTGTTCTGCGTTTAACCAAGGGATTTGTAAGCTCTCTAGCCTGCCTCATCCCTGGTAGGAAGAACCAATAGCGTTCGGTCAACCTATCTGCCCATGTTTTCACAAGGGATGGGATGGTTGACCACCCCACGCCACAGAAGGGTGCGGGGCCAAGCAGAGGGGCTGATGACCCCGCCCTCACTAGCTCATCCGCTAGCTCGTTGCCCTGGAACCCAGAGTGTCCAGGTTCCCAAAGGAGGGAAACTTTGTTTCTGTTGGACAGCCTCTGGAGGCAGTTCCAGCATAGTGGCATACTCTATTTGAAATAAAATATTTTGAAACCAACAATTATACCTAGTCTATTTCTCGGCATACTTATTTTGCTTTAAGCTTGTTTTTATATCATATTGTTTTCAACAGATCTACAATAGCATATTTCCGAGATCGATGCCTAGATGTGTAGACCCTCGTCGATAATATCGATGACACTGATGAGAGGCGTCAGTCGTTAACACTCGATAGCGTTTGTTAACCCTTGATAATACAAAAATGTATTCGGTAAATTTGTGATAACTACTCCAATTCGAGTGTCCACTGTTTCTAAATCTTTTGGCTCCGACTCCGAAAGAAAAAATTTATTTCAAGCTAGCCGAAGCATTTCCTGTTGTCAAACTTTAGAGGCAACGCGTACATTAATATGCGAGCTTGGACATGCATATGCGCACACATTGAAACGATCGCACAGCACAAAGAACTGCATCGTTGTGCGACCGAGTTGATGCCGCTGTGCGCTTCTTCCGGGGTTGCTAATGAAGAGCCTATCATTCACTCGTTCATACTTATGACGTTTTAAGATCACACGATATTAAGACGTTTGAATTCGGCGGAATCTTGTCAGCGGACTTATGTCATTCCCCTAAGACCACTTAGCATCGAAGAATTAGAGTATTCAAGCCTCGGATTTTACTCATTTGATTCTGTTGCGATTTAGTGACTCAGTGCCCGAAGCCCCATAACGACAGCTAAACGATAAGCACTAGTGAATTTCTTTGCAGATGGATTTATGCGTTGCATGTAAAGTTTGACAACACGCAAAATTAACCAACAGAAAATATGTAATTTTTCTTTTTTTTCAAAACTCAATTAAAATAAAAAGCAAAAAGCCACCGATAAATTTTTTCACCTAAATTCTTCATAAATATAACCCTATCTCCAAAAAACGAAGGCACCTATTTCACCTTAACCTTATTTTTTAATAATAATGTTTAAAAATGTGAAATTGATGACTTGTGTATATTTATTCTGGTAAAAATTAGTTCTTAAAATAATCATACTTGTGTAGAATACTAGGATAGAAGACATTTTATATACTACGCATATTATCTGTTAAAACATTAAAATAATTAAGACATATTAAGAGTAAATAACATTATTTAGTTTTTGCGGCAATGTTTAGGCGTTAAACGCAGGAAGCTCTGGAGAATTTTTTTAAAATCACCGATTTCAACGAGAATGTTGCCAGTGAAATGTAGCGATCTATTAATTCAGAGGAAGCAACCAATTTACATCAACTAAGTGAATGCTGACAGCAGCTAACAAATATAACCTTGATTGACTTAGGCTCTGTGTGTCAAATCTCTAAAATCGAATCTACAAGTATCTAATGCTTCTGCAATTTGAGTATATAAACTAGCTGACCTAAATTATATTGACAGCTGATATCCACTGCAAAATAAATATGTTTAAGCACAATTAAAATTCGACAAGCCCTAATTGGTTAATAAAATATAATTTTGATGCAAAGAAACTTTGTTGTTGCTCGCCATAGAGTATAAAAATAATCGGTCATAAAAAAATGTCGCATCTTAAAAGAAACAGTTGTAGTTTGCTGCATTGTGCTCAACTAAAAAAGCCGCAACCCATACTTGGCTTTTATTGTATTGCATTTTTTGAAGGTATTTCTAAAATATCTTCCATGTTCATAACACAGCCCCACTAAAAAACAATTTGCAAATATCTGATATTTTGGGTCCCTCAATCTGGACCATACGTTACCGTTGACGTCTGGATTTTAAGCCAACCTAAAAACTGTCAATGGCGAATTACCTTAATTACCCCAAGCTTCTGTTTTGCGTGGAATGTGGGCGTGGAAAACAATACTAGAATTAAACTTAATCTGCAGTCGGTATACCGGAACCTTAACGCTAAATTGTGTGTCTCTGTCTTTTTTAATAAATGAGAACTAGAGGTTCAAACGGTGTCCGTCTTTTCAATGGCCATAGGGTATAAAATTCTATGCAACTACATACTGAACTTGATTCTTAAACCCCTCGACCATGGACAGGCATAAGGAAGCATGATAGACCCCGCAAAGTATACACATATATTCTTGTTCAAGACCGCTAGCCGAGTCTATTGAGCCATGTTCACTCGCCTGCCTAGATCTCAGCTATTATTATAAAAGCTAGATACAAATTCGACATTGTGGATTCTGTTGGTAAAGGTTAAATAGCTGCCTACATCTCCGATTTTAAATACATGTAAATTTAATTATTTTCAAAATTCAATTTAAAAAATTTAAAAAAAACTAGAAGCGACCGCCAAATTATTTTTTCACCTAAATTCATGATAAATATAGCCCTATTAGTGAACAAAATTTAAAGAAAATCGGAGATGTAGCCAGCTATTTAACCTTTACCATTCTGTTTGCCATACGCAGATCAAATTTATTTAAAATTTCGGTTGCCATGTCAACTGCCCAGGAAAAGTATATCTTACAAGTTGTTAATTATTAATTTGCGAGAGTGTCGGGCGTGGCAGCCAACATTTGAAATAAACTTGATCTGCGCCTAGTACACATATGGCTATAATAGCTCTGTGTGCTCATATGGTCAGACGGGCATCCGGACAGACAGACGGACATGGCTTAACCGACTAGGCTAGTTATCCTGACCAAGAACATATAACCTTTTCGGAGTCTATCACACTTCCGTTACATACATTTACTCAAAGTTAGTAAACCCTTTTTTGCCCGTTTTCTGTGTATCCTTATGTAGCGTGCGTTCGGCTGTTGTTCATGTTTATGTATAAATTTGCTGATTTGAAGATGCGTCGTTCCAGCACTAGTGCCGTAGAAGACCCAATCTTTCTATTGACTCATTTTTTGGAATGCACGGTCAGCCTAAATCCCGATCTAGCTGTCTTTCATAAGTAACATTCTCTTTGGTGAAACGATTTTGATGAAACTTTAAACTTAAGCTTAACATACCCAAATGTATATAAAGCTGGATCGACCGACAATGTCTAATACCTCCCATAGTAACTCTTAATTTTACCATAGTAACAACACTGCCCGAAAACAAATTTTTTATGTGATGCAGTTCAAGCACCAATGAGATAAAATTGCCTTCGATCACCAAGTTACTTTAGCTAAAATTAATGATCGCAGTTAGCACTTGTGAAACACGTGTAATTTCAAGAATTTTTGTTGTCTTTTGTAAAGTTTTGTTGTCTCTGTATTGTGCAACTTAACATTTGCCCATGTTCTCCTTCTGCAGCTCCAAGAATATGGCAAAAAAAGGCCAGTTATAATTAAAAGGCTGATACAATATTGCCATAATGGTGAAATGATTATTCTATATAATCGTACACTCACATACGCTGACAACATATTTACAGGCAGTCAAGAAACCTTTTACACAGACGTAAGTAGTACTATCTCTATGGCTTTGAAATTAAGATTCAGTTAAATATAATAGTGTTCATTGGACCTATTATATAATTGATAATTTTTTGTTATATGCAGCTAAGTATAAAAAAATATATTTTAAACTTTAACAATCTCCTTTGTATTTTATTGTGATAAATACACAAATGAATTTAATAATTAGTTGTCTAGGTTAGGCTCTGCTTTACAAGCAATCATGTACACTGGAAAAAGGCCTTTTGGGAAGCTTTGCTGTTTTACTTTTCTCACGATTCGAAATCCACCTTTTTTTAAAAGACGTTCATATAGTGAAATAGGTCTAGTGACCGACGAGTCTTCATCGTCTTTGATTATTGAAGTCGATGAGCTTACATTCTCTTTAATGCAAAAGTATGCGCCTGGTTCCAAGCCGAGACGTATACGGTGAAAAAAAGCAACGAGGTCTTGATCTGTCAGATGCCCTAAGACCCACTGACTCCATATAAGGTCATATTTGCATGTAGGCTTAAAGTCCTGAAGACCAACATTATATACTTCACCCACACTGTTTGGCCGTACACCGTCTGCGGTACAAAATTCGCGTGCCTTTTTAGCGAAAGCAATGTCTTGCTCAACTAGATCAACTGTTTTGAAAAGTGGTATGAGCAGGTTCCGGGATACTCTTCCAATTCCGGCTCCACAATCAAGTGCCAAATTCTTGCCTGGTATCTTTAGTTCTCTTAGAAACACTTTTGATCCTTGTATGTCAATTGCGTTTATATAACCTAAGCCCCCTAGCATACCATTTACAGTTGCTGGGACCTCCGACCAATATTTTTGTGCTTTGTTGTAGAATTCAGGCACCGTTTTGTGATCAATTTGTTTATGTGCTTCGTCCTCATGTCCAGTGTTTTCTTTAATTAGACCATTAGCTTCTTTTTCGATATTCATACTATCCATTTTTGACAATAACTCTGAGTGTGATTTCTGAGACATTTCAGTTGCATATTTTGAATTCTAAAAACTAAAAAGTTAATAAGCAATACAATTATTCCACCTGGTGCTAACACCAACCAACCTGACATACCATAATAAATAAAAATCTTATAAAATCAGAGATGCAACACTCAAAGTACTTTAACACATAAGTGTCAAACATTCGTGTTAACGATTATTTATTTTTACAATGCAATTGTTATCGATATTTTAGTCTGAACATCGCTAATCTCAAGTAAATAAAAGACAAAGAAAAAATATATGAAAAATTGTTTATTTTTTAAACAATATGACACTTGACGTTGATGCCGAAAAGAAAGATGAAAAAATTATACTTGCTGCAATACAGAGGGAGTACAAAATTCTTGCAGAGTAGTAAGAGTTTACATTTACAAAATTGATCCCAAATAATATTGCATATTTACTATTTCAGTAAAATGATTGAATCGGAAAGACTCTCGGGTATTTACGTTATTCCTAGCTATGCTAATTCATTGCGTAAGTTGTTACAGAACAGATACATATATTTATTTACATAAGCCACGGATAATTCCACTTATTTGTTTTAGAATGGTTCGGAGTATTTTTTGGACGACAGGGATTTTATAAAAACTGTATATTTCGGTTTTCCATTTTGTTGTCTGATGGATTTCCTGATGATAATGTAGTTCCAGTGAGTGTACCAATTACGATTGTCACTTTATTAATTTTAACTAATGCGCCTTTTTAGTCCATTATTTTTCAACACAACGTTGTGCATCCTTTAGTGTGTCCATACACAAAAAGTATAGACCTGACCCATGCATTCCAGGAATGGAGAAGCGGTGAAGATCATCTCTGGCATGTATTGAGATATATGCAGACAATATTCGCGGATCCCTTGGAAACTATTAGAAATCTGAACCCTATTAAGGAGCTTAGCAATGGAGAAGCGGCCCATCTTTTACACAACAATAAACATGCATTTGCGGCCCTGGTCGATCAGAGTATAGAGGAGCATAAATCCCACATCTACGACTCACCTTCAACGGAAGATCCGCACTATATAATTTTTGAAAAATTTCAAAACGATCTGCACGGGCCGGTGCTGGATCAAATACGTACAAGTAAAGGCAAAATTTTGCCTGAGGCAAATGGTGGTGGTGGGGTTGCCACCGGTCTCTCATGGGTTAAGATCAAAGAAGGCGAATTTAAGCCTTTAAGCATTGAATAGATTTTATAATTATCAATTAATAGTATTATTATTTTGAGTAAATATATTTGAATCATTTAAAACATTTTATTGTTTTGCAGTGGACATGACCCAATCATTTTGTAGCTTGATCTGATGTCCATCCCAATTGAAATGAGTTGGTGATTCATCATTGTCAAAAAACACGAAGTGTTTGCTGAGTTCGATGGCCAACTTGGAACAAAGGAGACCGATCCCTCCTACTTTCGGCCAGGCTGGATGATAAACTCTTCCACTTTCTGGGTGCATATAAAGTTTACTTGGTTGAAACTCCACCGATAAGTCTGGACCTCCATGTGCATAACATAAACTATCTTTCTCTCTGCATTCGCTTTTTCTAAGGTGCTCTGTGAACACGATAGGCGTATCATCGCAGCGCACATAGTTTCGTTCACGACCACAAGGAGACATATAGGGAAACATTTTATAGCGCTGAGTGTCATTTTTTCGTAGGCGATTAAAAAAGAACTTAAGAAATTTCTTTTCCTTAAAGCAAGATGTAAAATTTTTCATCTTGGCATCATCTAAAAATAGCTAAACAAGCATACATAAATAGACAAAAAACCCTAAAAATTATACATATCTTATAAGAAAGTACACACCATGCCTTCATGATTGATGTAATAGAAATATTCGCGGATCCTGGGTTCGGGAGATTGCCCTTGTGTGTATATTCCCAGATTGCGCAATGTAATAGTGTTAACCAAAGTATTTAAAATCACAAACTGCTTTGACGGAAGTGCAGACAAAAGACCAAAACCTTAATCAGAAAGCAAAATAAAATCAGCAGCGTTTTTTTTTTAATCGTCATAGTTTTGCATATTTGTACGAATGTATTTAATAGTTTGATAAAGATGTTATTCCATTACTTTAAATGGATTTACTGCAAACGAGAAACTCAATTTAGAATTTGGAAATACATATGTAAGTGTATTGTACCGAGTCGTAGTACTATTTCTTTTTTTTTGTTTCTGCAGGCTTTTGCATACGATTAACTTGCATGTTCTTTAGTTTCTCGTTCAGTTTCTTTTTAGCATTTTTCAATTCTTCCTCTTCGCGAATTGTCTTCACTGGCTTGGGGTGAAGGAATTCTTTACGCGCCTCACGTTTCTTTTCCACCCCACAGCCATGAACCTCGGGAAGTCCATGCTTGAAACAGTAGCGTTTATTGCAATGCTTGCAGTCTTGGCCCATTAGACTTGTTTTGGTTTTGCATCGTGCATAATCGCACAGATTATCCACAGTTTTAACTGCAGTGAGAACATCGTCTAGCTTAAGGTCTACAACTTCGCTGGGTATGCGCTCTAAAAGCTCCAATGTGTTGTTGGTGCCATAGTCAGATCTTGCCGTTTTTGATGTTAATAAAATCCTTGTACTATCTACATTTCGACTTGGAGCACCACTTGGCCTGTCACTGTCTGAATTGTATACCTATTATTGAAACATTTAATCTCTACATTTGGTACATTTACCTGCCATTCTTTTTCAAGTGATTACAAGAGTCAGTGATGGGCACTTGTGCACAACAGTGGGTGTGCTATCGATATTTTTAGTGAGTCGGCTATCGATTTTTGTTTGATTGCTTATCGTAAAGTCTCTTACTGTTGATTGCTGCTGGCTTAAAGACAACATCAATTTGAATTGCTATTGTTACTATTTTTTTGTAAAAATATAAAAGGTATGGGACAATTTGGTATTTGATGTACAGTTTGAATATTTAAACTTTTCATTTGTCATTTGAAATATTTATAGTTTTCATATATCGGACGAAATATTCTTAATATTCATGTGAAATTAATTCATTTTTGAAATAAGCACTTTAAGCTTTGTTAATCAGTTTTGTTGGTATGTAGTTAATTTATTTAAAAGACAAAGTTAGTATGCCGTTCATTTTACGAAGGTTATAACATCGATGTCGTGCAAGCAGTCCAAAAATCGCACCAAAATAGAGAAATAGATTTTTGAGAAAAATGTTGAAAAATAGTTCAATTTTACGTTGTAATCCAATGGGCCAATCCAGTAGCCGTGGCCCTATTACGCATTCAAAAAACACCTTTCCAACTCGATTTCACATAATTCACAGAGGTAACATGGTATTTTTCCTTAGATTGGTCACTATATTTTGTGAATTCGAAACAGTTGAGCGAATAAACAATCGATTATTTATCTAATAGACTTCTGCAGCACTGCTCTTTACATACGCAGCATAGATATATCTGGTAGATATATAAGAAAACTATGTAGTCTAAGTCTATCTTTACACTGTCAAAAGTTTTGATGAAACTATGTTAATAACAAGATCAACAGTCGGTAGCACGCGACACTTGGACACACTTCGACCTATGTTCTGGTTTAGTATAAGTTGTTTAATCCATGCTTACATATTTACATATTAGACATCTGCGTGAGTAACAAGTATGATACATTCGAATAGAGAAGGTCCATAATAAATTGAATAAATTGGCGTGCAAAGCCAACAACATCGAACAAAAAAGAAATTTATGAATGGCCTACTGGTTAAGAATTCCGAATTTTTCAAATAGAACCCTTATGTTCCAACGGGTGAAACAGAGCCTTTTGCAGCAATCAATCCCGACTTAAATTATTTAACTTGCTTGCTGCAACTGTTAAATTTCGAATTTTTATCAAGAAATGTAAAGCAATTAACTTACTTTGAAAACGATTAAACCAGTTGTGATTTGTATGTAATCATTAAAATATTCTCAAAGAAAGTAAACTTAAACCATCTAAAAATTTTAATGTAAATACAAAATTACTATACTTCCGAAACATTCGAGGGATGATCACAGTTCTGAATTTTAGTTCAGCTCAGCATTCTATGAGACTCAAAAGTTACGCTCATTAATACATTTTCATTTTATTGCCTCCGCATTATCTTAATTCATGTTAATTCACTAAAATGCTAAAGCTCTGTGAGTAGACTCATGAAGACCTCTAATACATACATATGTATGTATGTACATGCTTTAAAATAATTTTCGAGAAATGGTGCTCGCGCTTCGGGCTCGCCTGCCTTCCTTGTTAGCTGACACAAGCACTTGGTGTTATTTTTATACTTCCTTTCTGTACATTTCTGCACATCCCTTGGTGGATAATCAGATTCCCCAAGTCTAAAACAGTGGGTTGTTGAGTTTCTCTTTCCTTATTGCAGCTGCTAGAAGAAGCTTGATGCTTTGAGGTCTGTGCTGCGAAAACCATACCGTGCACGGCACAGAATAAGGGATCCAGGACGATTCATGATAAGAATTACTGCAGTTGCTAAGATACTAACATCTCTGTTAAGATTCGGCGCTATGGAAAAGCCTGCGATTGTTTAAGCTTCTTTGCTTCCTTCAATCAAAAAACAAACACGAGTGAGTATATGTCATCTTTTTGGTTACCATAAAATAGCGCAGATAGCTGTGGCTTTACCTTTTTTCAAACGTTGAAAACGCACCTCCAAGGATTCTACCAATCACAAATTGATCAAAATCGGCGTGTAATTTGAAGTTATTTTCATTATAGTCACTTTTTTTCAACGTGTTATGAGAGGAACTAAATTCAGCTTCAATTTCATCAACGCTCTATAACCGCACCTTTGACATCGCACATAATTCATCGCCACTAACCTCACTTTCAAAACGCGTCTTGAATGTGTTTGATGCAACAAAGAGCAAAGGAGTAGACCAACTTCTACTAAAAAATTATGAGAGCGACTCCTGAGTGGCAGTGATGGCTAGCAATGCAAACAATCAAGAGGGGTGATGCGGATGAGCGGCAAACTCTTCTAATTAACAGCGCTCTTTTGAGTGCGAATTTTCATCAGCTACGATGCGCTGCTTGATTGAGCGTATTGGCCTCACTTCCAGAAAAAAAAAGTTGTAAAAAAGTTCTAAAATTTAAAAATTTTCAGCTTATAAGTAATGTACTAATGACACCCTTATCAAATACATATTATATCTATGTGCTTTAAAGAAGTCGGAAAGAATTAGTTCTGACCGATATATCGTACAACTGCCACACAAACTATCGGCAATTTTCGATATTTTCAAAAATTTGTTTCAAAAGTTTCATCAGATATCATATAGCGTTTTTATACCCTTCGACCATTGAAAGTGGTCAAAAAAGTATACACTAACTTTTTATAAATTTATTTAACAGGCAAAAGGAGGCGTGGGAGACCCCATAAAATTTATAAATATTATATATTATGTATCAGGATCGCTAGCCGATTCAATTGAACCTATCCTGTCTCTCTGACCAGTATAAACACACAGTTCTCCGCTATTATAAAAGCTAGACGCAAAATTTGGCTTAACGATTTCTGAATACCATGCGCAGATCGAGTCTATTTAAAATGTTTAATGCCACAATATAGCGCCCCTCCCCTAAAAAATGAATAATGAAATTTGTCAACTCGAGTGGGCTAAAACCATGCGAAGTTTGTTTTTCAAAATGCAGTATATTTATTTATTACAGATATATTTCTATGGGAAAATGCACATTGCTTAATACAAATGCTTAATGCGTCTCTTACTTGGACCATTTGGTTTTAAAGCATGGGTAAAGAACGTAATCATTTAATTACATACATATACAAAGATGTACGATTTACAGTTTGTTCTGTTTTTCATTAGATGTGACAACCGCATGTATAGCGTTAGCCACATATTCAATATTCCCCGTGTTAAGCCCGCACATATTTATGCGACCAGTTTTAAGCAAATAAATGTGATATTCCTTGATGAGCAAGGCCACTTGGCTTTCGTTGAGTCCCGTATATGAGAACATGCCAATTTGATTTACAATATGATCCCAATTTCCTGGAGTACCCAATGCAACAAGCTTATCACGCAACAATCTACGCATTTCACGAATACGACTCGACATGCTCTTGATGCTTTCCATCCACTCCTGGCGTAATTCTGGTGTATTCAAAACCTTTGATACAATGCGAGCTCCGAAAGCGGGAGGGTTGGAGTACAGACCGCGGACGATCAATGTCAGTTGCGAGTGTATCGCATCTTTCGTAGCACCGCTCTGCTGTACAATAGTTAAATTTCCAGCTCGTTCGCAGTACAAGCCAAAGTTTTTAGCAAACGACTGACACACGAAAAGCTCGAAGCCTCGTTCCACAAAATAACGGATTGCCCAGGCATCTTGATCTGGATCACCGCTGGCGAAGCCCTGGTATGCCGAATCAAAAAGTGGAAACAGTTTTTTGCGCTCCATAAGATCAGCAATTTGTTTCCATTGCTCTTGTGTGGGATCTATTCCTGTTGGATTGTGTGCACATGCATGCAAAATAATAACAGACGCTGGCGGAGCTTCTTCTAAATCTGCCAACATGCTCTGCAAGTCCAGACGACGATTATTTTGGTCCCAATAACGATATGACTGCAGTTTAGTAAAACCAGAATCAGCAAAAATCTTATGATGGTTTTCCCATGTAGGATTTGAATAGTAGACTGTGTTTCGCTTAAGATGCTGGTGTAAAAATTCAGCCGCTACCCGTAGGGCTCCTGTACCAGATATGGTTTGTACACCAAATGCCTAAAAAATCAAAAAGATTATTTGTAGAAATAGAAGAACTAGTCAATCTTTTTTAAACTTACACGGTTCTCTTTCAATGCTGTAGAATCAGTTCCCAACACCAACTCAGTTGCAGCACGAGTAAATGTATCCAGACCTTTACGGAAGAGAGTTAAAAATTAATATTTATTTTGAAGACATATATAGTTCTTTCATACCTGTCACTGGCAGGTACTCATGGTTAATGGATTCATCACTGGCGATCCCAATTTCTGTCTTTCGCACTACCGGGAGTACCCATGGTTTACCAGCGTCCGTCCGGTATGCTGTTTTAATAAATATACATCTTATTTTCTAGATTTTAATTGTTTTTATCTTAATATACACACACCCAATGAAAAACCACAAGGGCTAAAACTTGATTTATTTAAGATCAAAAAGCATAAAGAGCCGAACCTCCTTCTACTACTTACAAATCACTGCAGCCTAAGAGCGTACCTAAGCAAAATAGGAATAGTGAGTAATGAGCGAATTAGATCCTAAGTTGCCGGCGCACCTACTTACATTAATGGCTCCTAAAATAAGTCTGTCACTAAGCAAATACCCACTCGAGGTAAAGCTCAAACAGTCCCAGCAAAAATTTGAAATTTGTTAGAATAACTGGACGGGAAAGGGAGGGCAGTCATCAGGAGGTATATATATTGTAAATCAATTACTTCAAACAGAAACACTGTAAACAAAAAAAAAAAATATACCCACCGACTAGAAGTCAGCAATTTTAGATTAAACATTCCTTAAAAAACCTGCTCCTAATCTGTCTGATCTATCTGATTTCGAGGGCCTGACTTGATTATTCAATAATTGTATCGAAGTCCAACACTTTATAAAAGAAAACGTGTCAAATTGGCCATTTTTATCACTATTTAGGGCCGAGAAATCAAGTGCGGCTACAATTCCCAATAGATTAATTGAATTACGATAAGATCAACTTCAATTTCCTCTAACAGCTTATACACCAAGCCATATGAATAGAATACAACTATGAAGGTTATCAATATTATGAAACAAATTTTATATGTAAAAACATCGGTAGCTATCCATGAATATAGGGTAAAAATGTAGTGGGCTTAGAATAAATTATGTATGCTAAAGTGTACTTTGACCTTGTCAGAGAATGTGCATAGTTTGTATGTATTTGTGAAAAATAATTATCATCTTTTTCCAGTAAAGCAATAGACCGGTTGACATTCAAATAACCTTCGGCTCAACACTATATTCTCTCTATATTCACTAATACTATATATATAAATATATATAAATATATATATATATATATATATAATTAATTTTTTGCCAGGTTGTATTCATTACATACCTCCCACAGACAAATTTACTTTTTTTGCATTGCTATCATCATTAAATAATCTTGTTAAAGCGAACACTTCTATAGCCGGTCCTTTGGACACGTCCGAAAAAATTGACGCAGACATCACAATTCCAGCAAATTAACAACAATAATAAAGATTTAGTACTCGCGGAATTGGAGAAGGCACCTAATTAAAAAGTTTATCGATACACTACAACTATCGATAGCATAGAACTGTTTTAAAGAGCTGCTGAGGAAACGGGAATAACATTAAAATTCTATATTAAGTGTGCCAAAGGCTTGATACTCTTTCATCTTTGGGTTCATTATTAATAGAGAGTACTCTGACTATAAAATCACTATGCCTCTTGAATGACTAACTCTTAATTCACAATAGACCTCTCATTGGTTTTAAAATCTGCTAAACTTACCGGTCTCAACGAGTTCTTTTTCAAACGACCTTTTTTCAATGCTTCAATTTCTAAACCTTATGCCTCGATAACGGAAAACTGTGTTTGAAAAACACAGGTTTTTGTGATTTTTGCATACAAACGGCATTGACCATTTTTGACACTGTTATTGCATTCTTCCTTTTGTCAGCTTGCTTTAGAAAAAAGCGCGCGTAATTTTGTTTGGCGACAACAGATATGTGGCATGGCAAACCCCCAAAGTATATGGTATATTTATATGCTCTTGCTCAGGATCACTAGCCATGTCAATTGAGGTTCAATAGCTTATTTACAAATTGACTTGCGAGCGACATAAATATAAAATGTACAACTTTCTGACTTTGTCATATACTTACCTGACTTAAATAGCTACTTTTGTTAAATTAAAATCCAGCCGGATAATTAATACAGAAGTTTTTCAATAATGTCAGTTAACAAGCCGGGTCACCAAGCACGAAGCGCGAGGGCCATCTATCGACAATAGTTTGAAACATCTACGGTAAAGGTTAAACATCACCGATTTTCTTTAATTTATTTTGCAGGTAGGGCTATATTTATGATAAATTTAGTGATAGAATTCATTGGCGGTCGATTCTTGTTTTTTTTTTTAAATTTTGAAAATAATTAAATTTACATGCATTTACATGTATCATGTATATATTTAAAGAAAATCGATGATGTTGACAGCTATTTAACCTTTACCAAATTGACAATGGATGGCCTTATACTAGCTTAGTAGTGTAACAATCTCTAAATATTTTCATAATGTTTGATTTACAAACACAATTTATCGTCTCCGTGTCATTTCCATTAATAAAAATTTAAAATTGATATACTTTCAATTAATAACTCGGTCGTTTTTTAGTCTAAAATGCATTAGCCAAAAAGATAGAATTTATGAACGAATAGGTAAATGAAGCTACTACAACTATGGTACTCGTATCTACAACTAACTGAACTACATTTTGGAGTTGGGGCTAGTTACCGTGGCAACAGAAATTGTTAAATTGAATTGGTTAAGTAAATACTGTATAGCAAGAAAACTTATTATAGTCAAAAACATGTCTAAAGCGACGACAATAAAAGAAGCTCTTAAGCGATGGGAGGATCGCGAGCAACAAAACAGTTTAGATGCAAAAGCTATTGATTTGCAATTCCAATGGCCGCCAATTGAGAAAATGGATTCTACGCTGGGGACATTAGTCAATTGCGAGTAATGTACCATAATTAGTACCAGAAACAACAACTCTTGAAATTTATGTATTTTTTTAGAAGAATTAGCTTGTCCACAAATATGATTGAGAAAATATTTGGACTTTCTGGAATGAAATATTTAAAAGTTTTATCGTTATCGCGAAACTATATTAAGCAAATATCCGGTCTGGTAGGTCACATTCAACTTTAGTGTTTTTTATACTACTACTATATATTTATAACTATATATTTATGTGGTTTTTCCAGGAAGCAGTTGGTGACACTCTGGAGGAACTCTGGCTCAGTTACAATTTAATTGAAAAACTAAAAGGGCTAACTCCACTTAAGTGTCTAAAAATTCTTTATATAAGCAACAACCTCATTAAAGACTGGTCAGAGTTTAACCGATTGGCCGAAATTGAAACTCTCGAAGACTTAGTCGTCGTTGGTAATCCTTTGTCCGAGGGTCTGGACGAGCCAAATTGGAGAGCAGAATGCATTAAACGCCTGCCAACTATACGAAAACTGGACGGTGAGCCTGTCGTACTGAAAGACGGACCAATTTTGTAATTAATGATTTAGATACTTAAGATACAATCAGAAAACTGCAAAAAATAAATACTGGCATAAGTATTAAAGATTTAGCAGCCGATATAGTCATATATTTCACTGTACGTAACTATAATGAATTTTAGAAGATGCATACGTCAGCAATAGTTGAATGTTCTCGACAGCGAAACATCCGCTACTCGTACCTTCTTTAATATTTTGTGTTGCATACTTCACAAATTTCGAAGCATGTTACTATTCTTCTCTCATTTTCACAACAATTCACTTAAACAAAGACTATTTGTGCCGGGGGGCAGCAGTTGCCCCCTCCCCCCCCCCCTCCTGTTCAGAAATAACTGATGAGAATAAATCAAATATTCGAGTCCCTCTGAGGAAAGAAGTCGTAAAATCCACGCCGTTTAGCACTTATTTGAACACATAATGTATACTTATTTTATATGTTTGAATTTTATAAAAAAAATATTCTTTTTCATGAATAAATATGTGACAAAAAAATCCTTGCCACCGCAAGGTCAATCGTACTGTGGATTAATTTTTGAAAACCCATTCTTCTCACGGAAATGGAATTTGGGGCCAGCTCACAATTTAGATTCAGATTCATTCTTTTACGCGATAGATGCTAATATATAAATGTTGTGTATCAGAAACACTCCAATGAAATGGCGAGGGGTTATTAATTAGTGAATTAAGATAAGTTCTCTATATTCTTCTAAATCTAAGCCTCATATAAAACAATGAATCACAACGGTATTTGCGCCCAGCGTCAACGTGGGCCCAGCGTCAATATGGAATCGCGGGCTCAACGTGAACGCACTGCACGAACTGTACACTGCCTGTCCACCTAGTAGCCCTGGAGAAGTTTCCACCTAGAAGATTTAAATCTTCAAATTAAATCAAACAAAAATATAAGCATGTAACGTATCTATAGGTAAAGCCTTGAACAACACCGTAAACCTGAAAACAATTGTACATATATTGGCACTTTATAACCCCAATCAAACTTAATATACTATTTTGCACACAATGAACTTATACTAGTATGCAAATATCCAAATCAAACCAGTCAACTTTTTTAATGTTTTTTTTTTATTTTCTTATAATAATCCAATTTTAACATCGATAAAAAATTTGGCAATGACAATTTTCCTTTAAATCTAATAACAGTTGTTTGTGCGTGATGTTTACATTTAGTTAACATATATCAATGTACGTACCGTATTTATTTCATACACACTAGCCAACACATTCATGTGTGCACATAAATTCGTATAAAAGAAAAAAATTGGCGATGTTCTACAATGTGGTAAAAACCGGATTTCATTTTTGTAAATCAACAAGGCTACGAATTTATTCAATGATCATTATCAGATCGTCGCCCTCAAGCTTCATGCCTTTAGTGATTTCCAATTTTTTAACAGTTCCTGAGAGGGGCGACTGAACCACCATTTCCATTTTCATAGCTGATAGTACGACCAGGGGATGGCCCTTTTCTACTTTGTCACCAACGTTGACACGAATGTCGATGACATCACCTGGCATAGGGGCGCCTACTTCGCTCTTTACCGCCTTGTTGGCTTTTGGGTGCACGCGAATTTCCTATAATCAAAACATATAGAATGTAGCACCAAACAATTTTTAATCATATGTATTCCTTAACTACTAGCCTACCTTCATAGCTTCCTTATCAGGAATGTGGACGGAACGCAACTGACCGTTGAGTTCGAAGAAAACTTCCCGGTTTCCATTGGATTTAAGATCAGTTGCCATAGCTAAGGCCTTCAGACTTAATGTCTTTCCTCGCTCCAAGGTAACTTCAAATTCTTCGCCCACTTTAGGGCCAGATAAGAATATGCGGGTGTCCAGCTTATCGACCGGACCGTATTTTTCACGGTAATGCAAGTACTCTTCAGTCACTTGTGGATATAGAGCGGCCGAAACAACATCTCTATCAGTGACGTTTGTATGAGATTCTTTGAGTTCGCGTTTTAGTTTATCAAAATCAAGAGGGTCCATTTTTTCTCCTGGTCGGCCTTCAATGCGTGGCATATCTTTTAGTACACGTGATCGCAACGGCTCAGGGAATCCACCGTATGGTATGCCGATATATCCTTGGAGGTACTCGAGCACCGATTTGGGGAATGACAGCTCCTCGGCTTGATCCAACACTTGTTCACTGGTTAGATGGTTCTGGACCATAAACTGCGCCAAGTCACCAACAACTTTAGAGGATGGCGTGACCTTTATAATGTCTCCTAACAGGAAATTCGCCTCGCGGTATGCTTTTTTCACATCCTCAAAGAAGTCGCCCAAACCCAGCGAAAATGCTTGGAATTGTAGATTGGTATACTGGCCACCGGGAATTTCATTTAAGTAAACATCCGCATTGCCTGATCGCATTGTTGTGGTGCATTCGAAAGGCCCGTAAAGTGTACGAGTTTGCTCCCAGTAAGCTGAGTATTCGGAAACATCACGTAAGTCCAGCTGTGTGTCCAATGGAGTTCCTTGCAGAGAGGCGACTACAGCACCCATGCTTGGTTGGGATGTCATTCCGGACATCGAATCAACGGCAACATCGACAACATCAGCGCCAGCTTGAGCGCACGCGAGCATGGAAGCTACTCCCGCCCCCGAAGTATCATGAGTATGGACATGAATCGGCAGGTCTGGATGTCTATCACGAATTGCAGTAACCAGCAACCTGTAGAGAAAAAAAGAAAAGTTAGTTTTTGTTATTGTACTATAACCGATTGTTTCAAGCTCTTGAACGGTACGATTCCGAGACAAGATAAGATGAGATTATTAAGTAAAAAACTTACGTGTTCGGATTAGTTTAGGAAATATAGCCTCCAATAAGATTCGATTTAATACTCGACTACGGTCTTTTTTTTTTTACAGTACGGGTTTCGAAATGAAGTAACGCACTTATAGTTTGTTTAGTATGCTTACGAATACTAACATTATATATGGTGTCGTTATGCGTTTGAAAAAATTTAACGCTGTTATCAAAATTTCTTTAAAATAAATGAAATGGGAAAGAATTATGGCAGCCTGCGCACTGCAGTCCACAGTGATTGTGTGAACGATCGCACGAGGTTGGAATATAATTTTATTGATGAAATTAAAGCGAATTTCATTTTCGGTAGGCAGCTATTAGATGTTATACATTAAATGTTATACATTTTTATTTTTATTTTCGTCTTATCTCGTCGATATCTATAAGGATCGATTGTCAGATCTTAGCACCTCGGAAACTGCAAACTTTTTTCTTAAAGTTCTTCAGCGATTATTTTTATGATATTATTATTAATGCCTTTGGCTTGAAAGATCTTGTCCGTCTACATATTTGTACAATACAGTACATCGTGCAGTTCAATACGCATAATAACGTATAAGCCTCATTAAGATAGTGTACATACCTTGCTGACTCGGGTTTGAGCAGACCAGCCATATCCTTAATGCAAAGCACGTGTGTTCCGGCCTTGACAAGTTCATCGGCCAAGTTCGTATAGTACTTAAGGTCGTATTTGGTGCGCTTGGGGTCGCTGACATCGCCTGTGTAAGAGATGGCTGCTTCGACTACTCCTCCAGCCTTGCCAGCCGCTTCCATACCGATTATCAAGTTCGGGAGATAGTTAAGCGAGTCAAAAACACGGAAAATGTCCATTCCAGTTTGAACCTGACGAAAGTAAATATAAGGAAATTAAAGCTACTGTCAAGTGCAATAGGTAAAATGCTTCAAAACTATTACATAGCCGCTAACTAAAAAGATATTTTCAAAAAACTGTTTTCGGGACCGTCGCTCTAGTGGTGTAGGCCTACCAGTAATACTACGATCTCAACGATCCCTTAGACAAATTTTTAATCGGACTTATATAACTTATAGTTACATATTACATGTATCTTAATATTTATGTTTAGTTTATGTTACGTTTAGATCAAAAGGCCTTCGAATGACTTCTCTTCTAGTTTTTTTTTGTTACTGGAAACATTATTTGAATAGGCCGGTAAAAAACATTGACTTTGACAACCTATAAGTAAGCGCATATAAGTATAAGCACTTTGAAAATCATTTTTAAGTATTAAGAATCATTCACATTAACTTGATTATATCTTGTGCTTATTAGTTTTGATTTGTGCATTAAGTCATTACTGTTCTTTGGTCCAAAAACTCAAAAATATATTTTTATAATACATTCAATTAACATAAGTTTGGTTTGGTTTTTCATTGAGATTAAGACAGTACTTACTGCAAGTTCGCAGAATTTGTATACAACATTATCAGGATAGGAAGTATAACCGACGGCGTTGGCCCCGCGCAGCAACATTTGGAATGGTATGTTCGGAATACGCTTGCGCATCTCCTCCAAACGTTCCCAAGGACATTCATGTAAGAACCGCAAAGCTACATCAAACGTGGCGCCACCCCAATTCTCCAATGAGTAGAGATTATTAAACTTATGTGCGACATAAGGCGATATTTTAACTAAGTCGTGTGTGCGTACACGCGTGGCCAGCAGGGACTGATGGGCGTCGCGGAAGGTAGTATCCATAAGCAAAAGATTCTTTTGCGAACGCACCTTCTTCGCAAATGCTTCAGGACCTTCACGTACAATGATATCCCGAAGTCCTTGTGGTGGCTCTGTAACTATATTGAAGACATCAAAACATTACAATTTTACACTTTGAGTTTATTCACATTCATTCCGAATAAAAAAGACATGGTACACATGATTATTTTAATATGCGTATAACAAGCAAAATATCTTAACTACTTAAATTGATAAATGAAGTGATTATATGAGACAGGCAAAGCAAAAACTAACCTATATTCTTTTGGGCAACAGGCAGAACTTTTTATTAAAATTATAAACAAGAATTAAATTTTACTTACGACATGGTGCAGATATCAAACCCTCACAGCCTATGTCAATAGCCTAGTTTCTATCCTTATTATATGTAATTTAAATCAGATTTGACTTAAGTGGGTGCTGATTTGATGCCAAATGTTGTAAAACAGTGGTTTTCATAAAAAAATAAACCTGCAATTTTAAACCGTTTTATTGAAAACATATAAACAGGTTGATTCCTATACTAGATATGTTTCCTCCAATCATTTCTATACTATTTATGTATATTTGTGCGGAAAGCTTTATATCCTTGCAAAAAGGATTTAATGTCCTTCGATTCTTGATATTGTTTCTGAATTTTATAACAATGAAATTAAGTATACGTTGATTACTGTCTAACTTCCGAATGTTTTATTGGCATTGGACATTGCAACAAAAATATCTGAAAGGCATGAAACATGGGAATAGTACAACTGTATACTTCTGGATAAAATTAATATGCTCCCTAGAAAAGTTTATACTGTTTCACAAATACCAAACTACCTCACTTCATTCATTCGCCAAATAATTAAGTTACCTCAAACTTATTGATGAGACAATAGTGTTTGTTAATAACTTTAATGAAAATATGCAAAACTCTGCTCAGTTAGTTATTTACATGTTTATGGATTTCTTTTTATATCAAATATATGTATACGAGTTTATTTACTTGTAAGGTGAAAAGATTACATAACGTACCTTTCTTATCACCGTTTTTCTCACGTTCTAATGCTTCTGGAGATAGGTCTTCGCATGCATATCATGACAGTTCGATTATGATCGTTAAAGTGCGTTATTGAGTAAAATTAATTGTAGGCATATGATAAGGTGTAGTATGTGATTTGTTGTAGACGTTGATTAGAGACGGTTGCATCCGAAAGCAAAATGATAAACAAAAAGGTAAATAAAAAATTAAAACATATATAAGTTAGAAAGATAGCGTTGCTTGGCAAAGCGGTTTTTGAATATTCATGCAAATTAAATTATTATATTGCATAAGACTTAGATACGATTTTTTTAAGCAAATTTATGTGAGATAAATGCCAATTTTGTAACTGCTCTTATAAAGAATTTTAGTTAATTCGTGAGTTAAACAAATGAATCACAAAAATCTTTATAGATCTAGCTACATAATTTTGTGAGCAAGCAAAAATGAGAACAGTTAGCAGCCAATAGTGTTTTCCGAAAAGCAAAACTAAACATATACATAGACTTTCAGTTAACTTACCTAGCGGTACAGCAGGCACATGGGGATTGACTTCAGCGGGCTTCAATGCAGTCGCCAATGGTGTCTGAGGGCCGTTAACAAGCACCTCACCTAAATAGTTGAGTAGCTTTTGTGCACGGTTCTGCGTAGTTGTAAACTTGAAAAGCTGAGGATGTTCGTCTATGAAATATGTGTCTAATACGCCATGCAAAAACTTTTGGTTTTCAAGCACATTCAAAAGGAATGGAATGTTGGTCTTTACACCACGGATTCGGAATTCTCGCAACGCACGATTCATTTTCGATGCGGAACTTTGTAAGTCACTTGCATGAGAGATAACCTTGACCAACAGAGAGTCGTAATAGGGCGATATAATGGCACCAGCATAGGTTGAAGCGCTGTCCAGACGAATACCCATGCCCTCTCCGGAGCGGAACACTTCTAAGCGTCCCGTGTTGGGCTGAAAATCGTTGGCGGGATCCTCAGTAGTCACACGACATTGGATGGCATAGCCTCGTGGCTTAATTTTTTCCTGAGTGAGTCCCAACTCCTTGAGAGTCATGCCTTCGGCGATGCGTATCTGTGATTGAACTAAGTCGATGCCAGTTATTTCTTCGGTCACAGTGTGTTCCACCTGCAACCGTGCGTTCACTTCAATGAAATAGAAATTGCCAGATTCATCGCATAGGAACTCAACAGTGCCCGCATTTTCGTAGCCTACGTGTTTGGCCAAGCGTACCGCTGCTTCCGTCATTTTGTCTCGTATCTCTATTGGAAGCCGCGGGGCAGGTGCAATTTCAACAACTTTTTGGTGCCGACGCTGTACGGAACAATCACGTTCATAAAGATGAACTACATTTCCCGCCTTGTCACCTAACAATTGAACCTCGATATGACGCGGACGTTCAATGAATTTTTCAATGAACATGGCGCCGTTACCAAAGGCTGCCTTCGCCTCGGAGCTGGCGCGCTGAAAACTCTCTTCGACTTCCTCCATTTTTCGCACAACTCGCATGCCACGGCCGCCACCACCGTAAGCTGCCTTGAATATGACTGGAAGGCCGTGCTTTTGGCAAAAGGCTAATGCTTCTTCCTTGGTTGTTACGGGGCCATCTGTACCCGGGACAATGGGCACACCAGCCTCGATAGCTGCAATGCGAGCAGCCACTTTGTCACCCATATTCTGCACAACCTTTGGTGATGGCCCAATGAATCGAAGTCCAGCATCGATTACAGATTGAGCAAAGTCGCTACGTTCCGACAGAAATCCGTAGCCAGGATGTACTGCATCAATGTCATTCTCCTTGCACACGCGAATGATTTCTGGAATGTTTAGGTATGCTTCCACTGGTGGAAGACCCTTGCCGACCATATAAGACTCATCGGCTTTCTGTCGATGCATATGCATCTTATCTTGTTCCGAATACACGGCTACCGACTTAATACCCAGCTCAGTGCAGGCGCGAAATACTCGTATCGCAATCTCTCCACGATTTGCAACCAGCACTGACCGGATGGGTTTGTATTCAACCTGTATGACATCGAAGGAAAAATGGTTATAAAATTTTCTTATCGGAGATTCAGCATAATCTTAAAACGCTTACCTGTGTAGAGTAGGCATTTTTGTTGATAAAATAAAGTCTCACGCGTGGCAAAGCTTTGCGCAAAGTTCTGATTGCGGCTTGAGACTCCGGCAGGAACATTATAGGTGCTATTCTTTCACTTCTGCAATGGAATTTTACATTATAATTATATAAATTGGCTTGTATACATTATCATGCTCATATATAAATATAAATATATAAACAACTTCTACGTAAACTTCAACGAAACAGAAAGAAGTGTTATATTTTATATATTTAACTATAAGTTTGACTAAAGCTTTATATTAAAAATGTTAAAATTTTAAATTGACTTAATTCTTAAAATATTTCTTTAGCAGGTGTGAGACTTACATAGCTAAAAATATAATAATGATAAACATTACTTATATATTATATTTTTAACCGCTAATCATAAGGTAGAAGGGTTGAATAACTTTTTGCCACCCAAAAACGTATGTAACAGGCAAAAGGAGACATGGCAGACCCCACAAACACAATTTTTTCTTTCTATTTCAGCATCAACGAGTCGATATAGCCGTGTCCCTCTTTTAATAACAATAAAAATAGAAATTATTCAAGAAATAAATTTAAGAGAAACCGGTAGTAGGGAAGACAAAATAAGCTAAATTATAAGTTATATGGCAAATTTAGAAAATTGCGTTAGTCAGGCGATTAGCGGGTATATCACAATCGAGCAACCTTGATCTGGTAAAAATAGGGGTATTCTTACTTTGTGGAAATATAGGTAAAATAGGTAAGATACACCTTTCCTTCTTCTACATATACTAAGTTGATTAAAATATCTCCTTATAATTCAAATTTCAATTTAATCGGACAATAAACACAGAAGTTATTCATAAAGTATAAGCACCAAGTGCTTGTGTCAGCTAACAAAGGAGGCAGGCGAGTTCAAAGTCCGAGCGCCTTCTATCGAAAATAATTTGAAAGCATGTACATACAAGGGTATCCCATTGTCGCGTGCCGCTCGATTGTTGCTCTCGTTAGTTATTTCGTAGGCTAACTTTCTCGTACGACCCTCGTACATATGCTTTGAAAATACTTGACCTTACACTAGTGACGGGCAGTCTCTGATTTAATAAAATCAAGAGAATTAAAATACAAAATTCTGCCACTAGCGATAGCGTTATCGAGCTTGTAAAGCTCTCGAGCGTTCAAAAATGAGAGCGCAATATGTGTGGCCCGATTATGATAGGATGAGAACGAATTTGTAAACGAGAGAGTTTGAGAAACTTGAAAAAGATGGGTAGTTTTTTATTGTAGATTTCACTAAGGCAGGCCTAATATGCGGATTCCAAAAAATATGCACTCGAAAAATGTTTTGAAGGCCACAAAATTATTTTCAATGCATTGCTCCCTAACTTCGGGTTTTCGCTTTTTACCAACGCAACCAAATGTTTTTTTATTGTATGAGTTTCGTCTTTCATTGTTGACTGGAGCTGTTCTTACTGCTTTAACAATTTTACGTTCTAAATTTCATGTGCATAAAAAGTACATGGACGACGTACAGGTTCAAAACTTGATTGTAGATGTGCTGACTTTCTTTTTTGTATTTTTTGTAGCATGACTCGATGAAATAACTTATTTGGTGTTTTGCATTTTAATTGTGCATTGAGAGTATATACATACATACATTAAAATTATTGTACGTACGTACATGTACAAACCTACTTAACCGGTCTTATTAAATTTGTGCTTTGATTTGATGCAAATAAGTTGTAATAGCCACCTACAAATACTCAAACAAAAGTCCTGTATGAATAAATTTCTTTTAACTGTACTGTAATAAACATAATAAAATTACTAAGTCATTTCTGATAGCACACTACAACTTTTGCAATCATTATACCCTGCGACCATATAAAATGGGTAAGCTAACTTTGTGCATATACATACATACATATATGCATATACAAACTTGTAAATGTAAATATGTATATGAATGTGTGTAAACCCAAGGCATCGCACTATCTGATCGTAACCAAATTAAAAAGCACATCAAAAAGGGTGTAATTTAAGGGCAGTGGTATGGGTTAAATTAAAAAAAAAAACTTTATATGCTCACAATGCATAATGAACATGCGCTTGTACAAGTTTTGTGTCAAAATATCACCGTTCTAGTTTTTAAGTCTTTTTTATTTAATTAATTGCCTACTTATGTATGTATGTATGTACATATATACATACATACAAAGATCAAAAGTGGAAAGGGCTTGGTAAAATTATATTACAAAATTGCGTGCAATGCACATACCTATGTACATACATATGTAACTGAAATGGTGCAATACCTTTCTGGGAATTTGTAGCCAAGCAAGGTCTGTAAACAGGGATATAACTATATACATATGTACAAACACATGTATATATATACTAAATATGTCTGTATGCACAAACGTGGCTATTAATATATGCATTAACATTTTGGCACATGCTCTGTTTGTCAAACACGCGGTTTTTAACGAAACCATAAGAAAGTCCGTAATGTTAGGAATAGAGCGAACTTTAATTACTAAGTAGTGTGTTGACAAAACATTGTACGTATGGAAGTGTTTATGAGTAGACATAAGGTAAGTTATATCTGTGGATAAATGAATAAATAGATATACATATGTACATACATTTGGACTTATCTCAGGTGGCCAATATGATATACATAAATATGTAAATATATATACTTACAGATGTACACACATATACATATACACATAAGTGTATACATCTGTACACAAATGTATACATATGTATGTGAATACATAAGTCCTTTGTCTTTATTTTAATTAAGCATATACATGTATGTATGTCCATATCAATACAAATGTACAAATATATGCATGTAGGCATGCGTATTTTTCCAATCATATACACCCTAGTACTTACGGATGTACATACATGCATAGGTGTACATCCATAAATAAAAGAACTGTTGATAAGAGATTGAATTGTTAAAAGGAACAGAGGTGTAATATACAGACGTACATTTTTATACACATAGTAAATGTATGTACGTTCATGTATGCTAATCGTACATGATTGATTTTTATGTACAAATGTGTGTACAAACCTTTCCAACTTATTAATTATCCAGATGCTCTTCGATGTTATCCGTGCAAATCTGAAGGGGCAACTTTCATTAAAATGTCAATGTACCGCGCTATTATATCACTCGAAACTGTTCTACTTTCTTGACTGTGTGTACATTTACACAGGTTTGTACAGATGTTTGTATAATTCTAATATGTATGAAAGTATGTATTTACACGCAAATGTTAAATAACTAAGCGTGATTTTCAAATCACAGATCGTTTAGGAGAATTACTGAACTTCATCCAGTATATTGATGTTTGTATGTAGATGTATGTATGTATGTGAATATTTTAGTATGCACAATGCGCGAACATTTGCCGAGGTTCTTTAAGAGCAGGTAAAACACCTTAATGAAATTATATATGTATGTTGTCTTTAATTTAGAACTGTTTCTAACCTGGAGCTCGAACTAACGTACGACTAGCACCAAAGCTGAACATCCAACTGACGGCCGACATCAAAAAACTGAAAAGCTCTTGCCAGTATTGGCAGTAGCGGCCACAGTCTCTTCTCTCAGCTGTGATTAGCTGCCTTTATCTCATTCTCTCAGTTCAGCACTTGTGGCTCTCACAATTTCGATTTGTGCGTAAGTGTGACCAACAGCCGGTGGAATAACAATAACAACAACCGCGCTCGTACTTTGTCCTGAAAACAGAATTTGTGTTATACCAGCCACCCCGAACGATACAAATATATATTATACATATACAATACATGTGTGTGTATGTCGAGTGAGAGTTCTAACAGCTGTTTTAGAGAGTGGAGACTAAAAATATTTGTATACATATGTATGTATGTGTGTGAATATGTACTAAACTGTCCAAACGTATTGCCTACATATGTACATAAATAACCACACTTGTGGTGAACAATGCGTATGTATGTACATATGTATCTAAGTGTACATCAAGTAGTACGAATTGAGTAACCAACTTCTTGCTGCAGAGGGTAGAAGTTTGCAAACCCATGAAATGTACTTGTGTGTATGTTTGTACAAAGTTTGTAAATATGTATAGTTTCACTTGTTGCAACTTGTAACTGTTTCTTATTGCGGTACGTTATACATGAGATAGAAGAATTTGGATCAAACCAAATTATCGTATATCTGGCATCGAATCTGTTTGTTGATTTTTTTAATAATCAGGATATATGTATGTATGTATGTATTTAGGTACCAACGTTATATTTTTTAAGTTTGTATGTCAGTGTGTTAACTAATTCTTTGCAACAGGAAAAATTCAATGAATACAGGCCCGTAGCCACACCTAACTGGTAGTACGGGCACAAAGTAATAAAAGACGGGCAGGATTATAAATTCACAATAAATAATTTGACGAATAATACGTGGAAAAGTTCGTGCCATGTATTCTTGAAATTATTTTTTTCAAAGAGATAAAGAAAATGGTAAAGGTTAAATAGCTGCCTACATCTCCGATTTTATTTAAATTTTTTTCGCGCGCGCAATTTTATTTTTTCAAAAATTTTTCTAAAAAAATTTCTTTGTCTCACACATGTGATAATCTGAATGTATATGAGCTATTAAACATCTTCGTTGACGCCAGTTTTCCGACCAACGACTTATCGTTGCATGCTCTGAAATTCTCACCCAGTAGGGAACTCATAAAATAATATATTTTTGTGTATGAACAACATTTTGTTTGAATTAAATCGCATGTGGGACACAGTGCGCATCGTTGTGACGTTTTACTCAGAATTAGCCAACAACAAAATACATGTAAAATTAATTATTTTTAAAATTCAATTAAAAAAAAACTAGAAGCGACCGCCAAATAATTCTTTCACCTAAATTCATGATAAATATAGTCCTATCAGTGAAAAAAATTAAAAAAAAATGGGAGATGTAGGCAGCTATTTAACGTTTACCCAGAAAATATGCGCGAGACATTTTAAAAATGTTCAGTTCTTGATATTTTAATAAATATCAATTTTTTCCAATTTTTCTTAGGGCTGAGCGGGCAAACAAGTCCATAGTACAGGCATTGCCCTGAGATGCCCGTACGTGGCTACAGGCCTGAATGAATATTGACGTTTAAAGTAGTTGTTTAATAATATTATTAGGGTTATCCCAATTTTTTTTTACTGTATTATTGGTTTAAGACTTCAAAACTAATATGCACCAATAAAAACATAAAATTTATATTTAAATATTGAAAAAGGTACATGGCTCTAGAGTCATTCATAAAGCATAATTTCAGAAATTATGATCAATGAGGTGCAGGCAAATGACCCTCAGAGATTACGAAAATAATTTATCTATTATTGCAAAATAATAACATTAAAAATGAGGAATGTTTGCGAGTAACTGAAAATTTCCACACTGTTTAGTTAGCAACCACAAACGTATGTATGTATGTATGTATGTATGTGTGTAAATGTATTCGCTAATAATAATTCTCTTCGGCCTTTGAAAATGGCAAAAAAATGAGTATATTTAATGGATGTAACAGGCTGAAGATGGCGTGGAAAACTTCACAAAGTGTATACGAGTATATTCTTGGTGCCTGTCTCTTTGTTTGAACGTCAAGATAACAGTTATTATTAAGAACTTATGACTCCAAATTTAATATGAATACCGTTATTCACACCAAAATAAATGTTATTGTATTCATTTCCTGTGATTTACTGAGCTTTTTTGTGTGAGAACTAGAAGTCAATATTTCGTAGTAGATTTCGTCCACAATGTGATATTGGGCCTTTCAAATTGAGCGAAGGGTATCTTCGAGTAGGTCGCACTCGACTATAGTCTTGGTGTCTGGTTTGAAATAATCATTTGCGCTGTTGAATCGCTGAAGTAGACATACAAAGTGATAATATAAACGTGTATTATGTTGGCTTTGCTACTGATACTTATCAAGTACAAGTATATACATATGTATGTCTATTGCAGTCTGGCGGGCCCCCTTTTGGCGAATAATAAGTTTCATAATTGAAACTGACTTTAATATACTTATAAATAATTGAAATGATCAAGGTGTAATATCTGAAGGTAATGATAACACGTGTTGCGTTCCTTCTCAATCTCATGTTAGGCCACACATAGATTTAGTAAATATGGGAGTTACGTTCCTAGATTATTCCTGGATTATCAAATTTATGTAAATTATCCATCGTCAAAAACTTTTCCACATGACTGGCTGACAAGTCATTTAATCTTTAACAAAATATAAATAAGTAAGGATAAAAAGTACAATGCCCAAGGGGCTCCCCCAAAGGTCAGATCGTACTTAATAACTTTGTGTTAGGCGAGGTCCAAGTATTATAAATTTTAACTTCAAATATATAGTTGTAAATATATTATAATATTGCTGATTTATATTTATTCTTATTTATTTGAGTTATAACTAAAATTGTTGATTATCTTCGCATTAGTTGACATACCTTAAATATGTATGCGCCAGATGGCGAATTTGCACCACTGTGCAATGTAGGAAGAAACGAAGGCTGGTGATGTTCGATGAAAGACAGACGTTCACGACCCAAGTTCGGTACCACTGCCGATTAGCACAAGTCGTACGATTTAATATATACATACATATATATATGCGTACTAGCCACACATGCGTACATACAAACATACATACATACATACATATGTCATACATATCAGCCAGACGTACTGAATGGTTTAAAAACAATCCCTCATAAACATGCCAATTAACACGTCTCCGATTTCTGATGGGCTAACTTAAACATTCATATACCCTACCATACCAAACATCCGTTACTTAACATCATAGATACAGAATATATTCGGTTTGGAGTAGCCGGCGCTATTCTTCCCCACCGCACCTGTAAAAAGTAGAATTGTTTGGCCCTCACACAGATAAAGAAAACTACTCGAGATGATTCTTTTTTAAATTTTATCGATTTCTTTGCAGCAGTTTTAATCTAATAATACGTTATTATTTCGAACCCACACACATAAATACTAGCCTACACACAAATAAATATGCACATACATGCATGCAGTTTGCGTAAATGTATGTACAGTTTGTTAAGTAATTCTTTACACATATCTACTTGTTCATCAAATGTGCATATGTGTAAAGAATTACTTGACAGACTGTATGTAAATATGCGCTGTCATTATATATATAGTATATTCTTCCACAAACAAAAGAATACAGTTTGTCATATAATTCTTTACACATACATATGTACACGTTAATATAATATTATATCATCTGGTATAAGATACATGTGCATGCATAATTGATAAAATGAATACCCCATAAACAAATATTTGTAGGGTGTTTATATATTTTTTTATATGTGTTATCAGTATAGAGCGAGAACCTCTATAACTATATGTAAGCACATATGTATGTATATAAGTAGCCTTTACACGTGCCACAGTCAATCGAAGCAGACACTCCTCGAGTCTTGAAGTTTCTCAAAGATAATGCTAGATTATGATTCTTAGGTATGTGGCAAATATGTCTCTTCAAGGTTAAACTAATCTATATCGGACAAACTGATAAAAAACTAGATTGCAGTAGTTAATAAAGTCTATTAAAACCTGAAGTTTAATTTGAATGAAATACAGTGGCTCTTAGCTTTTTATGTACCAGACAACCAAACAGTACCAAATAACAAAACTTTTCAAAGTCAATTTCCACAGCTTTTTGTTATTTTATTTTTAATTACAATACAAATTCAATGAAAAACGAGAGCAACAGTCGAGTAACACGCGACAGTGGAATACCATTTGACCTACATATGTTCCTGGGGTGTTTAATTTGAAAATTACAAACATATTTGCACGCTTAAAATACTTGCAAATTATTCACACAGATAGACATGGCTTAATCGACTCGACTAGTGAGCCTGAGTAAGAATATATATATTTTATGGGGTCTCCCACGCCTCATTTTGCCTGTTACATACATTTGCACAAAGTTAGTATATAGTTTTTTTACCATTTTCGGTCGGAATTTCGAGCACTATGGTGACTTGAATAACTTCTTCCGATCGGATTAAAAATTGATTCAGAATATATGTACATACATATATACTTTATAGAGTCGGAGATGACTCCTTAATGCCATAATTAATATACCCTCATCAAACGTAGAACATGATTTGAAACTATTATACTCTTTAAATATTATAATCTTCAGCTTCCATTTCTCTTTAGATTAAGATGTCAGAATTGCTCTGCTGTGTCAAAAAATCCCAAATTACACAAAACTCGTGAGAATGTTCTTAGATTAAAGGGTAGAATAACCTGCTCTTGCACTCCTCAATAAAAGATAAACATACGGAAACCCGTGAATGTAACGATGAATCTGGACGGTAATTTAAAAAAAGAAAAGTTAATCTGTTGCGAAGTTTGGTATTTTTTTTTTGATTCAACTGGCATGTTCCGTTTATACTGCCAGAAACCGATCCTCAACATGTTCTGGAATCAGGTTAAAAATAGCCCCATCCCTGAAGAGGGGCTGGGGTGACATTCCCCTTTGAGGGAGAGATAAACTACCCTGCATTTCTAGAGGAGACAATGGTGAAAATGCTTAACCTACCTACTCCCAAAATGGGAAGAAAGCCTAGTAAACTTTTAGTAAAACGAACGCCGAATTTTAAACTTTTGGCGAATGAACCAATTAATATCAGTGATGCTCCCCTCCTTGATAATAAATACTTTATATTTCCATCTCTCTTTAGCTCGTCCTGAGTAGACTGACGGCGGAGGTAGGACAGTTTTGAAACAGTGCTGGACTTTTAATGGCGCGTAAGAGTCTATAACCCACATAATACTTTTATAGTTCACAATAGAAGCCAAGGAATCAACGGTATTGTGAAGACATCGGTTAGAAGCGTCCGGTTTCTGGCGAATACCTAGCGAAGAGTCAATACTTCCAAAGAAGTCTCGTCAGTTACTGCGACTAAAATTTTATTAAGATGGTTTTAATGAAACAGAAGAAAAATAAGTCAACGCTTTTAATGTACAAGCGATGCATACGGATTGATTTGGATGACTGGTAGAAGCAGAAATTTAAAACTTGTACTTTGTTTAGAAAATGCAAGCTGCCGATCTGCGTGGGCGGTGGTGGCAAAATCCTAAATTTAAATTGATGAGCAAATTTGGGAACCTTTTTACCGAATCTGTCTTTTATAATAGTTAACGTCGATATCTTCTACTTTAAAATATACGGTCATAACGCAATTGACACGGCTAGCATTCGTTATTAAGAATATACAAATGTATATACTTTGTGAGGTTTGTCACTCCTTTTTTACATTTGTGTAAAGTAATCTAGGACGGTATGCATTCTTGGTTTCAGGGCATAACACTAGATTAAATTTGGTTGCAATATCTTGAAAAATAACAGAAATCGGCAAATAGATCAATGGTAGCTATATGATTAATCGAACCAATCTGGCTCCGACAAGAAAAGCTAGGATAGCCGTAAAATTTTACATGTTCACAAATTGTTTTTTTATTTACAATTTACAAAAAACTGAAAGGAAAGTGTAAGAAATTCAATTTTTTTTATTAAGTTTTATTCGCTATGTTTATTTATTCTTAATAAACTATGTTTGGAATGACAAACTATTCTTATTTGGTATTTAGTTCTATTTCTCAAGGGAATTTACTAGTCTAATATAATAATAAATATTAATAAATTAATCAAACGTTATTTAATAATGTAGTTTTAACTTGATTACATTCTTTATTGGGAGGACCATTCATTTAGTGAGTATGTATTTCCCATGTATGGTTGTTGACGAATTGATTCATTACTGGGTTGATGATTCCCAACTGAATTCCAAGGTTGCCTAGGAAAGGTGGAGTTTATATAGGAAGAAGAACCGCCACTGTATCCAGGTGTTGAGTGAAAGTTGGAATGATATGGAGCAAAATTAAAATGACCATAGGGCGCATAATTATTTAGATGATAATTGGTGCCTGAAGGTGGGTTCTTATTGTCGTAGTAATTATAATATTGAGGGGGAAATGAGTGTTGCACGTTTTTGTTGGCAAAATAAGAATTTTCAGTGAAATCGGAGTTGGGAATAACAGGTTGATGTGGTGTATTATTTTGAATATTGAGGGTAGGATTATATGATTCTACATTAGGCATCTGTGATTCATGCTTGTACAGTTGTTGCTTTGGATATTCCAAAGTATCAGATATCTGATGCGTAGATACTGGGTTGCTTTCTAAACTTTGTGCTTGGTTATTACTTTGCAGTATTTCTTGTTTAGGTTGTTGATGCTCCTTCTCGGTTCCAGATCCTTTAAAAGATGGCTTGGGCGGATCAACTTGTAAGGTCTCATTTTTTTCCGTATCATTTCTGCTGTGTTTTGCATCCATTGATTGATCTGCAATATATTTAATTTTAAATGATAAGTGGTAAATAACAATCTATATTTGTTCAGATAAATTATTTAAAGACAAGTTTTCTAGTTAGTCATTCAATTTTTAATTTGCTATCGTTTTAACTACGTATAAGAAAAAAGTTTTTAGCTATTATTTTCGTAGATCGTTTCTAGAAAATGCTGAAAAACACAATTTATTTGCTAAATGTAATTAAATTGATTATTGATATTAAAGTTTAAGGATATAGTTGTATTGCTTAAATTCCAAAAGTATGAACAGAAATTCTGAGTTATTCCAAAAATGCATTCATTTCAGATTATTGTTTCCTTGACAGCTAAAGCGCCAAAAATTTTTTTTTAATTTCTCGATCATATTTATTATATAAAAACGGCTAATGTACAATTTGTATGGCAGTTGTATGATATATCAATATCAAATGTTTCAGTTTCATACGTGCTTGCGTTGTAGCCGACGGACAAGCTAGACCTTGGACTCGGGACTTGGGACGAAATTAAAATAAATGGAAGATTATATACTCTCTCAGCTTTATATTTCAATCAGGTTTTGCGCTCGGGCCGCATTATGCCCTATACTCGCGTCTCTTATGACAGAGAATATAGTTTGAGCAATGGCTGGCTAAAGGAGGGCACTGAAACAAACATAATTTGTATTTACATACATATACATATACGTATACATATTGTATACAATTTTATTACATTGTTTTATTATTCGTTAACAGCTTTGTAATAATGACTCTTAGCTCCTAGATTTTGATAAGATGGGAAAAGTTACTATATAACTTTAATAAGTAAATCGGTCTATGGGTTCAATGAAATCTTAACGAAATATTTGCCCGATTTGGGTTGTTGAATTTTTTTACAGCTTCCAGCTATAAGCAACATGTGTGCCAACTCACTTAGGCAGCGTTTTTTTTTTTGGCACATAGTCATAAGAAATTGAGGGCATAAATTAGATTAAGTTGCTTACCTTTTTCTGATGACTTTGACTTTGGAGTATCTGTATCACAGTCAGATGTTATATCAATAACGTCATCTTTGTTGCTTTTTTCACTATCTGCTCGTTTGGATGTAGTCCGTATTGCAATTATTTTCCCACTGTCTAACTGCATGTATATTCCTTTCGAAGACTTAAGGACCATAACTCGCTGCCCAGCTTTCAGTATTATGTTAGATTTATCAGACGAATTCGTTGGTATGACCACATCTGTAAAAGAATAATGTTTTGTTTCGTTATATATGTACATATATCGCAGCGTTATGGGTGGATTTGTTCATTATTATAGTTAAAGCGCAGCGAGTCGCAATGAAACGCCTTTTTATACCCTTCGACTTTGTGCAAATGTATGTAACAGGCAGAAGGAGGCGTGGGAGACCCCACAAAGTATATATATTCTTGCTCAGGATCACTAGCCAAGTCGATTAAGCCATGTCTGTCCGGATGTCTGGATGTCTGTATGTCCAGATGAACACACAGATCTCAGCTATTATAAAAGCTAGAGACACCAAATTGCATGAAGGTTTCTGTTGATCCGGGACAGGTGAAGTTTATTTCAAATGTTGGGTGCCACGCCTCCCTCCCACGCAAATCAATAATTTCATCTTTTAAACTGATTTTCGAGCGACATTTAAAAGATACGACATTCTGAGTAAGACTATACTTTGCTAATTATAATACCATCATAACGTCAAAATTCCAATCCGATCGGACAGCAAACACAGAAGTTATTAAACAAAAACCTTGTTCGCTTTGATTTTGTATACAGACCAGCAAGCTGTGACGTCATTGCAATGCTCATGTAGGAAAGATAAGAAAAGAGAATGCGAGCACGTAGCGCCATCTGTTGTTCTTCTCTTCTTTTTTATGCACACGCATTTTTTGCATTCAAACGCACACACACACATACATACATTTGTGCTTGACCAATGAAATGATACACGTATTCATACACAGACGCATATAAAGGCTTACGTTACGATATTTCTATTAAGTAGAAGTATTGTACAATTATTGACTCTTTACGTTTCAAAAAGGTCGAAGGCTATCCCACTGTCGCGTGCCGCTCGACTGTTGCTCTTGTTGATATTCGTTCGGTCCAAAAATTGTAACTGCTTTCAGTCGAAATGAGAGTTCTCTTTTATATACATTGCCGCTCCACTAAATAAGTTTTAAAAATAGTTCTGCTATTTTGCTCTCTTTCTTTGGTTCAATTGAATTTTTTTCAATCCTTTCTATTTGGTTAGAACCTATATTTTTTTTACTTATTATATCTTTCTCCGTAGCGAAGCAGACTATGGAAAAAAAAAATAAAAGGAGGAAATATATTGTGACATCATCATCGGATAAAAAGACTTATCCTACGAACTGGCTCTAATATTCACCTTTCTGTTCGTAAAATTAAGAAAGAACGCGGCGCAAAAGCTAGTGTAGCCACGGAAAAATGAATTATTCGTAGCGCCAAAGAGATTGAAAATATTAAAACTCCCTGTTAATGATGCTCGTAAGGAACACGACTTCGAGTTGCCCGAGAACACATGAACTGAAGTGAAGTGAAAGACGGTGGTTTCCTCCAACGAAAAAAACTATAACCTGGATGGACCAGATGGTTAAAATTACAATTTATACAATATGTAAAAGAAGAATATTTTTCAAGCCGTCATCAAACTTTTGTAGGTGGAATAATGTGTGGTTGAAGTTTGTCACTTGGAAGATGAACGCATGAACGCATGTGTACAAGACTGTGCTTCAATAGGCTTTTACACAGTTACCCGAGATTTATGGTTATATTCCATTCACGTACTAACATGTCAAAACGACAAATCGGTGAATAGAAACTTTACTATTTATCAAGTAATTAATGTATTTTTACAATCAAATGTATTTCGCTTAACTCGAAGTGCTGGTTACCGAGATACAACATTTAAAGCCTAAAAAAATTTTAAACCTATTTAGTTCAGTTATAAAAGATCAATCCTATAATCTCAATATTAGCTTTTACTTTCATACAGTTTAACTTACAATAGTGATTTAAACTCACATCTTACATTTGTCTTTAATAATGTATATTCTCTTACATAAAAATGTTATAATGTAATTATAATATTAGATTGGCAATAAATTAATTCATGTTTTGTACCCTTGTTTCCAAATTTTTTAAAATGTCTTTTAAATAGTCTTGTTTTGAGTTGTTGCCATTTAAATGTCAAATTGAATATCTTTTCAAAGATTTCTCAGTAAATAAACTCATATACTTAATAATTATTTAAGTGAATCTTCTAGTTTCAAAATAACGCCTGTAATTCAATTTTGAGCTATTTACAGAGACTTAAAAGGGTCAAAATGCTAACGTAATAGTGTTGTCTCAAAATTTATTATTTATTTATGAATTATTTCTAAAAATCTATGATTTCAAACAATATATTTCATTTAGATAAGGGATTCGAAACCAAGGACTTACCTAGGGGTAGAGTCATTTCTTGAGCAGTCATTCCTTGTCGTTGCCACACTTCAGCTGGAATCCAGCGTGTTGAACGACCTCCGGCAATAGGAGTAGTTTTTTTTGTCTGAAGTGGTTTAATCTAAAATTTTATAAAACATAATATAATTATTTACTATAAATCGATGTTGCAAATTTAATATTGTAGTAATGTTGGTTCACTGGACTAATTAAATCAAATGATGTAGAAACAGTATTACTTTTTTTAATTCAAGTACAAATTTTTCAAAATTATTCGCAAGTTATATAGTGCTTTTATATAATGGTACAAATGTATGTAAGATACAAGAGGAGGCGTGGGACGTCCCGTAAAGTAAACAGTACCTTACAAAAAATCCGGATACGTTTAAAATAATTTTTAATTTTATTATTTTATAATATATATACATATATGCCTACTGTATTTAAAAGAAAAACTATGCACCTTTTAACTTCCAAACCTAGTTCTTCCCACATGTCCAGATGTCCTTTTTCAAATGAACATCAAAAACTTATTTAAAACCAAAAGTGATAAAAAAAAATTATGTTGGACAACAAAAACATTATGTGAATTATGTCACTATAATTAAATATTTATATTCTTTTATATTTTATTTAATCGGTACTTTTATATTATAACGAACTCTACTAATTTTTTCATTATTATCGATTAAGAATATGAAATATTCTTGCTCAGAATCTTTGGCCGTGTCAATTGAGCCATGTCTTTCTGTCTTTCCGTCTGTTTGAACTTCAAGATCTCAGCTATTCAATGCGACTCCAAATGTCGCATGAACGTTTATGTAAACTGTCTACAGATTAAGATTAAACAAATTTTTAATGTCGTTTTTTCCTTTAAGGATATAAATTTCTTTCCAATACTTAGTGAACTAAAATATCTACATATCATTAAATTCCAATACGATGAATAATAAACATAAAAGTTCAAAATTCACTCAGGGTTCAAAATTATATTTTCGGAAAAATATCACTACTTTAAAATCAAAATATGCAATATAATGTGTTTTAAATCAAAGATCAAAAGCTAAGAAAATAAAAAAAATTAATATTTGTCCCCCTCGGTGCACTTTTTAAAAACTTCTTTGGAAGAAGAATAATCCCTCATCAATCAAGTTTTGGTATTACCTTGGATTTGCCAAGAATAACAAATTTAAATATGCTGGGGCAAATTATTTTCATATGCGCCTTTTCTAAGTGGATTATTTTTTAATGTAAAAATACCGGGTGTACAACTATGAAATGTCGGTTCGAACATATAGATGTCTCGCAAACGTAAAAATTTATCGATTCACCATGTGAAGTGTCAACCTTGACTGTCGAACCACCAAAGTTTTGCAAATCGAGAGTCATTATCGTTTACTCTCAGTGCAGTCAACATGTCGAGTTTCGTGCCGAATAAAGAGCAAACGCCGACAGTGTTGATTTTCTGTTTTCATTTGAAGAAAACAGCTGCGGAATCGCATCGAATGCTTGTTGAAGCCTTTGGCGAACAAGTACCAACTGTGAAAACGTGTGAACGGTGGTTTCAAAGCTTCAAAAGTGGTGATTTTGACGTCGACGCGAGAGCACGGAAAACCACCAAAATGGCTCGATGAATGGTTTTTCGCGAAATACGATGAGTTCTACTAGCGTGGAATCCACAAATTGCCCGAGAAATGTGTAGCTAGCGACGGCAAATACTTTGAACAAATGATTTTTTCTTTTTCCACAAAATTTAAAGTGTTTTTTTATTAAAAAAAACGACATTTCATTGTTGTACACCTGGTAAAAGCTAGAGACATCAAATTTGGAATGAAGGTTTCTGGCGCAGATGAAGTTTATTTCAAGTGTTGGGTGCCACGCCCACCGTCTCCCCAAATCAATAATTAAATCTTTTAAGTTGATTTGTCAGCGATATACAAAGGAAACGTTCTGAGTTAGACCAATACTTAGATTATAATACCAACATACATTGCAATGTTCATGTAAGAAAGAAGAGGAAAGGCGAGCGCGTAGAGCTAGCTGTTGCTCTTCTACTTCTGTTCTATGCACACGGAGTTTTTGCATTCAAACGCACACAAAAGCATACATTTGTGTTTGGACAATGAAATGTTACATGCACGTATTCATATATATACAGCCGTTTGCTTATGAAGGCTTAGTATCGTAGTAGTATCGTACAATTAATGACTCTTTACGTTTCAAAAAAGGGTCGAAAGGTATTCCACTGTTGCGTGCCGCTCGACTGTTCTTGTTTCTTTTCACATTCTTGGGCCGAATGAAGGATATCTTGCCGTTTAAATGAAATCCCCAATAATGTTTCGACTTTGCGTTGTTGCAATGAATCCCTTTTTTTCATCAAGAGTCACGATGCAAAGAAATAAACTTTTCCTTTTGTGCCGCTAGATCAATTGTTCACAGGCTAAAAATACCTTCACGCTACTGACGATTATTCGCATTAAAATAAGACATTTTCTATCAACCAGAAATATATAACACATAAACGAAATTTCTAATTTTTTGAAGTGGTTTGTTAACTATATGTATATATAAGCTTGGCCTTTGACGTTTTGATTAAGTAAAATCAACCATCATCTGTTGGCAAACAGCGTGAACTTAGTTGCGCACCTAATAAATATCGCTCTATTTCGGATTATTCTTCTTCTTTAAAAGTATTTTAAGCAATTGACGCAGGCTTATAAAGTTCACCGAAGGGTCTCCATTTTAATTATTTTCGTTTCCTTTCATTTTCATTTCATAAAAAAAAAAAAAAATCATTTTTTTCCGTCTCTAACTGCTATTCTTTCGCTCAAATTGCGGTCCTGCGTTGGTGGTACTCATTTTCATTCTAACCTGCATAGTTTTTCAATTTAATATAACTGGCGCCATTTTACATGATTGTTTTTAAATTCTCGAAAATCAGTTACTTTGACAGTTTGCTTGATGTAAACAAGAAACAGCAAGGTGGTTTTCAAAAATTATTTTCCAAAATTCAATCGATTGTTGTTGTTGTGCATGCAACCGCAATATTGAATTTTTTAGACAACGGGGCATAAACATATTCGTTATCGAATATAAATTGTTTATTAAACAACTTCTCATTTTTTAATTTTGTGATATATTCCTTAGTGGAGGTAGACCTTGTAATATTATATACACCAACAACTTGCTAGAATTTTGGAAAATACAACACATTGACTGCACCCCATGATGCCTCTTTTCGGTTTCGTAATTTTTTTACGGTACTGTCCTTTGCCAATAAACACGAATTCAAAACAATCAATTAAGTCAACTTAAACTATTAAATGAAGAATGCGCGTAATTAAACTATATATTGTATATTCTAAATCAGCATAAACAGTTTTGTCGATTGATTGATGTCTGTCCGTCTGTCTAAGCAATTTGTTCTCAAAATCTATCAAAAAGCCAGTCGAAAAATTTTGTGTGTGTCCTGTTTCTGAATTACAACTGCAATATAAATTTAACTGAACACAGGTGGGACGCACCAGTTAATCATGTAGATCTTTACGGTCTGGCTGTTGCGTCAAACTGGTTTTTATATAGTTTGAAGTGTAGAAATATTTCAAACAATTTTATTTTTAAAATATTGAAGCAAATTAAAATTATAATAATTGCCTTTTTCCCCAATAGTGCATCGTTTTTTTTTCATATAATTAATATGCGTATAAAATTTCAACAAAATCGGACATTATAACAACAGATACCATAGGAACAGCCTAAATTAGAAGTACTCGACGCATAAATTTATGAAATCTTAAATCTACATCCTGTACATTTTATAGGAACAATCAACAACCAACTGATTGAAAGTCAAAATTTTTTTATTCAGTTAAAAATGAAAATTTTTTAAGTAAGTGTGACAGGGCCACCGATTAGAATGAAACATAATACATTATTTAACTTTGAACCATTAAATAAATACAATAATATTTATTATAAGAACGTTTGGAGCAGATAAGAACATATTTGGGTATAAAACCGTCGGCACGCCGAAGAAATCCTCAAGTTCGGGTTTTATTTGACTTACCGAAGCCACTGGTCGATTAATGACCGTACCATCTTGGTTAACAATTTTGTATTGCATTTTCCCTGAGCCATATGTTAGTTTTTGATTTACAGACGCCTTTTTTTCAAGCTCATAGCTTCGGTGAGCCTGCCTTTTTTCAGCTTGAGATAATTTTCTATCCTTTTGGTCAACTAATAAGCTTTCATGAAGAAAGGGATCCTTACTTATATAGTTTGCATGCAATTTAACAATCGTGTTAATAATCGGATCCAAGTGATCTGTGGTAGGTTGAAAATTATCTTCTTTTATTTTTGGTTGTGGGGCACTTGACTCATCTTTTAGAGCTGTTTCATCCGACTTATGACTTTCATTATCCATTCGGTCGTCATCAGAACTGTAGTCGTGGCATAAATTTGTTATTTCTTTAATAGATAGATGCGCTTCTGGATTGCATTCATCTACTATTCTATCAGACATTCCTTGTTTTTTGATTTGTCTGTCATAAATTTTTTTTTCTAGACACTTATCCATTACAATTCTGTACACATAGCATGGCTTAGTTTGTCCATACCTAATATAAAGAGATGACAATATACAAATAAAGTTGATTAGTAACCATCAAATTTATTGTTTAAGAGTGGTATATTTAAAACAATTATAATAAAATTTCAGATCAAAGCTATTGCAAATACACAACTGCTTATTAAAGAACATGAAATTTTATAACTGTTTATAAGTGTGTAAAATATACGTAAGTCCGATAGTCAGGATGACCGAAAATAGCTCAGTCATAACTATTACAAGTGCACAAAGGAGTCCTAAAGTATATGAAATACAAGTATGTAGAGTAAACGGAAGTCCAAATAAAAACAGCGATTTCTCATCCTTATCAATGACCAATGTTTTAAAAAAGTAATTTTTATAATATGTATAAATCTTTAACTCTTAACACGGGTGCAACGCCGATAAGCACAATTTCTTGTTTGTCAAATAATCTTTAGACAACTCAAATAATAATCCCTTATAAATTAATCTGTTTTTTTTTTAATTCGTTTTTGTTACAAAGAAAATAAAAAAAATGTTAGTTGAAAATGTATAAATGACTTTTTTTTTGCATATTTTAAGAATTTGAAAAAAAGTAACTGTTTTATTATTAATTCATTTTTCAATCATAACTGTTTGTTGCAAATATTCATAACCACCATGTAAAAGGTTGGAAAATTCATGGTCTATTTAACCTAATGCACATGGTGCCGATAAACTATAAATTGACTCGACGTTCCTTTAAATTATATATGTACTCGTAGATATTCTTAAACTGCATCAACAATCGAATCCATATATCCAGGTCTGTCCAATTGTACTGTCTTTCTGTATATCTGTCCGTATGCTACCCGTAACCGAGATCTACTTCATTGCTTACCTATAAATTCTATATACAGCTTGTGTGTCATGACAAGGGTTCCAACTGGCATCGAATATTATAACTCTGTTCGCGCCAGTCAAATTAATTCCCAAGGATCCTGCTCTGGTCGATATTAAGAAAAGTTTAATATTCGGGTTTCTATTAAACTCATTGACAAGTCTTTCTCTTTCCTGCGAAGACGTTGAACCATCTAAACCTATAAAAATAGAATTAATTAATAAAAAATGTTTCTAAAAAATGGTATGTGAAATATTATATTTACATCATATTTATTTTAACAATATTATTCAATAAAAAAATAATTTTTAAAGGACATTAAAAAGGATTTTTAAGTTTTGTACGCTTTCATTTTATGGTATAAGTAAAAAATAAATAAATGAACAATAGGAAAGGCTATATTCTTTTATCACATACGAGGTGTGTTCAAAAAGTTAGGTGACTTTTTAAATTTCGCGTCTATGTACTTTCGATTATCGATTTTTTTGTTGGTGGACTCAAACATCTGTACCAAGTTTCATGTTTATAGCATTTTTTTTGTTGTGAGATGTGTAAAGGTTATAAGTGTTTTGCGTGCTCGGTGATTTTTTGATTCGCATGAGCATAAAGAGCTGTTGAATGACTTCGACGATAACCCAGATTCTTTCAAAGGGTCATAACTGGGTACGAAGCATGGGTATATGGTTATGATATCGAAACCAAAGCACAATCGTCCCGATGGAAGAAACAAGGTAAACAAACACCGAAAAAAGCACGCCAAGTTCCATGATTCGATAATTGTTTTTCCACAATTCTAAACGTATTCTTCGTATTGCTTCTCGCAAGCGGCGCATAACTTCAAGATAATACTGTTTATTGACCGTACGTCCATATGGTAAAAACTCCAGATGCACCAAGCCTTTGACATTTGATCGAACTTGGCGTGATTTTATCGGTCTTGGCTTACCTGGGCTCTTCCATTGGGACGTTTGTCCTTTGGTTTCGAAATCATAACCATATACCCATGATTCGTCACCAGTTATGACCCTTTTGGGTAAATCACCTTACTTTTTGAACACACCTCGTATAAATTCTTGCTCAGGATCACTAGCCGCGCCGATTGAGTCCGTCCGTCCGTCCGTCCGTCTGTCTGTCCGCCTGACCAGATGAACACACAGATCTCGGCTATTATAAGAGCTAGACACACCAAATGGCATGAAGATTTATGTGTACTAGACGAAAATCAAGTTTAATTCGCATGTTAATTTCGCAAAGATTCAACGATATAAAGCAATTAAAAATAGAAACGAAAACTTGTTGATGGGTGTTATGGCTCTTTTCATTGTGACCTATTCTTAGTTTCATAAAGTAAGCTCTAAAATTGAGTTTAGTTGTAAGTTTCATAAATTGTTCGAAAAATTGAGAAATCGAATTCGTACGGATGGACAGACGGACATGACTAAGACGAATTGTTTGTTAAAACTGATCGACAGTTCTTATAATCTTTGGATTGAATATGCGCTTCTCCCTAAATTAAATCAATACATCCTCTCAAACCATCTAGAAAATCAATCAATATACTAGTTGAATCCTTATAAAAGATGCACGAAAAGAAATGAGTATTTCGACTTGTTATAACCGGAACGAAGATAAAAATAAAATATTTCATGAGCAGACAACGCGTGTAGTTATATGATCTACAATTCAATACATTTCAGTTGATATATGACATGTTTGTAGAAATGCATCTTATAAAGTCATAAAATAAGAGATAAAATATACTTACGAAAGTAAGAGAAATTTCGAGTCCATAAGTTAGTACTGCCTGGTACATAACTTGTTTTTAAAAATCCTTCAATAAGGTTCAAAGTCAGTAAACTTTGACTAAACAATAATATTCGGTCACCAGCAAATATGCTTTCTTTCATTATGCAAAAAAATATTTCCATTTTGGGAGAACTTGAAATTTGGCCAGATACGTAGTTTTTCATTATGTCAAGAGCCCAGGAACATGAGAATTCATCATTTTTTTTCGTTTTTATAATTCTTTTGTTTGTTTCATTATTTATAATAATACTGTTGCCACTCTTTAAGTTATTCTCTGTAGAATTTAACTTTAAACATTCACTATTATTGTGTTGATTAATAGGTGTTGACAATACACTCCGCTCCACAGTTTTTATTTCATTTGTATCCAAGTCTACTATTTCAGAAGATCCAGTAATAGACTCAAAATCTTTTGCCATGGTCGAATCACTTGGTTTTATCACTTCTACACAACTTGGCTTAGAAAGAATAGTAGAATCCATCCAATAATTGCCCTTTCCTTCGCAATTGTAACCTCCATAGTTGAGCTGGTCCTCCTTTTCTGCACGAAATTGCCCACTAAAAATGCAATAATTAATAAAAACGAATAAGATGATTTTATTTCTAGCTTTGTTCAACTATGGAATAACATACAGAGTCCGCCATCTAACATTTTTTTTTTTTTGAACTAGTGGTTATTTTGAGTGTGGTAACACTGATGTTATATCTGATTTGACAGAAAGTTAGTTTTATCCTTCCGCTGAACGAAAATGGTTGTGTATACGATTGAGGAATGCGTTAAAATAGTGTAGTTTTACTTTGAAAATTATGTTAATGTTGCAGAATGTGTTACGCACGGAAATGACCCGTATCAAAGCACCGTCCGCTCCGTATGTGCGCTTTTTTTTGAAAAAAATTGAGAGAAACCGATACAATTATTGATAAACCAACGCGTGAGAAACCAAAAAAAGGGCATACTGCCGTTAGTATCGGATTTTGGGCCGGCGGCATCATTGGCCCATTTTTCTTCGAAAATGCGGCAGGAGCCGCCATTACGGTCAATGGCGAACGCTACCGCGCCATGTTAACGGATTGGTTCTTCCCGGAAATCGAAGAGGAGGACTTGGACAACATTTGGTTCCAGCAAGTCGGCGCTCCGTGCCACACAGCCAACGTTACGATCGATCTTGTTCGCACTGTTTTAAAAAAAAAAAGTTACGTGGCGGACCCTGTACAAAAGTCATGAATTATATTTGTTTAATTTCGAAAGAAAGTTGAAACAAAAAATCATGAATCATTTGTGTTTAATTCCGAACAAAAGCTGAAAATTATTGCAAACGCAAAGATGAATATGACTATCAAAAATTAATTATCAACAGATCAACACAAACAGTTCGAAGGATTGAATTTTAGACGGACAAAACGACATGAAATTATCGGATTTCTTTAAGGAAATTCATTGACTTACCTTTTGTTCTCATAGCTTTTATTGAAATCCGTTGTAGTTGAGTTATTAAAAGTATCATTGGGCGCAGATTTTTTAAGTTCAACATTTTTACTTTCGCTGTCATTGTCATTACATCCATTATTTATTATTTGAGTGATGTTTGGAGCAGCATTACTCGGCATACAATTGTTTGGATCAATAACTGAGTTCGAGGTGGTCTTAGACGATTCTTCATCAATTTCTAAATCTACATCAGTCTCACATTTTTTTAGAAAGTTATACAAAACATCAGGATGATTCCAAATTTTACAGCAGACGGCAAATGCTTTTAATGGATTGGGAAAAGCCTTTTTTCTTACAACGTCGGTCATAAAGGTATCGTACAGTTTTCGTTGAAATGGTGTCATTCGAACAAGAATCACATATTCCAGTTTTTGGGGTAATGTACTTTGCAACACAGTGTGTGAACGTCGTTGAACAAAACCCAGTAGTAAGGAATGTAGAACATGAGCTCTATATCGCATTAACTTTATATCATCGGGTGTAGAATCTACACACTGACCATTTTGTATAGGTCTTTCAAACATGTTGCAAAATTCCGTTCGTGTCCCCAAATAATTCGGACGTACAAAGTCAACCATGCACCAATATTCTAACAGATTATTTTGCAATGGATATCCAGTTAAGACTATTCGACGACGAGTTCGTATTTGTTTTAAGGCAAGTGATATGCCAGCATGTGAATTTTTAATTCTATGTCCTTCGTCACAAATGACCAAATCCGGTCCAGGTTTTACTAAAGCTTCAAACACCATATTCATGAGATCTTTACTAGAGTCGTGCGCATCATTTGCTGTAAGGTTTTTACCTTTTTTCTTACGAGTTGTTACTAGTTTAAGCGCAAGTAAACGAAACAATTCATATCCTATAAGTAACACGCCTCCTTTATGAACCCAATTTAAAATAACCTTTGCCCGAGCAGTGAGGTTTTTTTGTTGGTCGTTTAGAACAAATATATCGAAGTTTCTAGGACGTATGCTACTATCCTCAGATTGACGGGGAATCCACATGTTAAACTCACTTAACCAGTTTTGTAATGTATTAATAGGCATAACGCATAAAACTGTCTTTGCAGATGTGTGTCTTAAAAATATATCACAGAAGGAAACAACTTGTAAAGTTTTGCCCAATCCCATTGAGTGGGCAAGAATACACCCAAAGCCGCTTGATTTTTTGAATCTTCGTGTGGATTCAATTATATTGTCATATAAAAATCTTACTCCTCCTATTTGATGGGGCTTTATTACTTTAGCTATTTGAGGAGCCAAATACAATGTTTCTTCACCTTCAGGATGTGCGATATTAACAACTACACGACCATATTCATCAGGGTTATTATAAATATCTTTTACATGCATTCCACTATTTGTTGCATCGTCACTTTCATTAAAATCTTCCTCTTCTTCCGATAGTAAAATACAATCATCATCTGAACTATCATCAATAGTTACTACTTCATTAGAAGGTTCGGGGCTAGTATCTTTATCTAAGTCCTCATCCAAACTGCAACTTAAACTACTATTTGTTTCATCACAAGTAACTGATGCCAAATCATCATCGGGTAAAACGATAGGATTATCATTCGGGCTCCCCAAAGGTTCACAATTAACATCATCTGAGCCTTCCAAATTTAAAATGCGAAAGAAATTCTTTTGTACGACATGCTTTCTTATTTCCCGCATCGATTTCTGTTGGTCAGCAACTCTCGCTAAACGTTCCGTTTCTTCCCTTTGAGCCGCAAGAGTAGTTGTATCTAAATTATTTTCATTCATCACATCTCTTATATTTTTTCGAAGGTGATTTTTCTTTTCTTCTGCCGCTGTTATCATGCCTTTTTTGCTGCTTGTACTTTCTTCCTTCATAAGTGAGTTTTTTCGTTTTTGTCCATGTGGAGGAGGAGGAAAACTTGTGGTTGTAAAATCATTTGATGGCGTTTCAGCCGCAGCATCGATAAGACCTGGACCTGGAGGCTTTAATACTGTTGACATCATTGCACATTCATTCGCACTTTCTTCAGTATTATAAGTAGGATGATTCATAATCAACTCGGAGTTATTTAATAACATAGCTGGATGTGCATAGTTATATACATTTGTACAAGGATCTATATGCATTCTTGTTGTTTGCATTAAGTTTGGTTGTTGAACCGGATTCTGACTGCCTTCCTCCATTTTAAAATTGTTTATTTACCTATAATTATAAATGTAAATTTATTAAAAGAATATGTAAAGAACCATAACTATTTTTTTTACTTTTAATCAAATCGTTATTAACTTAAAAGTAGTAGCAAACATTGTTCTGCCGAGAGGGTCAATTTTTGATATTAAAAATGTGGGATGCTTAGATTGCTCATCTAACATGATCACATTGCATTAAATATAATTGAGTTCAGTTCCACTTTTTATTACCAAGGCTTGAAGAGTCGACCACATCGTTCTTTTTCTGAGACAAACAGTGTTTTCATTTACAAACATCTAATAAGATTATACCTTGATATGTTATGTATGCATTTATGTTAATTGTTGTAAAAATTAAGAATAGAATAACCAGATGAGAATTTTATTCCTCGTTCATAACCATAATAGACATTGTAACTTGATAGAGAATAATTCGAAAAGGTGCGGAGTATATTCTTTTTATTAAAATTTGGAATACTATTTAAATTAATTACTTATAGTTTTTGTTTGCTACTTTTTGATAAGTATAGCGTTTATAATTAAAAAATAATTACTTTAAGATATATTATGGATATGGCGACTAAATACCATGTTATCATTTGCACATTAAATCCAATTTATATGGTTTTTCGTTCTAAATGTCTACAGCTCTTTAATATACCTTCAGCTCTTTAATATATACCAACGTATACATGTTAATCTTTGTTTATATTGATATTTTTATTTAAACCTACCAAGTTTTTAGGTAATTCAAAATTGTTCATGGAGCGTTTACAGGTACACATACATTAGTAAGTTCTAGTACTTATGTATTTCATCTTCCTTGAAAATTACACTTGTAGACATATTATGCATATAATGAAAATAATTGCAGCCGGCGTCTCCGATTTAAATAAAATTTTTAGATCTCCTTCTACATATATATGTACATATGTATATTTATATATGAAAATGTGCAATTACATAGTTTTGTTTAAATACACTTATCGATTCAACTGTTGACATTCACTTATAATAGCAACTTTAAAGAAATCATCACAATTAAACTAATCTCTTTTGAAACTTCTCTCAATTTTTAAAGCAATTTCCTTTCTCACGACAAAAATATGTATATCCACTGTAATCTATTTAAAATACACAAATATACATATACACATCACACATACATGAAATGAAAATATATCGATATATCGTATTATTATCTTGCATAATCGTCTGTTTACACTACTTGGTGTATCCCCATAACCATTGAACAATGGTATTAAAATTAAGATTAAAGAATTTTTCACACTTTAATATGCAAGGGCTGATATTTCCAAACTCATTGCATACCATACTCTCACCTATAAAATTTCGTTATAAGAAATTGTTAGTTTTCGTTTCTCAACATTGTGTTCGCTCTTTTCGGTGGCTCTTTTCGATAGTAAACATTTTTACATTTTATCACTAAGCACTGAACTCATAGAGACCTCAAACAGGGGGTAAATCTGTTGTCACTGTTTTTTTCAATCCTGGTACCCCAGAAACTTCGGCTGCACACTCGGCAGGAAACTTCGATGTTCGGCTGGGAACTTCGATGTTCGGCTTTCAGTACAAACAGCGCATAAGATCAAATCTGCTTCAGTCGCACAACGACAGCGGAACGATAAGCACGCGCGTACTTCTTTGCGCTGTGCGATCGTTTCAATGTGTGCGTGTATGTATGCACATGCTGGCATGTGAATGTATGCGTTGCTAGTGAAGTTTGACAACAGGCAAATGCTTCGGCCGGCGCGCTGGCAGCCTGAAGTCAATTTTGTGTTTCGCCGTCGAGAGCAAAGAGACTAAGAACAGTGGGCAAAGGTGGTTATCTTGCGGAGAAAATTTAAGACTTTCGAAAACATATGGCATGATACATGAGAATAATTATTTTTGGGAAATGCATATTTGTGAATACACACAACATTTTGTTTTGATTCGCAGATTTTGTCAATATTTTTAGACACATGAACTATAAAGAAAAAGTAGTCACGTAGCTTTTTTTCGATATCATAAAATTGCATTACAAAATATAATATAATTAATATAGTATTAATTCAAACTACTCGTACTCAATATATTATAAATACACATGGTTCAAAATTTTCAAAGTTATGGCTAGCAAATAACCATTTTGGCTCACTGTAATTCGGTCTCATGGCTTTCGATGGCAAAACAAAAACAAAACACACAGATGATTTCACGCTGGCCAGGCCCGTAACTAAGTGTGTACAGGGCTTGTAGTGCACAAGGGCCCCCATCTGGCAGGGATGTCAGCTAGCAAACATAGATAGGTTTTAAATGTTTATATATTTGGATAATTCAATTCCCTTAGTAAACACAAATAAATTCATTAAGTAAAGTAATAAAACCAGCGGCCCCGAGAAGTTCTACACAAGGGCTCGAAAAAACCCTTGCTAAGGCCTGTGCCTCAAACACAAAATTGACTTCAGGCTGCCAGCGCGCCGGCCGAAGCATTTGCCTGTTGTCAAACTTCACTAGCAACGCATACATTCACATGCCAGCATGTGCATACATACACGCACACATTGAAACGCGCGTGCTTATCGTTCCGCTGTCGTTGTGCGACTGAAGCAGATTTGATCCTATGCGCTGTTTGTACTGAGAGCCGAACATCGAAGTTCCCAGCCGAGCGTGCAGCCGAAGTGTCTGGGGTACCAGGATTGAAAAAACCAGTGATAACAGATTTACACCCTGTTTGAGGTCTCCATGTGTTCAGTGCTTAGTGATTTTATCATCTCGATTATTTTGCAGCAGTTTCACTTAAAAAGACAATATTACCACATTATCCTAACTATTTCATTCAATCCAACACCACTTTGCTTAAGTTTCGCTTACGCTACCTTCTGTAGCGTCAGAGAATCCTTGAGAATCAAGAATTGTCTAGATAACCCTTTTCGAAGGTCTATTTTTTACACTCTTCATAGGATATATATATTCATTTTGATCGGAATGTAGGAGACATCTCTAAATATATATATCCGCCGATTTTTGTTATTTTTCCAGATATTGCAACCATTACTTCATCGGACCTATTTTATACCCTGGATCATTGAAAATGGTCAAAAAGAGTATACTAATTTTGTGCAAGTGTATGTATATTCAATTGTATATTCTTTCTCAGGATCTCTAGCTAAGTCGATTGGGCCATGTCTGTCTGTCTGTTCAGATGAAGCTAGAGACACTAAATTTGGCATGAAGGATTTTGTGTACTAGGCGCAGATCTAGTATATTTCAAATCTTGGCTACCGCTGCCAAAAATCAATAATTAAGTTTTAAAAATAAATTTATAAGCGCGGTATAAAAGTTAGATAAACTAAGGTATAAAAGTTAGATAAACTAAGGTATAAAAGTTAGATAAACTAAGCAGAATAAAATTTCTACCTTTACTCGAAATTTGAACGGACAATAAACACAGAAGTTATTCGAGAAAGTATGAAAATATCACCAAGTGTTCGTGTTATTTTTACTTTTTTATTTTAAAAACGGTTCATTGGAAAGCAATTAAGCTATCAGGACCAACCAAAATTCACCATTAAATTTAAATAGTATTGGAACGATCAGCATTTAGAAAGTTGCGGCTACGGCTTTTTACTATCCTCAGTAGGGCAACTGTCAAAATAGTCCGACAGGTATTCAAACCTGTTGGTATTGTTTGCATTGCTTCTATTAATTTTATGATTATTAGTTTAATTCCACGCAGAATATTGGGGCTTTTCTTTTTATACCTAGGCATTCCAGTGTGACACATGGTTATCTGATACCGCTGAAATATTTGCTGTTCGTACAAACGCAATAGTTAATGACTTTAATGTGCGTATTACCGTTTGTATATAAAGTTAAAAACTAATATCAGATGCTAGAAATAAACTTGACATGTAAGAAAAGAATACAATTTTCCAAATTCAAGAAAAACTTTGATCCTGAATTAAGGGAATTATATACTGCAACAAATGCAAGCTTATGTCAATATTACGAGCCAGTACTAAGTACGTTACTAACTCTCTTTGCGTTCAAGCCTTGGAAAGAATTTCCCAAATAGCGAACATACTTCTCTTATTATCGATAAAGCTATTGGAGCCTATTGAAATTTATAAAGAAGCTCTATATTTCATTATTTCGTCCAATTCTTGGGTGCCCTCAATCACAAGGACCGTATAAATATATAACACAGCACTTTCTGATTTTTGCCATTCGGGGTCATTATTGGATGTAAACTTAAGTCTTTTAACTAATGCTAGTAAATTTAAGACATTATTTCACCAACCTAAACGATTGGTTTTTTCTAAATGTGTTGACCTAGTTAGTCGGTTAAAATTCTGTTTCCGTTTTAAAATTAGTCATAATTTTTCACCAATCACACTTCAGTATTGTTGATCAAATTACCGAGCCGGTCCGGTTATTGATTATATGCTGCATATTTTTAACAGTATTTCTGTGCTCTCTTAAATTTCCAATTCGTTCCAATCATTTGGCGGATTCTTTTGGCAACTATATGTTATCAAATGTTCTTGAAGTTTTACAAGCATATTAATTAACGGAAAACAGATAAACGGACGGGCAGAATATCCAAGACTATATTGTTTTTTCTCAATGTTTTAGGGCTCTTGCCACCTGTTTGATATCACCGTGTATTCAGGTGTTTACAACATCTTTTTTATGCACGTCACAGATTGCGCACATTAACTACGAAGTCTTGATACATAAGTATAATCTGTATAATATGGGTAATTCTCCAGAAGTGACACAATATAAAAAGATTACCTTTCGCCGTACACCATGTTCTTCCAAGAAACAGGAGCTACTATTTTTGGGCTCCTTATTTTAATCAGTAAGATATTTTTAAAGTCGGGACATTGCAACTAGAGTTCTACAAGAGGTGTGGGATTTAACTCTTTTAAGTAAATCCCTTATGGTAGCCCTCATATTACAAGATGGAATGTGTATCCAGGGGAGGCATTGGGTTAAATACGAACCGCTCACCTCCTACGGGCAATCCCAGGAAAAGAGACTTGGGTAAATTGAGAAATCCTTTCCCTTATGAACTAGAAGCTGCAGTGAACGAGATTAGCACCTCTATAAACTGAACCATGGGGGATAGCTTTCTGAAAAAGATGCATCCTGGTGGAATAACAAGCTTGAAAACGTCTTTCCAATGCTAGCTCGAATTTTTTGAAGCCCCCAAAAAAATGGAGGTCACGATCGGGCTATGCGGTATATGTTTCTATATGTTTTTTGATCTTTCGAATCCGAAGTAAAAACCAACCAATCACGTCTTAACTTCTACTACTACTACGGTGTAAAGTTACCCACCGCCATTGCTTTTGTTGGCAAATAAGTTGTGCAAAATATAAAAAAACATGATAGTACCAATCGAATCAAAATATTGCAAATAACACTCGATAGTAGAATGAATAAAAAAATCCGATAATATCGATAGCAGCTTGATGTTTTAACATAATTATAAAGCAGAGATGAAAGATATTTCTAACCCCAAGTCCCTAAGATCAATCAGGTTGACATCGTTTTCACTGGGAAATTGGTGGACCAGTACATACGGTACACTGCGCTGAGAATGCACCCCCTGTAGTCGACGCAGCATGCATATAGAGCGGGTCGGTCCTCCGGCACAACACTATATCAGCTGCGAAAAGACACTGCAGTGGCCTGCAAAGCTAAGAGGTGGCCATGTGTGCCTTCCTGGAACCACGACGGTATCGGAATTGACCTCAAGAGGAGATGCACCGATTGTAAAAAAGAGGAAATAGATCCAAATTTAACTGAACAGTTACGGTCGGAACTAAAAAACGTTGTTCACAAGGAGGGGCCCTCTCCTCTATGGAGCACACTTGTAAACTACAATATATCATGAATATTTTACCACCTCACTAAAGAAGCCGGTCTTGATGGTCTGCCTGTCGACTTAAGGCCTTACCGTTGGAATCTCAAGGTCCTTAGTCCTGTATTGAAGAAGGCCAAATACTTAAGCCATTTCCTAACACACTGATCTTATCAGCGAGCAGGGTCACCGAGAGGGGGGGGATGACGGGTGGGTTTCCCCCGGGCCCGCAGTTTTCAGAAGGGCCCGCGATTTCCCGAAAAACCTTCACTTTAATGACGATTTTGACTGTTTGCTTAGTGAATATAATATATATTATAATATATAGTAAAATAATAATAATAATATAAACTATTAGTACATTTAAATCCACAAATTAAGAAAAAAATACATCACAGTCGGAAATAGCTGATTTATTTTAAGGGAAGGGAGGGGGCCCCCCGGATACCCCCGGGCCCTGATTTTCTCTCTGCGGCCCTGTCAGCGGGACTTTAGAGCTATCAACCATTGGCAAAATCTGGGAACTATGCCAAATCCTTACTAAAGCAGGTCGACACCGACCATTTCTGTGTCGTCGACACAGCAGTATTCGAAGCTTATTCGCCTTTTTAGAATGACGTTGGCCAGCACTAATAACTTCAATGTAGGAAGGTTTCAGACAAGGCTACCACAAGTCTATCGTACGAGTTCTTCAATTCACTGAAAAAAGGGGTTCTGCGAAAAGCTCAAGTACGAGTATATCAGAATGCAACTACGAGCCCCAACCACTATTAATTCGAACAGAACATGTGATTTTTGCATTGGTTGCCTTTGCTTTGTTCTTCTTTTGAGATATCGGTAAGCTAACGCAGCGTTTTATTTAATAGTGGTCATTTTTTTCTTATCTCTTAAGTCTACGGTTTGAATAAAGTACTCATATTTTTGTTGTTGTTGGAAATACAAGAAACATCATATCATCGTAAAGAGAATAAAATTATCTTTAAAAAAAATAAATTGGCATACAAAATCTGTAAAAGCATCGAAAATATCGTGAGTTGAACATTGCACACTGCAAAAATCACATGCTGTTCGAATTAATAGTATTTAGGGCTCGTCTATTCTATAAAAATGTCCAGTCCCTTTTATACAACGATGATATTAACATTTATTTTTAAAAAATCCCTGGATATTTTTGTTTTCTGTAAGTTGGTAGTACGGTTAGTGACATCTGTGCCGTAATTGACCTTAAAATACTCATAATCTTTTTAGCTGCACATTGTTTTGTGATGCTCTTAAAGGGCACTCCGCGATTTGTAATATGTAATGTATATAATATATTCATAGATCTATCTTTCAGGCAATTATTATTAATGGGGATGCAGTTTGGTCGGATGGTCATTAAGTTATGTAAGTTACATGAAATAAAATATTTTAAACATGATCTGTTCCCTACCCTAGTTCCAATCCACCACTGAATAGAGCTGGAAGTTAAATCGATTCTCAAATCGATTAATCGATGTTTTTCGTTTTCTCCGATGTATCGATTTAATTCTTGAAAATCGATTAAATCGAAAATTTGAATCTAGTACTAAGTTAATACTACTAAATCACTAAACAAGTCTAATGGTGGTACAAAATTATAGGTTTTAAGAAAAGTGGGACGGATAAGCATTTGTTTTTAAAGAATTTGAGTTTTATAATTGTTTTATATCAATAGAGTCTTTATTATGTTGTTTTTTTTTTAAATTTCAAACCAAAAAACTTTTTCCCCTCTTTTTAATGAAAAAAACGGTTTTTCCCTGAATTTCAAATTTTCGATTCAAATCGATTTTTCTTGAATTTTTGGAAATTAAATCGATTCAGTGAACATAGATTTATTTCCACCTGTACCACTGAACTAGTAGTGGGAAAACATCGGACGACAATCGATGTTATCGATGCTGCGTTGCCTTCGATGTACATCGATGTTTATATTTCGATGTTTTCGATATTGTCCAATACTTATTACGTCCCGTTACTTTCTGTTTTAAACATTCACGCTGCACGCGTAATTCTTGTGTCAACATGGAAAAATTTATAGCAAGTTGACAAAAATCCAGTAAGTAAACTTTAAAAGTATTTGGTGGTAATTCTTAGTACATACTTACTTTTCATGTATTGCATTAGAAGAGGGCGATGAATCTCCATGCAGCTCAAGAAAAAAAAAATGAAATGAAACTTGTCAGATCATTCAAAACTAGTTCACCCAAACACAAAACTTGAGGATGTTTCCAAGGAGATTGATAGAATTGACGCATTTCTAACACCTTCCAAGTACGACAATACTTCCATTCGTAAACTGACTCTAGACAAGCATGTGGCCAACTTTATTGTATCCGACCTTCGGACATTTCAAGCTTTGCGGCATATTAGCTAACAAATATAATTCGATGTATCGATATTATCGAGGTTTTTAGCCAAAACATCGAAATCATCGAGGTACGCAAACATCGAGGTTTTCCCAACACTACACTGAACTACATGGAAACAATAAATTGATTTCAAAGATTGATGTTTCCAATCTACCCATGTATATTAAAAGTAATAGCTAAGCTAGATTATTATTTTAGTATGTAAGTTAGTATAAACAGTTGATGGGGTTGTATGGTTACTTCCCAATTACCCTTTTAATTATGAATTTGAAAATCAACTCAAATACATATATTAAAGCAATAAAAGTTTAATTGTATGTGTTAAGAATAATAATATAAGAATCTAAAAAAATAAATTTGGTTAAGTTAAGGAACAAAAAATTGAATTTGAGGTAAATAGATGCCGCAGTTTGCGCTCAGTTAGCAATTAGAAATTATAATTCCAAAATTGGGCGAAGGGTGTCTTACTGTTACACACGTCAGAGTGATCGTCTTTTTTTTCATTCATAATAATAGCTGATTTTGATTTTGAATAATTTTCAAGCGTAAAAAATACATAGCATATGTATGCCAGCATATTTTTAAGAATCACACGACAGTGGGATACTCTCGATCTATTTTCCAGGTTAAACATATGTATGTAGGTACTTTTAAATTATCATCGACAGATGAAGGTTGCGCTCGCCTGTCTGCCTTGATAGCGGAGTCAAGCACTTGGCGATATTCTCATATATCCTTGGGGGTAACGACATAAGTTCGCCGCCATAATTCCGCCGCACCAAAACGTCATAATATCGCACGATCTTATGACGCTTAAGGACGCCATTAGTTCGCCAAGATAAAAACGACAATATTTCGCCGCCGGCGAACTTATGTCGCCCTTTAGCGCCAGAAGATCGCGCGAACTTATGGCGTCTTGAAATTTCTCGTGGCGATCTTATGAATCTTTGATACCACAAATTGGTTTCAAATGTTGATCTGCGCCAGAAACCTTCATGCCAAATTTGTTTCTCTAGTTTTGGTCAGAGGAACATCCGGACAAACAGACGGACATGGCTCAATCCACTCGGCTAGTGGTCCTGAGCGAGGATATATTAATTTTATGGGGTCTGTTAAGCCTCCTTATGCCTTGTTACCCTTTTTGGCCATTTTGCATGGTCGAAGGTTATAACGATATCAAACCAAATTGTTAATAAGGTTTGTATATTATCAAGCTTCTTAAGTTTATTTTAATGTTCAGTACCAAGGCAACCGTCCCAAGATCTGACTATGACCTATTCTACATATTGCGGTCCACAACAGAACCCATCGTAGAAAATTTGTTAATTGGTAGTAGTATTATAATAATGAGAGAACAATAGGTGGAGAAAATGTTTTGAATTTTCACGATAGCAGGGTTATTAACTCACTTTATACTATAGTTCAAAATTTTGGGCGGGACAATTTACCCGGTCATAGTAAAATCCCTGTGATCTGTACACCTAAATCCTAGATTATAAGAATAGGCACACTTTCAAACGGAGCGATAAAATTACCATTGAGATTCTTGTAAATTAAAGCAACGTACAATTCTATACGATCACTTCTAATAATGTTAGAGTTAATTTTGTCGCTTTTTTATATTGAAAACTACCCCATCCGTATAAATGTCTTTGGCAAATACATACATACATATGTAAATTGAATATTTTCTTATATTCTCCAATTTAGATTGATATGCGCTTTTTCTGTATTATTCTGATTATTTTATAAACAAATTGCGAAAAGCGGGAATTCCGGCCTTTTAGAAATTTAGTTTGAATGACAAAAACAATGCAGTAAAATTTACATCAGTTCGATGATTTGTATAATAATTATAAATTTCAAGAAAAACTCCACAACTAAATTAGCACAACTCAATCCTAATAACCATGCATAATACAGAATATGCACATGAGTTTGTTTAATTTAATATTCGATAAATAGCTCTACCTTATGTTCTTTGATTTTAAAAAAATTAGAATCAAAAGATAAATGTTTTTCATGGAATTTAAATGTTGATTTCATTTTGGAACGCAATACTAATTTTGAATCACTTTAAAACAAATCATCAAGTTTTATGTTAACATCTCACAACACAGCAGATCACAGAACCGCAAATTCTACTTCATTAATCGAGTGTTCAATTAGAGTTCCTTGTTACGTTACAGACGCATTGGTCAACGGAAGGTATGAAGTAGTTTTGGTAATTGTCTGGGATACAGGCTTTTTTTAAAACAAAATTGGTTTTAACTCCGTATAATCAATCAATTCAAATCGATGTATTCCTGTAAAATGTCGATGCATGGCCTGGCAATTAAATGCTTTTACAGCAAACAACTGGTTGGGGTAGTTCTTCATTACATTTTATTCAAAAATGAACAAATAGGTCCAGAGAACAACATTATACGTTGGAGGAATACAAGATTTACGCTTTAAAACACTCTATTTGACCTCTTTCACTTGCAGACCTGGTGGCAGAGACTGCTTGATTTTATCAGCCTTCTCCTTATCCTGCACTACCAGAGTGTAGAGGAAACGTGAGCAGCGGATCTTGAACTTGGTGTTCAGGGGATTCTTCTTTATTTTCACAGCACGCGCATCTGAACGACGAGCCTTGTTCAGAAAGTCTTTCACTTCCTTGATTTCACGTGGCATCTAAATTAATTTCAATTTGTATTAAACCATTTATGTATTTTATTAATAATAATATTAATTTCTTACATTGGGCTTTTATCTTTAAAATTCAAAAGTCCAACACGTATTTTAGACACCAGAAGAGAAAAGGAAAGAACTATTTTCATATGCTTCCGGTTGTTCATTTTATCGACAGAGTTGCAAACCGATACATTGTGCATGTTGTCAAGGTATCATCACGATATTTACAATAACATTGAGCGAAATCTCTTTGTTAACTATTATGGTCTTTTAACTATGCCCTATCGAATTTTATATGTGAATTATTATTATTAATTTTTTGACCAATTAAATTATTATAAATTATTAATTTAAACTTATTTTTATCAAAACTTTTTTTTTTTCTTTATCAATAACTTATATATACTTACTATATACTATACTTAGATATAATTATGAAATGTTTCTCATGAATTATCAAAAGCAACACATACGTGTACTTTAGTTTTAATGTTATTTAATTTAACTAAACTAGAAAAAATATACGGAAAAAGAATTCAAACCCTGATTGAAACACCGGCCCCATGGACTTAACCGTACGCTGTAAACATCGCAGAGCATACGGATAACCCTTATATTGCATAACTGCGAAACTATCGGCAAATTTTTGGCACTCTTTAAATGTCCTAACAAACTTTTACGTAGAACGAATACAGTGTCATCACCAAAATTATTATTCTCTTACAAACTTTTTTATTAAAACTCGGTTTGTATCCGGTATGAACAGCAAGAAATCTAGAGATATTTTATCACACCCTTTCTCATTAATTCCTTATTTTACTTTCTTATTAGCCCATGGCTTTTAAAAATTATTTCAAGAAAATAAATTGATTTCCTAAATTATGCCACAGCCTTTTCCGCCTTTATCATCTATTTCATAGCTTAATTACAGCTGCAATACAAACTTTGTTACGACAGTTATGTGACACTCATGAACATTTTACCCGAGCAGACCAAAAATGCGACATTAGCTGATTAGTCAGCGTAGAGGACTAATAACACGGTAGTCCGACGGGCGGTAGTTTGAGTTTGTTTTTTTTTGTAAGAGCCACTTTTAGCATACGTAAAGGTTTTTTTTATTCCGTGTAACACATATTAAGCGATAATCCATGATGTTATACTCTTAGGGCCTGACTGCAGCGGTTGACTATTTTCTAAATCCAATCGTTGACCACATTTGAAATTTTCACATATCCATTTTTTAAGAATATATATAAATATATAACAATTAATTTGTTTTAAATTAATTTTCTTTATTTATACTGAAAATACAAATTATGTAGAAAATTTTCATACAAATTGGCGATCTTGACCGGATACAAATATTATCGCTGATTCATGCACGTTTCTTTATTTTTTGTTAAATGCATTGCACAGGGACTTTTGATCTTAAAGTCTATTGGCGATCAGTGGCTCGCAGTTTTTCTTCAACAGCTTCGCGAGATGCTTCCGACAAATCAGTAGCTTGTATATACTTTTGAACTCCGACCAACGATTTCTTTAGAGCATCAAAAGAGCTGGAGTACAACATCTTCTTCTTAACCTGTAAAATAAGAGGTATAAGACATTTCCACAATAAAGATAACAGATTTTATTCACCTTAGCAGTATCAGGACACCATGACATAAGGAACAACTTTTGCTTCTTTGAGCTCTCTGACGTACCCTGGCATTGGTGCATATATTCAAAATCAAAAAGACCATATCTAAAAATAGTAAAAATATAAAATTAAAATTGGTCTCAGTTCGATTTTCTTTAGCTTATTCAATGCAGGTTAGACATATCCAACATATTTTCTTCGTTTGACTTACCGACATTCTCCAGGACCACACTTCTGAATATCTTCTAGAAACTGGTCATATTCACTGTTGCGATCACCAACAGTCTCAACATCAATTTGCTTTTCATCACGAATGTAAAAGATAACATATCGGTGTTTTTTATCTTTCTTAATTTCTTCGTATGTTGTTTTGCATACATCCGACACAGTAACTCCAGAAGCCTGCAAATATAAAAATAGTATTTTTAAAATTGAAACCTACTATTATTTTTGATTCTATAACAATACGCGACTTTTTAAATTTGTATACCTTTGATTGCCAAGAATGAATAAATGAATGGGCAATATTATCAATCGAGAATAAAACGGCCCGAAACATACATTACTCAAAAACTACTCATTATTTTGCCAACAAAAATCGAGAAGGAATCGAATAAGTATTAAGTTTCGTGTTGTCAAATTATTTATGAACTCAATGCATACATACTTCTAAATTATAGCAAAAAATTATAACAAACGGCAGACCCCCCACCCCAACGGTCGCTAAAGTTTTGCACAAGGCCTCTCTAACCCTGCTGGTGTCTGTCGGGACGAGCGCCCCCACCTCAGCAAACAAAAAACTAAGATTACTGTCCTTTTTGATGCTCGTCTGTTTAACAAGGATGTTTGATCTAACTTGCATGTTAAGAACACAACATATTTATGTATTAATGTGATGATTTAGATGCCAAACAATCAAGAGGATCTTTGAATGAGTAGAGCTTTTCTGGTCACCAACCTGAAATTTTGTGACTCCCGCCCTACAAGGGGGCATATTTCGAAACAGTTGGTGAATACGAGTAATTTTGGCATTACCTTACATTGTTCGCTCGAGTGTTTTAATTGGATTAGGTGTATGAACTTGGAGCATTGTAATTTGTCTGCATTGTCTTTTTTTGAACTTCCTTAGATCATTCCTGCTACTACTTAAAATATACTCTTATTGACCAATACTCCCCTGTAAGAAGGGGTGATTGTTCCGCGATGATGTTTCCGCTTTTACATTTTTATGTACACATACATAAGTCTATACATATTTGCATGTGGGTGTTGGATATAGCTGAATCCATCATGTTATACTTATAAATATACATTAATAAAGGAAAATCTTTCGGTTACTCAAGACGTTGATGTTTAAATCTAGACGTTTGCTCACGTATGAACATACATGTATGTATTTATATCCGTGAAAACATGTTTGGCAATAATATCACATAGATTTGTAAATCGAATGTTAAGAAAAAAATAATTGTAATTAAGAGAAACTGAAACATATTTTAACTACTCTAAACACATTCGAATCTTATTGCAATGTTGCAAACATAGGTATAAAAATGTTTATGAACACTGGCACTTATGTACATACAACAAAGTTTAACTCGAAATTGTGTGTATGTATGTATATATGTATACGTCAGATGAGGGTGGTAGGTGTATGTGCATATGTATGTATTTGAACGCACACAACCTATTCTGTTTGCCGGTAACGTCTACGGTATGTGTGTATGTATATCATGCATTTAAATGCAAAAACAGTTTACAACATAGTTAATCATATTTAGTTAATTCACAAATATATTTTAAAGTAAATCATAAAAATTTATATTTCACATACACATGTAAAAATAATATATTTTTTCCGTTTCCAAATTTTGCTTATATATACCCTTTTTTGGAAAGATGAAATGCATATGGATTATATATATATACATACATATACAAAAATAAAAGCGGGTGTACGTAACAACACATATGTCTATATATGGAATGATAAATTCGGAATTAATATAAGTAGCATTACTCAGCCTGTTTCTGACTAATGTCTACGTATGTATGTACATATGAATGTATGACCGTTAAGAGACATACAAATGTACATACAAATACCAATGAACCACATATGTATGTACATGTATAATTTTTTGTGTATATGTTTCTTCTTTCGAGTGGTCGTGTGGATACATAAACATACATACCTATATCAAAAGAATATTTTTAGTGCTTAGCAATGAAATACATATACATATTTATATGTATACTAATATATGTATGTTGAAATGAATCACTATTTTTCATGAGACTGCAAATAGTGTATATATGCCTATGTTTGTTGATAATTAATTTTATTACTTATTATACTTAAATAAGCCTTACCATTTCTTTCTGTTAAATGTAAGTACTTCTACAAAAATCGGAAACCAATTACAATTGTAATACGTTTAAACAACTACCTTTCTGACCGCAATGAACCAGACTAATCAATTCGTACGGTGGTTCAAATACTTTATCCATGAGTTGCCACTCCTACTCAAGCATTTATTGATGCCGACTGATTGGGGTTACAATGAAACAAGTGGAATAGAACGAAAATGTTAACATGTAGAAATACTATTTACAACGGCATTATATTGAGTGGGTTTAATTTAAAGCCTTAATTTCTATTACATACTTCTTTTCATTTTATCATTTAACGTTGCTCCTTGTATACTACGAACCTTGAGAAAGAGACCGGTTCCCACATCAACTGGAGCACAACAGTCCAATATTTTTTGATTCCTTAAAACAAAAAGTTTTTGCAAGATTCTGAATAAAAATCCTGAAAAATATATACAAAATTGGCACATGTTTCATTCTATTAAAGCAACAAATATAATATATTATCCAGGTTATTAAATAATTGACTTTATATTCGGGTCCTTTTCGTTTATATTTTTATGTATTTCTGATAAATCTTCTATATAACAGCAGTCTACTAAATGCGAAATATTAAGAGAATTAATGTTGTGAGAAAAATTCTTAATTTCCACAAACGTGGAATAGAATTTGAAATTTTAATGAAACTCCTCATTAAAGAAGTCGAAATGCAAAACACTGAATGGTTGATGCAAGTCATAGTTCGAATCAAATGTAGAATTTGGAAAACTTAGTAAATACGTGTAATACTACTAGGGGCAGAGAAGTGTAAGTGGGCCAGCTCTCAATTACCCTTTGTATAAGGTTATTAATTAGATGTACGCCAAGCTTGGTTCTAATACTGGTTAGATAAATTATTGTAGTATTGTATATTATAATAAGTAGCTGAAGTCTACTAGTACAGGAAAGAAGTCTTGAGTCTCACAATGCGAAAATCTTACAAATCGAATACTTATCACACCAAATACATTATTTGTGCTTAAGAATTGGAAGAACAAGTGAGGTGTTTTTATTAAGTGAGGACTTTAATTTCCTTAGGATCGTCAAACTGCTAAGACCATAACTAAATAAAGCCAAACACATCAATAGCTTTATTGATCATATTTGAAATTTGTTCGAAAGCGGGCACTTAGATTGTCCACCAATTCTTTCAATTGCACAACTCAAGGAGTTGAATATGCATACTTAGAACTAAGTTTTAGGAATGTCATCAGCTTTAATTTTAACTATTTAGGATTAATAAGTTTGCATAATTTATAATCCATAATTAAGAACTATCAAGGTCAGTTGTAAACAAGAATGATAGAAATCGTCTTTAAATTAATAACACAGCATTACATCAACTGTGTACAGAAGTACAAGCGTAACGTTTGGCAGAAAGAAGGCCATTGAACAAACGCGGAAAAAGAGAATCAAATGTCTCAGCTTATGAACACAATAGGTATCATGATGTGGATAAGAAGTGCGATTTTTTAAATAACACTCTGCCAATCGGTTCAATTATATGAGTCGCGGTATAACGACGTTCTATAAATCTGCATTTAAAAGGGCATTTTGTTGGAAGTGAGGAGTATATACATTCTCAAAGAATTTAGGCTTAGCTGATAATATAGAAATAGTACTATAATTAATCAAAAATTAAAAACTCTTGTCGTCAACTGTTCCCATGATCTTATAATACATTTAAATTAAAACGTTGCTTTGTACCCCACTCTTATTTGCACCTGACTCTTAATACAGTTTTTACTGTTAAATATTAATAGATTTGGCAATTCGTAAAGAAAAATTTTTGTAATTAAAAAATTATTATATATCAGAAGTTTATAACTTTGTCAATAAGAGTAACTAAAATTTTATATTGTTTGGTGTGTTTCAATATTTATAGGGTTCCCAAAAAACTACTAGAGAGTAAAAACTTGTATTTTTCAGAAAAATTAAAAATTAATTAATTACAAAATATTTGATTCACATTAAGTATTTTAAATTTAAAAATATATATATTCAAGGCATATAATTAAAGAATTGTTTGTATGTAATCCAAAATAGGCGCTAGATTGCCCCGAAGGAACAAAGTAAAATGAAACACTTTATCATTGTAATATTGTAAACTTGGAATTAGTACGAAAAAGTACATTTACCAAAGCATTGTTCGTGAGGATTTGACTGATATATAAACTGCATTAATTTAATTTTAAAATATGTTGAGCATATCTTTGTTGCATTGCTGAGCTCTGTTACTGAATCATTCGTAAGTATACTATGAATTAAAACTTTATTTGTGAAAATCCATGGATTTGGGAAAACACCCATACTCAAGCAGTTTAATTCTAATCCGAGTTTGTATACAATTGTGTATACCGCTGAGGTTCCAATTATCTTATAATACGAGTAACAAATTCGTAATAAAGTGACATTTTTATTTAGGAATCATTGAGATATATGTGTGGAATTAAAAGTTTTAAATTGTAGTTGGGTCAATTCCGGGCTTGAAAATGTATGAATTCAAGTTGAACTAAAGTAAAGAATCATCTGCGAAAAATCGATATCTCCTACGTACCTATGTACATATACATACATCGGAACAGTGGTGTGTATAAAAATGTACCTATGAAAATGATTGAAGTTATACATACATACGTACATGCATCCAAATCTAAAGACATTCTATAGAAAATATCCTTAATTCAATTAAAGATACTTAAGGATACAAATGAATAGTTCTCGTTTGTGTGAATGAATGACAAACATACGTTACTTTTAAGTATAATAAGGATTTATACTTATTGTGGTCCGAAAAGGATATGTACACACTTCAGCCAGGGGCGTGGCAATATTAAGTATAAGTATATCTTTTTGAACTACTTTATTTATGTACAATACCTGCATATGTCCAGATAAAATAATTCATACCCTTTTTTAATGAAATGTATGAAAAATTTGTAAATTGGCCTTGTTTATTATGTTTATAAAGGTGAAACCGAATTTAAAATTGTGCTAATTGAATGCAAAATGAGTTGGGATTGTAGCACAATAAACTCATAGTATTTAATTTATACACAGATATAAAGATAAAGAATATAAAACATGGATATACAATTTTTAAAAGAATTACAAATTATATGAAAAAAACTGCAAATATTTGAAATTTGGCCGATACAAAAAAAAAAACTAGAATAAATGGACTATATGGGGTTTACCCCATTAATGGGCAATGGGTTAAATAATTGCATAGTACAATGGGGCTGGATAAATTGGAGAGTGGATTGAATAGAGTAGCCCGCCATATACGCGACCTGTTTTATAGTTTGTACCTACTCGAATTCTACTCTAGTCCATTATATGCATGAATATATTTAAATGTTATAGTTTAATGTTTATGTTATACTTGAATATATTCTTACAGAACTCAAGATGAATCCTCAACAAAATATAAATGTGGAGCCATCGTTGGTATCTGAACCGGGACACATTCAAACGCAATACACGTCATTTCAAAACTTCGAACAGTACACAGCAAGTGGATACACAAATGCACCATTATACATTTCAAAACCAACGGGTATTGGGACTATCTCACGAATAGCCCCTCATTGCTCAACAATTGGGTCGCAAAATAAAATAGAAACAACAACACAAGAAGTTTCCATTCCGGGTATGGAGAGTCATGCCTTGGTTCCAACGGTTAGATATATACAAGCTCATCAATTAGACGAAGGAGCTGACTTCGGTTTGTCTGGTCTGCCACCCTGTGGTTTAGAACCTCATTACACTGACGAACCCGTAGTTTCATACGGCTATACTTCAGACGCAAACTATGGATTGCCGGGTGTAAGTGCAAATATAAAACAATTTGCTACAAGGCCATTCGACAATAACCTTAATGGGTCCGAACCAGCTATTGATTCCCAATGTAGATCATTTGAAAATCAAGGTGATTACAAGCTACCACCATTTGCTACAAGTTCTATGAATACTGTTCCACCCAGAATCTGCGAGAAAGATGATTTTATTGTGGGATCAAACAGTGATCTTTGCTCAACAATGAGATGGCGTGATCCAAACCTTTCGGAAGTCATAAGCTTCCTAAGCAATCCTAATAATGCTATCAAAGCGAATGCCGCTGCCTATTTGCAGCATCTATGCTATATGGATGATCCAAACAAGCAGCGTACAAGAACATTGGGCGGAATACCACCTTTAGTTCGATTATTATCATATGATGCCCCCGAAATTCACAAGTAAGTAATCAACCAAATGATAATTATAAATTAAGTTTAGAAATGTAAGTAATATCTGGCTACCATATTATGCATACATACTTCTTGCACAACAAATTAAGAAGTAGATGAAAACGGGTCCCGTTGAGTGAGAATATATAGGTTGCCTGTGTATTACTTCTTTTGGTGGAGATTTCACCTTTTAGATCTATTGTGTATTTTGGGATTAAAGCTTCTGTACAGTTTAGTTATTCAAATTTTGAATAGACTGATCAATCTTAGCGAGTAAACCCCGAGAAGGTGTTTAACTAGTGACACATTTGTTTTGAAAGCCCATGCTGGACATACTGTCATTACGTGCACCGGTGTCTCGGGTCTCCAACACTCAGAATCTGAATACCTCATTACTTTATATTCAATGTACAATTTTCAATGAATACTTGCAAGTGGTCCATTCGAAATCAGAAGTCTGTTCGCGAGTTGATTAGTCTTAGCTCAAACAGTCTCTTAGATATAGCGGATAGACCGATTGACATGGTTATACCAACTCAGCTGTTGATGATGATCAAGGATATATTTATGTATATACCAAATGTTTATACTGCATTGAATTTATAAAAAAAAAAAAGAATAGGTAAGGTAGTTTTCGGATAAAATAGTATAAAACAAAAGAGCAATAGTCAAGCGGCACGCGACAGTGTACTACTTAATAGAAATATCGTAACGTAAGCCTTTATATGCGTCTTTCTAGAATACGTGTACGTGTATATGCATGAAGCATTTCATTAGCCAAACACAAATACAAACGTATGTGTGAAGAAAAAGAAAAGAAGAGAAGAACAACGGATGGCGCTACGCGCTCGCACTCTCTTTCCTTTTCATTCCTACATGAGCACTGCAATGACGTCATAGCGAACAAGCTTTTTGTATAATAACGTCTGTGTTTGTTGTCCGATCGGATTGAATTGACGTTATGTTGGTATCATAATTATGGTTTAAGTCAAAATGTTCTATCTATTATATGTCGGTCACAAATCAACTTAAAGGATTAAATTATTGATTTGAAGGGGCGGTGGGCGTGTCACCAAATATTTGAAATAAAATTCATCTGCTCCGGATAAACAGAAACCCTCATGCCAAATTTGAGATCTGTGTGTTCATCTGGACATCCGGACGGACTCACAGACAGACATGGCTTAATCGACTTGGCTATTGATCCTGAGCAAGAATATATATACTTTGTGGGGTCTCCCACGCCTCCTTCTCCCTGTTGCATACATTTGCACAAAGTTAGTATACCCTTTTGTTGACCATTTTTAATGGTCGAAGGGGGGGAAAGGACATAAGTACATAACTCCGCCGCGCCAAAACGTCATAATATCGCGCGATCTTATGACGCTTAAGGACGCCATAAGTTCGCCGAGATAAAAACGCCACTATTTCGTCGCCGGCGAACTTATGGCGTCCCTAAGCGTCATAAGATTGAGCGAACTTATGACGTCTGGAATTAACTCGTGGCGTTCCTATGACGCTTAAGAACGACATAAGTTCGCCAAGATAAAAACGACACTATTTTGTTGTTTCCATTTTGTGCAAGGCGCCAGTCTGCCTGTAACATTATGTGACGGTACAGTGTCCTACAAACCGATTCATTTGAAATGAAAACTAAGTGTTTAGAAAAATTTTTCGCCTGCGGCGCTTTTTCCCACAACTTACAGAAAATTTCTTTGCCTCACACATGTGATAATCTGAAAGAGTATGAGCTATTTAACATCTTCGTTAACACCAGTTTTCCGACCAATGACTTCTCGTTGCATACTCCGAAATTCTCACTCAATAGGGAACTCATAAAATAATATATTTTTGTGTATGAACAACATTTCGTTTGAAATAAATCGATTGTGGGACACAGTGCGCATCCTTCTGACGTTTTACTGAGAATTAGCCAACAACAAAATACATGTAAATTTTATTATTTTTAAAATTCAATTAAAAAAAAACTAGAAGCGACCGCCAAATAATTTTTCACCTAAATTCATGATAAATATAGCCCTATCAGTTAGCAAAATTTAAACAAAATCGGAGATGTAGGCAGCTATTAAACCGTTAACGGAAATTACTCGTGGCGATCTTATGACGCTTAAGGACGCCATAAGTTCGCCGGCGGCGAAATAGTGGCGTTTTTATCTTGGCGAACTTACGGCGTCCTTAAGCGTCATAAGATCGCCACGAGTAATTTAAAGACGCCATAAGTTCGCGGACAAAATGTACTGGGCGAACTTATGGCGGCGGAATTATGACGCTATGCCGTCGAAGGGTATAACAATCAGTAGTTTTTGTTCACATTTCCTGAACTATGGTTTTTTTAAATTCGAAGACAATAAATCAACTTTTGGCTATTCAAGATATTTAAAAAAAACAATTAAATTTTTGATAGTACGGTATTGGTTGTGTGTTATGCATGCACATTGTATATAAGCAACAATTATCAACATCATATAAATAATATAATTTTTCGCAACATCGGTCTTTCGCAACAAGAAAAGATATTTAAAAATTGGTCAGGTGGGTAGCGGGAATATCACAGTCGAACACACTCGACTGTAGCTTTCGTGTTTGTTTAATCCGAAGTTCAACCCATGTAGGCTGATAAGATGACTGAACGGTATTGGCTATTCAAACCAAGATGTGGTAGACTAAGCGGCTTAACAATTCTTTGACTTAGCGAGTAACCGCCTTGCTCTCTAGGAGAGATCATCATCTTCTTGCTGAGTACCATCACACGATTAACTATCTCCTACTTAAGATGCGTCTATTTTCGGATACAGAGTAAAGGCTCTGTAAAGAAGATGACGAAACTACAAAGAACATTCCCTGCGTCTGTCCAGAATTGGTATGGATAAGGACTACCCATGTATTCCTGCGAAGATCGTTAGCTCCTCGACGAAGGATCTGCTCTGTTTCATTGGGGAAGCGAACAGTTTTCGCCGGGCTAGATAGTGATTGTCATGAACAAAACCGAGCTTATAAAATATTCCTTTTAATGTTTAAATGTCTAAAAACGACGGTGATTTCTTATCGAATCTTATTGTTTAACAGAAATGCTTGTGGAGCACTACGGAATTTATCTTACGGCAGACAGAATGACGAAAATAAACGTGGAATAAAAAATGCAGGTGGAATAGAAGCATTAGTTCATCTTCTTTGCCGGTCTCAAGAAACTGAGGTTAAAGAATTGGTAACTGGAGTTTTATGGAATATGTCTTCTTGCGAAGATATAAAACGGTCAATTATTGATGAAGCGCTGGCTGCTATAGTTTGTAATATTATTAAACCGCACTCTGGATGGGATCCTGCATGTTGTGGCGAGACATGTTTTTCTACAGTATTTCGAAATGCTTCTGGAGTTTTAAGAAATGTTAGTTCAGCTGGAGAGCACGCCCGAGAATGTCTTCGTAACTGTGAACATTTGGTTGAATCTCTTCTGTACGTTGTGCGATCATCAATTGAAAAGAACAACATTGGAAATAAAACTGTAGAGAACTGTGTTTGTATACTTCGCAATCTATCATACAGATGCCAGGAAGTGGAGGACCCCAATTATGATAAACATCCTTTTATTATTCAGGAAAGGGCGATACCATCGTCATCAAAAGGTAATTAAACCAATTTTAATCCCATGTCCAAATATCTTCTGGTAACTTTACACTACATATCTAGCTATAAAATCCGAAATCGAATGCTTACAAAACTATTATATTACTATATGATTTTCTTATAGGGGAAAATTTAGGATGCTTTGGAACGAGCAAAAAAAAGAAGGAATTGTCATTAAATGAGTCACAGCAAGACTATATATTTTCAACGGAATACTCGAAGAATTCAGGGTCAAACAATCAAACAAATAAAGGATATGAGCAGCTATGGCAACCTGAAGTTGTGCAGTATTATTTGTCATTACTCCAAAGTTGTTCGAATCCAGAAACTCTTGAAGCGGCTGCAGGCGCAATTCAAAATCTATCTGCCTGCTATTGGCAACCTAGCATTGATATTCGAGCAACTGTACGGAAAGAGAAAGGCCTTCCCATACTTGTAGAACTCTTACGGATGGAAGTTGACCGAGTCGTTTGTGCTGTTGCCACTGCGTTACGTAACCTTGCGATCGATCAAAGGAACAAGGAGTTAATTGGGAAATATGCAATGCGTGATTTAGTCCAAAAATTGCCTTCGGGGAACGCTCAACACGATCAAAATACGTCAGACGACACAATCACAGCAGTATTGGCAACTATTAATGAGGTTATAAAAAAGAATCCAGAGTTTGCCCGTTCACTTTTGGACGCGGGTGGTGTCGATCGACTTCTGAACATAACAAGACGCAAGGAACACTATACTTCATGTGTTATAAAGTTTGCTAGTCAAGTTTTGTACACTATGTGGCAGCACCACGATTTGCGTGAGGTTTATAAGAAGAATGGATGGAAGGAGCAGGATTTTGTTAATAAACATTTCGCAGCGCACAGTACCCCGCCAAGTTCACCAAATAATGCTAACAATACTCTTAACAGGCCAATGGCCTCTCAGGGACGGACGCGTTACGAGGATAGAACAATTCAACGGGTTCCAAATGCTTCTTATAGAAATAAAGAAGGGACGGGAGCAGGAGCAGGAGCTGTCATGTCTAACAACGATTCAGCATTACTCTCAGAAATGGTTCGAAAACAATTATAAAGTGTTTATTTGTTTGTTAATTATTTGATTAGTTAAATATATACAAAAAATATTCACCTCTTAAAAAAACTTAAGAGTTTAAAAAATAATTATGATCTTATTGGGGCTTTATCATTTTACAATTGTGAGCATAAAAATTCGGCTGGCTTAACTAGTTTACGTTTAAAATATAATTTTTAATCTAAACATGTATTTTTCGTTCTTTTGAAATATTTGAAAAAAAAAAAATGTTACAAAAAATGGGCTGAGAAAACCCATATATGTATTTATAAGCACATATCAAAAGAAAATAAATAAAATGATATGCGTGGAATATAGTTTGAGGTATCCAAGTTTACTTTCATGCTTAAATTGGGCTTACAAATTAAAGATTCGATGTAAATGCAAAAGTAAATCAATTTTATCTTTGTAGATATTTTAAAGCCAGAAAAGTTAACAGATTGCAACCTTTGTCGAACTATTGATTTGTCAATATATCGTTCAAGAATTCCATTTTAAAAAACCTACACTGAATATATTACCGCTTAGACTTAGTATAAGACAACATAACATAAATTTTGAGTTACCCTATGTTATTGTATTAAAATTTGACATTTATTTTAACAAGTACTCGTTAAGATTTTATAGTATCGATTTAATTAAATATGAGGTGTTTTAATATTACACCTACTATGTGCATTTGATTACAAATAAAAATAAGAATATTCGTGTAAGTTCTTTATATCTTTATCTTAAAAAACTCGTTGCCTCATAGTTTCAATATAAACAAAAAAACGAAAATGATACGAATTTGATGATAAAAACTTTGTCATACAAGTAGATAAAGCGGTAATCATAATGCATTATGTATAAACCAAGGACCATAATCCTGATAAATTATTAATAACAATTTGAGAGGTATTTTTCTACATTTGGTTTAGTTAACAGATGTTTTAAGCGAAAAACAACCATAGACGGTTCTTGGTTTAAGAATAATAAATTGGTGCATAGTGGATTTGGGCGTTACCTTAGAAAGTAAAAATAAGGGAAGTTAGTTTAGATGAATTTTGTGGAATGACATATTATCGATTACAATTTTACAGAAATATGGTATTTATTTTCTACCAAAAACGAATCGAATAATTTTGTCTCTTATCGGATTGTCGTTAGTAAGTAAACTATCGAATGTGTTAAAGTATTTTATTCCATCCCTGGCAGTATAAGTCGGCTTTTACATTGTTTTTCAACTTTGTGAAAATGCTCAGTTAAAATAAACATATTCAAAATGGATTATGATATCTTACCTGAGCTTGGTGGTAATTTAATTAAAATTAAATTGGTGGAGTTTTCTTTTTTAATCAAATACTCGTGCTTGCAATCGGTGTACTTCATTATACAATTAGAATTGGTTTTTATTCTGCACAACATATTTACAATGAAATCATATTCGTATATGTATAAGTACATATTTGTATGAATGTTTGTGTAAACATACAAATGTTCAAGGATATGTCTTATTGTATTATTTGTAACAATGACATTGTAAATATTTTTACAAGATGAGTATATCTGTTGGAAGAAAAACATGCATAAACATGTATACATATGTATTCATTACATATTTGAGAAGCATCAAGAAGTCTATAATTAATACATATGTACATATTTATATGTATATGTTTGCATACGAATATAAAGTTTTGCATATGTTTATAAAAATGGGCTTTACATATAACATATACTTGAGTCAGTTCCGAATTGTTTTTATTGACATAGATAAAACGTAAAGAATTGTGGATTTTGTAAATATTTACTTTATATAATTTTTATCCCTTTCAGAGGCCATGTTTATATTGCTTAAAACTTTGTTATGCATAGAAGGAGATTATCAATGAAGTATTTAGCATATAAAATATATTCTTGATCCGTGTCAACAAGGAAGTCGAATTAGCTGTCTCATTTTTAGTTCTTCATATTTTGATAAAACTCGAAACACTTTCTCCCAGTGCCAGAATCCCTAACAACATGAACTTCGGACAAATACTTAGCTTAATGAAATCTTTTAATATTTTTTGAGTAACCACACAAAAAGCCTACCACATTTTAATTATAATTGTATTATAACCATGCAGGTGACTACCTCCTCCGATCGTTCATTACTAGTTATTTGCCATGGTAGAGATCTAAAAAACATTGTTCAAGTCCCTTACAAAGCCTTAATTTTTAACTCATTGTTCGTTCAATGTCCGATTTTAATGAAATTTTAAAAGTATCTATATGTTTATATGGTAGATATTGATTTAATTATGTACTCAAACAAAAAGAATCCGCCAAAATGTATGCATGTTTGTGCATATCTCTACAGCGTGCAGCATTATGAATCATGTGTACCCAGTTTTATTAAGAAAGCACTAACACTGTAAGAGTAGTTTGTAATGCAATAGACAGGCATAGCTAGATCGATTCCTGAGTTGATCCTGATGCAGAATATTTATGTGTATATAACTTCTGCCAAAATTAATTTACCCTTTTCAAGCGTAATGTTTTAGGCATAACTTAACTTAAAATGGTGAAATAAATAAAATTTAAATAAACTTGATCATTAAAGATTGAATAGTTTAAAAATTCACTTGGTGATCGTATACTGTATCCATACTGTATGATCCAGTATATTTCAAACGGATGTTGGATCGATTTGTAAGCAGCGTTGAAAAGACTAGTAATAAGAGCAACAGTCGAATAGCACGTGACAGTGGAATACCTTTAGGTCTTTGTTCTTGTGTTCATTTGTTAATTCTTACACATCTACATACGTATTTGCAAGCTTCCAAATTATTCTCAACAAATGGGGCTTCGCGCTCGTCCGTCTCCATTTTTATCTGAGACAAGCAACCGGTGTTATGCTCAAACTTTCTTAACTAATTTGTTTTCCTATTTCCACGAAGTTAGCATACACATTTTCGAGCATTTTTAATGGTCGAAGGATAAAAAAACTGCAAATCTCTTTATTGAAACAATACATTTTTTTAGTACCATCAATTTTGTTCAAAATAATATTAAAAAAACAACAAATTTTCATTGAAAATGCATAAAAGAGTTAATTTGCCCTTTGTAACAAATTTGAGAAAGAAGTAATTATTTCTTTAGCAAAAAAATTTGGAAGAGTGAAACTAATCGACAATATGTAAAATAAGAATGTTTTAGGTTTTCATTAAATACAAAAATATCATATTTTTTAAAATATTTAAATCTAATTGGTATGTTGCAAATTTAATTGTTTTTATATAAAATTAGTTGACAGTTCAAAGTTGTAAAATCACCGATCACGAAAGTATTCAATTTGCAAGTAGACCTGAATGTATTTTACTTACACTCTTTGGCTTTGATACTTTTGATACTTTTATATTTTCAGATTTATTATCACTAAGTTGCAATGAAAGGCTTCAACTTTTGGAATCACTATTAAGTGAACCGGATGGAGATAAAAAGTTGAGCCAAAGTTTAAATTTGGAGGATAATTTTAAAGCGCATCAGTTTTCTTTAGATGGTTTATTGGATACATTTATTTTACTCTACGATGAGTGCAGTAATTCCTCACTGCGTAGGGAAAAAAGTGTTTCGGATTTTCTTAAACTTGGTATTTAATATTTATATTATTTTTGAAGATTTTTTTAATTTGCGTTTTGTTTTAATTTTTCAGCGAAACCATTTGTTCACATAGTTAGGAAACTTCGATTAACGCGTGATGATTTTGAAATATTAAAAATTATTGGACGTGGAGCTTTTGGAGAAGTTTGTGTAGTTCGTATGATTTCCTCCGAAAATATATTTGCAATGAAAATTTTAAACAAATGGGAGATGTTAAAACGGGCGGAAACAGCATGTTTCCGCGAAGAAAGAGATGTTCTTGTACTTGGAGATCGTCAGTGGATAACAAACTTGCATTACGCGTTTCAGGATAATATTAATTTGGTAAGCTCTTAAACAAATATAATATGTATCTATGCATGTATTGACCAATTCGATTGAAATTTAGAGATAGATAAATGCGGTTTCTTTATATTTAACGTATGTGTATTTAAATAGGACTTTTATCATTTTAGTACTTAAACTAACATTAAAAGGTATAATTTAGTAGGTGACGCTCATAAAATGAATCTGGTTTTTCATTAAAAGTGTAACAACTATGGTTATTATGAAATCAAATCTATGACAGTTTTACCTTAAATAAGCACAAATCATCTGTTGAATTCAATTTTGCAAATTTTGTTGAGACCAATTTTATTTTACTGTCTATAGAAAATGGCAATTTTTAAAGTGAAATGAAAATGGTTTACTTTTCTTTTCAAACAATAGTTTTTAAAAACAAAAGTTTTTAAATAATATTGTTAAATCCGCTAACCATTGCGTAGAAGGGGAAAAAATACAGAAAATATATGTAACACAAAGTATATTTATTCTTAATTAGCATCAACAACCGAGAAGATGTAGCCATGTCCGTCTGTCTTTCTGTGCGAATGATTTATGAATTTTAATACAGGACAGTTCAACTTTGGTAAACAGAATAACTATAAACGCCCAAATTTTTTCTACAATTTGGTTGCGATCAGATCATTAACATAGAAGTCTTTAAAGAAATCGTTACTTAGAGGCCGCTCTTGAACTAGTTCCTTAAGTGTGCAACGCAACATATAGAAAATAGATATTTAAAAGGGATCCCCCTTATGTATTTGAGTTAAAAATTCGACTAACAACACTACATTGGCCCATTCTAAGACATATTGTTTTGTTGATCTACAAATTTTTGCTAGTTGTGTCCTTCTGTTTATCCTTATTAGTTTTGAAATTCTGTACTTATGTTAATATTTATATTTTATAATTCCTTGCAGTACCTGGTTATGGATTATTACTGCGGCGGGGACTTACTTACGTTGCTAAGCAAGTTTGAAGATAAACTTCCTGAAGATATGGCAAAGTTTTATATCACTGAAATGATTTTGGCAGTAAATAGTATACACCAACTTAAATATGTTCATCGAGACATTAAACCCGACAACGTATTGTTAGACAAAAGAGGTCATGTACGATTGGCGGACTTTGGTTCATGTTTACGATTGGATAAAGACGGTACCGTACAGTCAAATGTTGCTGTAGGTACTCCCGACTACATATCGCCAGAAATTTTAAGGGCCATGGAGGATGGTAAAGGGCGTTATGGAACCGAATGTGATTGGTGGTCGCTTGGCGTTTGTATGTATGAAATGCTTTATGGAGAAACCCCATTTTATGCAGAAAGTTTAGTTGAAACTTACGGAAAAATTATGAATCATCAAAATTGCTTTAATTTACCCACTCAAGATACACTTCATTGTAAATTATCTGAGTCATCTAAGGATTTACTGTGTAAACTTATATGTATCCCCGAAAATCGGCTTGGTCGACGAGGATTGAAAGATTTTATGGAGCATCCATGGTTTGATGGAATAGATTGGACAAATATTAGAACCGGTCTAGCACCCTACATACCTGAAGTATCGAGTCCAACAGATACATCAAATTTCGACGTTGATGACAACGATGTCAGATTAACGGATTCAATTCCCCCTTCTGCAAATCCAGCATTTTCAGGTTTTAATTTACCGTTTATTGGGTTTACTTTTTCCCAAAACTTATCAAAAATCGACTCTAAAAAAACAAACCAATTCATGGAATATGGAAAATCGGCTGACTGCTCATCGCTGAGCAGTGAAATATCCAAAGATACGGAAATTTCTAATGAATCAATTAATAAACAATTAAAAACATTAACAGATCAATTAGCACAAGTTAAACAAGAGAAAAGTGAACTATCAGTAAAATACAATGAGATATTAGAACGTCTTCAAGTTCAAGAGTCTGAATTGAAGGAAGCAATTTCTCAACGCAATGGTGCAATGATGGAATATTCGGAGGTAACAGAAAAACTAACCGAACTTAGAAACCAAAAACAAAAACTCTCAAGACAAGTCAGAGATAAAGAAGAAGAACTTGATGCCGCAATTCAAAAAAATGATAGTTTGAGGAACGAGTTACGTAAATCTGACAAGACTAGAAGAGAATTGGAACTCCATATTGAAGAAGCAGTAAACGAAGCAACTAAAGAAAAGAAAATAAGAGAACATGCTGAAGAATGTTGTAGAAAACTTCAAAATGATTTTAGAAAATCAATAACAAATGTGGATACATCAGGTCCTATTAATATCAATTCAGGCATAGCAACATACGAATTAGAGCGAATAGAACTTCAATATGCAGAAAAATTATCTCAACAGCAATCACGTCACAGTTTGGAGCTGGAAGCTTTAAGAGATCAACTCAGTGAGCTAGAGACTTCGAATGCAATTCTTTCCAGAGAGTTGCAACAAGTACATGAAAAGTTACAGTCTACTTCAATTGATGATATTAATGATTCAGCAGAAACAATTTTAGAACTGCATAAGCGATATGATTCAGAAAAGTCAACGTGGCTTGAAGAAAAACATAAGCTAAGTTCTGAGATTAGTGCAAAATCAAAGAATTTAAGAGACCTACAAAGTGAAGAAGTTGAAATTCTTAAAGAATTGCAAGTTAAACGTGAAGCCATAAATCATTGGGAGCTCCAAATGGCAGAAATCATTCAATGGGTTTCAGATGAAAGAGATGCTCGAAGTTATTTACAAGCTCTAGCTACTAAAATGACGGAAGAAATTGAATATCTTAAGCATGTTGGAACTTTTAATAATAATGCAGTAGATCATAAAAACTGGAGGAATCGGAGATCACAAAAATTAGATAAAATGGAGTTACTTAACTTGCAAAGTGCTCTTCAGCGTGAAATTCAAGCCAAAGCATTTATCGCAGAAGAGCTAAGTCAAACCAGAGCTGAACTTATTTCTACTCAAAAAGAAGCTTGTGATTATAAAAAGCGATGTGATTCTATTTTGTATGATTTAAAAAAAAAAGAAACCGAACTCAGAGATTTACAAAAAGTGGATCTTGAATATTCTGAGGCATTTTTAGGTAAACCTTCTCATCAAAACAATTCGTTTTTCAAGGATATGTCTATTACGGCTGATATGATAGACTCTGTAGAGTCGTATGTCAATGACACTAAGGAAAATATTTCATCCGCGTCAAACTTGTTTCAATCGTCGAATTCTGGAATACTCTTTAATTATGAATCTAAATACGCCCATAAGACAGCTAAGGACAATATTAGTGCAAAAAATTCAAGTATTAACGATGAGAATAGATCTGAAAGTAGTTTAAATTACGACGAATCAAAAAAAAAATCTAGTAGCAATAATTCTATTCATCAGTTTCTCGTGCGCACATTTAGCAGCCCCACTAAATGTAATCACTGCACTTCTTTAATGGTTGGATTAACAAGACAAGGGGTCGTTTGTGAAATCTGTGGCTTTGCATGTCATACTATTTGTTGCCAAAGAGTACCAACTATCTGCCCAGTTCCTATCGATCAAACTAAGCGGCCTCTCGGCATAGACCCTACCCGAGGAATAGGAACAGCATATGAGGGATATGTTAAAGTCCCTAAATCTGGAGTCATAAAAAGAGGGTGGATTCGCCAATTCGTAGTCGTGTGTGATTTTAAATTGTTTTTATATGATATTTCTACTGATCGTTGCGCCCTACCAAGTGTCAGTGTATCGCAAGTCTTAGACATGCGCGATCCTGAATTTTCTGTTGGTGGCGTTCGAGAAAGTGACGTTATTCATGCTGCTAAAAAAGATGTACCATGTATTTTTAAGGTAAGAATAAAATATAATAGTACAAAGTGTTAAGAGTATAAGAAGCTGTTATTCCTTTATTGAGCTGTTGAACATGGTTATAGTGTTTGTTGTAATGTGTGCTAAGACGGAAAAGCACATCTGAAAACCTATATATATTCTGAACCCGAGCACAGACGCGCCAATAATCGACAGAGATGTTAAAGATAAAGATAAATTATTTAATTTCTATATTTTCGCATTTTGCATACTTTGCAGCACTTGCTGTTGCATACACTTAAATAACTTCGTTCAAATTGAAACAAACATCATTAGGAATGTTTTAGTTAACTGTTACTTGCTTGCTTAACATAATGATTGGGGCGAGGCTTTATTTAAAACAATCCTGATCATAAGACATATTGTCACCAAATTTGGTAGTTTTATCGCTCAAAGTGGGACAGACAGATTTACTTTTATTTATTTTTTTGGAGTCAAAGACTCGTGACTCTGATTTTTGTATTCATTTTAAGTTGCCACAAATGTGGAGCATAAGAATAAAGGTATTAGAAAACTTTGAAAATATTACATAATTTTTTTCAATTTTTAGATAAAAACTGCTCTAATTGAAAATGGAATCTCATTAAACACATTGATGTTAGCTGATAATGAATCGGAGAAATCTAAATGGGTGATTGCGTTAGGCGAACTTCATCGAATTCTGAAAAGAAACAATTTACCCAATACAGCCATTTACAAAGTCAACGAAATATTGGACAATACATTATCAATAATACGAAACGCACTATGTTCAGTAATAACCTATCCTAATCAAATTTTATTAGGCACTGAAGATGGATTGTTTTATCTTAATTTGGATCAATATGGTGAGTGAAGAACGAACTAAATACTTCATTTGCAATATCTTCTAAGTACCAAATTATTTTCTATTGTAAGCAATAACAAAATTAGAAATTCTTTAAATTGGATTATTTAGATATTTTCGAATGCTTGTAAGAGTTATCTGCAGAAAACGTTGGATACAAATCATACAAAAAATGTATATTAACATATTATCTTATGCAAACAATATTTTTATTCTTTAGAAATTGCACGTATTGGTGAAACTAAGAAGATACTACAGTTATGGTATATTGAAGAAGAGCAAATAATTGTTATTCTTTGTGGAAAACAACGCCATTTGAGACTTCTACCTATTAGAGCATTGGAGGCAAGTGATGTAGAATGGATAAAAGTCATAGAGTCTAAAAACTGTATTTCTGCTTGTACTGGAATCATTCGCCGATACCCTAATATTGTCTACTCGTTTATTATTGCACTAAAAAGACCAAATAATCATACACAAATTATCGTTTATGAAATAAATCGAACGCGAACAAGACACCAAAAGACATGTGAATTTACGATCGGATATTTGGCGCAACATCTACAAATTTTATCAGATATGCGCCTAGTTGTTGCTCATCAAAGTGGATTTACAGCATACTTTTTAAGAGGAGAAGCCACAGCTATGTGTAAGTTGCACATAAAAACAAATATATTTATAAATGAATCGGTAATTTCTTACTTTCTAATTGAAATTAATTTTTAATTACAGCTTTAGTTCATCCAGAAAATCAATTGTGCGCCTTTTTAAATTATTCTGGAGTTGATGCTGTTCGAGTAATTGAAATACTGTGCCCAACGGGGGGAAGTTTTGGGGAATACCTTTTGGTATTTCAAACTCTTGCTATTTACGTAGATTTACAAGGAAGAAAATCTCGAGATAGGGAAATAATGTATCCAGCTTTCCCAACATATATAAGTAAGTTGCGAAAAGTCGAATTTTTTTAATTTACAATTTAATTTGAACTATTGAACGTTAATTAAATCGCTACTTAAAATTTTTGTTAATAGCGGTTTCTAAATGAATTATCCTTTACATGTTATACTATTTTATATTTATGCGTTTCTAGCATATTCTGATGGTCATTTATTGGTGTTTTCGGAGACACATTTGGATATATTCAATACTCAAACTTCTGAATGGGTTCAGTCGATTGGTATTAAACAGTCACTACCCTTAAACAACACCGGTAATGTTGTTTTGACATCCATCAATGATACACCTTTGGTCGTCTACTTGGCCAACATTCACACGAGTAAGTAACATTTCAACTGTGTTATGTCTGCTCTAAGAATAGGATATGAAATTTTGGCCATTGCACTTTGGCAAAAAGTCCGGAATTTCTGCAAAAATTCTATTTTTTTATGTGTTAGGAACTTAAAATTAAATGTTTTTTCCATTTATGCATTTTCAAGAAAAAATAAAATTTGTTTTGAAAATTTTTAAAGCTTGCGGTTTGATATTAGCGCACAAGCAAAGTCAGCTGAACAACTGATAGATTGACTTATTGAAATCGAACCGAAATTATTTATAAACTTTGTGTTATTGTTTCGGCTTGTTTTGTAAAGCTAGGAAAATTTGGGAATATGGAAAATAGTAGTACAAGTATGCTCGCTTGCGCGCAACTAAAATTGGTATGTTTTTCGTTAAATTATATAGATCACGGTGATAATAATATCTTTTGCCCGTTTTTGCCCCTTTTCGAAAAAAATGCCATGTTGCAGCTGAGTATCGATACTCATACTCAGCTGCAACATGGGATCGCCTAACATTGCTGGACTCTGCCATAACGAAGTGGTTGCTTTAAAAAATTAAAAAAATCGAGTCAGAAACTCACCCGCAGCTCAAATTAAGGCAACTATGCACAGTTTTATAGAACACGTAATGAATTATTGCCAAAATGCAACCGTATAATGTGAAAGTTCTAAGTAAATTATTCAAGATGACTTTCGCAGGCAATTATCATAATCTAGGATGAAGAAGTTACGGATCCACCTCCACCTAAAATGGGAAGACCGAAACTTAGTAATACCCAGGCTCAAATGCGTTTGAAACATAAATTAGCAAATGATACAGATTTTTCAACGCAGCACTTTTTAACATACATGCTGCTTCGTTTTCTGCGAAAAAGGCTAAGAACGATGAATTATTTAATGCGTTTAATGGAATCAGAGAAGAACAGACAACGACAGTAGTCTAAGAACTTTCGATGATTATTCCCCTTGCACCTGAAAAAGCATTGGAGTTTTTGTTGGAAAATAAACTAACCAAACAGTAGTAGAACAATATGCACCATCTTAATAAAGCTTATGGCTGCAACATTTTCCTTCCATTTTCAAGTAAGTAGTCTTTAAGTAATCAAAGCGAGTTGCAGACCAGCTCCAACAGAAGTCCCTTTAAATATTTCTCAGGTGTGGTTGGAGGTGTGGGCGGAGAAGTTGAAGATGTGGTTTGATTGAAAAACAAAACAAATCAAAATTCTATAAAAATATTTTGCATGTTTGTTCAAAATTTGAATGCTCTAGCTATAAAACTGGACTTTATTCAGAAATTGCGGACTTTTTACCCATAATGCATTGGGGAATGTTCCGCTGGTTAAAAGCAAACTCAAAATCAAATCCTATGTGTGTCAAAATGTTATTAATATTATTTATCTATTTTTTAGAAGGACAATTGCAACATCGGGACGCGGAAAGGAAAGGAGTTGGAAACATTAAACGGAGATTTTCTATCAGAGAAATCAATAAAACTGTAAAAAGGTAGAGTAATATTAGTTTTTATTCAAAAGTGGAAAAGTTCTGAGCTATGCTTGTTTTGTGTACACACCTTGAAGAATACTGAAAATGTGTTATACACAAACATTATTATTATTATTGCTATTTAATGTGTTAATAAATTAATATATATGACACGGAATACCACAGAACTAAAAACTTTTACGAACTTGACAATATTTATTTTGTATTTTGAGCAATGTCATGGCTTTAATTTATTGGGAGATATTTAAAGGTTTTTTAGTTTTTTGAGGTTATGTCGAAATCCAGACGTGATGGAGAATTTCTGACGCCGGATTCCGAATCAGCGACCCAAAATACATACAACTGCATATGCCGCATACCCAGATCACGACACTTTTTTTTCGTGGGCCTGTGTAATAAATAAGATATAACAAAAAGAATAATATATTAATATGTAGTAGCGAGATTCATGGATATCTTGAACACACCCTACAATTGGAAAATTGTTTTCCAAATATAAATATGAATGGAAAGGTTTGCATGAATAAAACTTAAGACTTATATAAATTCTCTTATATAATTTTCAGCGACCGCCGATCAAAAATGATATCTGGTCCAACTAATTTCAACCACATCTCACACATGGGACCTGGAGATGGAATTCAAAATCAACGGCTGCTTGATTTGCCCACTACTTTAGAAACAGCTGAGCATACCAATAAACAACTCTTATCTTCATTGAATTCCGTTAACCAGTTAAGAAAATCGAATTTTCTTGAGCAAAGTAAGTTAACTCTCATTCATAATTACTCAAAATACAAAAAAAAAAATCAAGATATTAGTTTAATATTTCCAACTGTATATTATTTTGTTACTTTTTAAATTTTGTATTTTAGGTGACGGTATCTCTGAAGATTTTGGCAATGATAACATACCGTCTAGAACTCCCAGCCCAATGGGAGCGTTGCTTTTTGATGACTTAAATAATATAGATTAACTTGTAATACTCATATTTATTCCCACAGATTTCGAATAAAGTTTGTCATATAAAATTGGTATCTGTTCTGTTTGTTTATTGTTTTAAATCAAGGAACTTTACGAATACTATAATAAGAGCCTCTAAAAAAAATTATAATATAATACAAATGTTTAATTTTCGCAAGAATGCCTTCAAGTGTGTTAAATGTCTTAACCTGTTTAATCAACAGGATATCATCCGCAAAGAACCGGTTAAAAATACAGAAAGAGCATGATCGGATCAGGAAACGTTACAACTTAAGCGATACTCGTCTAGGGATATTTAAAGGCTCTACGTTAAATAATGATTGTCGAAACGGACCCCAAGTCCAATAATCAGGGCAAGGAATTATAAATGGTTTCTTCTACATAAAAGAAAATCATATTCTACGGAATGTTTGAACATTGTCTTAAGCGAGAATACCTTCGGATTCTGAAGAAAAAGTGCTTTATCCAAATGACTATCCTTAACAGTTCAGTAGTGGAATGAAGATACCATTCCAGTTGGGTGTGTTATAATCTACGAATGAGCTGAGATGTATAGAAATTGAATAATTTGTTTGAAATCCATAAAAGCTTATTTGTTAGGAAAAACCGCATACTTACGCTTCACGAGCACAAAACTATAACACTGTTTAGGCTTATTATTATAACCATTCGCGTTCAGTACGGAAAACTTTAACTGCTACACTTTATTTTTAGGCGTGACAGCCTCGGATGCAATAAGAAGAATACAGGTATAAAACAAAAGATAGAAAGTTTGTTAAAAAAATATCTTTATAGCATCTGAATAATTAATAGATAAATTAAGAACAGATCAAAGTTATTAAACATAGCAAAGCCTGCCTTCAAAAGCAGCAAACACACTTTAAAATCAAATTACTTCGAAAGTGGGTATCTTGTATGGTATCCTGTATGGATCAGAGACAAAATATAAAATCTTTTAACCATGAAGCTAATACGAAATTCCCCCAAATACTGACCAGTTACATTTAAAGCGATGTCAATCTCTGATAATAGGCTGAAGGCAGTTTTATATCAGCTGGCTATTGCAATTAAACTGAGAACTCCTATGACGGGGAAATATATGAGCAGGTTATATTAACGAAAGAAAGTGTAATTTTATACAAAGGAATGAGAGGGGTAACGACATAAGTCCGCCGCCATAATTCCGCCGCACCAAAACGTAATAATATCACGAGATCTTATGACACTTAAGGACGCCATAAGTTCGCAAAGATAAAAACGACTTTATTCCGCCGCCGGCGAACTTATGTCGCCCTTAAGCGCCATAAGATCACGCAGTAAAGGTTAAATAGCTGCCTACATCTCCGTTTTTTGTTTTTTACGGATAGGGCTATATATATCATCAGTTTAAGTGAAAGAATTATTTTGCGGTCGATCCTAGTTTTTTAAATTAAATTTTGAAAAAGTTAATTTTACATGTATATTGTTGTTGCCTTTTTGTGCAAGGTGCCAGTCGGCCTGCAACATTTTGTGACGGTACAGTGTCCTACAAACCGATTCGTTTGAAATAAAAAGTGAGCAAGCAAGAAAATTTAAAGTGTTGAGAAATAGTACGCTGCATACAAAAAAAAATCTTTCTTTACCTCGCATATCACTTAAGGGGGTCAACCTGTGTAAAATTGTCGAAAAATCGATTTTTTTTTTTTTTTCTTTTTTGAATCTTCAAGATGTAAAAAATGATGTCCTAAAATATTTTGGTCCCGAATTCGACTTATTTCAAACGTGACAGGGCGGTGAATGCGACAGTCTAGACTACAAAGTTCTGTTGCCTCAAAACTTTAAACGCGTTTGTCTCGAAAACATGTTTTTGAAATTTGCGTGCAGGGTTAAAGATTATCTACTCATCAGATCAACTTGAAATTTTGACAGAATCATAAACAGAGATAAATGAAGGTACTCACGTAGGGGTTTTTCGATATCTTTTTTTTTTACAGCCTTTTTTTTATCGAAAAAAAGCAAAAAAATGATAAATTTTTATGAAATCTACTGCCATTTATTCAATTTTTTGAATTTCATCAAAATACTACGTCAGTACCTCGACAACATAAACACAAATGAAATTCTTTTTACTTTTTGTGTTTCAGATGAGTAGTTCGAGCGGAATCTTGCACGCAATTTCGGTATTTATTTTTTGAGGACGTCACTTTAAATGGCATCAATAAATATTAGCCTTCGGTTTACACTTTTGAAAAAATTTACAGTTATAATAAAATCATAAACCTTTAAAATAACATTAAACTTATTATTGAAATTATTTCTCCTAATAAAAATTCCCAAAAAAGCGTTCGAAATACCGCTTTAACACAGGTTGACCCCCTTAATTTAAAAGAATATTGAGCTATTAAACATCTTCGCTAACGTCAGTCTGCCGACCAACGAGTTCTCGTTGCATGCTCCAAAAGTCTCACCCAATATGCAACTCATAAAATAATATATTATTGTGTATAAATAACATTTCGTTTGAAATAAATCGCTTGTGGGACACAGTGCGCATCGTTGTGACTTTTTACTCAGAATTAGCCAACATATACATGTAAAATTAATTATTTTCAAAATTATGTCGTTTTTATCTTGGCGAAATTGTGTCGTTCTTAAGCATGATAAGATCGCTCGAAGTAAGTTAACTCGCTGAAAAAAAACGCCATAATTTCGCGGACAAAATATACTGGGCAAAATAATGGCGGTGGAATAATGACGCTATGCCGGATTGAGTGACTTTGTTCGGCTTCAAGTACATCGCACACATGGGACCAGGTGATGGAAAAGGCTGCTTGATTTACCACCACCATCACAAATAAATCTTACATTTTTGCAATCACCCTTACTCACAATTACTCGAAATACAAAAAAAATTAATAAAACCGATTTAAAGCTGTTAACTCTATTGTTTATCTGTGAAATTGTTAGAATTCTATTGAAAATAATAATTTGTTGTTGTTTTAACCAAATGTAGTCTTAAGAGTATGTAAAGCGTCCGACCAATAATTTATTTGTTATTTGTCATTACTATTTTGTATTTGATTTTATATATATGTTCGTTGCAAATTAAACAGAATAATATGTATAATGAAAAGTACTCGCCTCCTCCGTCAAACTCTTAAGCCATAGTATGATCTGCACATATTTAAGAAGAACATATAAAGGTTCGTTTATGTCGAAAGGGACCTAAACGGAATTATCGGAAATAGAATGCGACACTATCTGTACACACATACAAATGACGCACACTCACTTAACCTTTTTAAATTGAGTCAAACTTTAAGAACTGAACTTTACGGAAACTGCCAAATGGTATCTTAATCTTAATCTCTCAAGAAAGAGAAAGAAGTGTTGAAATTTTAGCGAACTGAGCGACAAAGAGAGACCTGTTATGCTTAGTTTCATTAGAGTTGAGAACAAGAAAGCGAAAGCCAGCAGATCGCCGCGCAGAGTCACGAACAATAAATAATATTAAACTCTACATCGCATCACCTTTTTTTTACTTCCAAATCGGCGGAATTCTCCCCTCATAAAGCAGAAATATTGACTTAATTGTCTTTGACCTCATATACAACACGAAAAGTTCATCTCCTACTTGGAATCGCGGTTACTGACAAGCTGAAGAATGAAGTAGGCGGAACACTCCTTATAATCGGCATTAGGCAACACTTACTTTCCGATTCGGAAGCATTTTCGTCAGCGACCTACGCAAGCCGAGAACGAAGAGCGTCACCGAGGACGCAACTTTACACTTTTACAATCTCCGGTAGTGCCCTTCTTCACTCCGTCGCTTTTCCCCTGACTGGCTCCCTCACGAACAGCATCTGCGTAGTATAACGTCTCATGAGGACCTCGCAGAGGATTTAAAGCAGGTAGACGTTGAAGCGATTGTAGGCTCGAAAGAGGAAGCCAGTATGCATAAGTTATTGAATTAACTTCTATCGGGTCTTTCTAACCTTCCCTTAAAAAAAAACTTGATAGGCTAGTTTTGACTTCAGATTCAGATTTGGAAAGTGAAAAAACATATATAAATATATACCGCACTAGCCGATCATGACCACCCATTATTTTATAGAGCTCCAAAAATTTTTCGAGTTTTTTGAGGTTAAACCAAAACTTAGACGTCTAGTGTAAATTTTGATTTCGGACACCGACTTAGAAGGACAAAACACATATTAAAGCATATATCGCATGCCCAGATCAGGATTTGGTCGAAATCCAGAACTGATGGAGAATTTTTGACGCCGGATTCGGAAATATATATAACTGCATATGCCGCATACCCAGATCATAACACAATTTTTTTTGTGGGCCTGTGTTAGCATTGATTAGTTATATCTAAAACAGATGTAGTCTTAATAAAAACAAACCTTAATTTCGGCCGAGTGATTATATGGCAACTATTTAATATAGTGGCAGTTATAAGATATAGTCAGATATTGATAAAATGTTTATATGCATTGTAGAATATGCTAGATGTAGTAAATTTGGACGCAATATATTGACAAATAACAAAAAATCGGACAGTTTGTATGGCAGCTAAATGGTATATCGGTCCGGTACAAAGTTTCAACGGGTTACCTTTAAAGCTGAGGATACCTAGACAGACGGACAGGACTAGTTCCATTTTTCCTTTGATGATGATTTGGATATATAACAGGTTGAAAAGTCCCCGGCCTACCATAGTACAAATTATTTTTTGGCGTAATAGGTTGTTTTATTAGTTTCCTTCAAGAGTAATACACTGAGTATAGCGACCCGATTTCTCCTTTGCTTCAAAAATATACCTCAGTTTTGGCGATTACCTCTACATTTGAAGAACATTTTTTCTTAGCGAGCATTCTTTTGAGATCTGAGAACGGGAAGTAGACCCTAGCGGTCCAGATTTGGAAAATACGGTGGATGCGGAAGCAATTCAAAACCCAATTCATGGATTTTCGCCATCATTTTCACTCGCTTGTGACACGGAGCATTTATTTGGCAAAACAGCAAATTCTTTTTCGACAAATGCAACAGTTTTTTGACGATTTCAATCTTCAAACGGTGCAGTCCACTCGGTTGACAGTCGATTGGACTTCGAAGTGAAATGATGTAGCCATGTTTCATCCATTGTCACATATCAACGAAAAAACTCGAGCTTTATAAGCTTGAACATCATCAGTTTTTGGTCAAAAGTGAGCTCACGCGGCACCCACTTTGCACAGAGCTTTCTTATCCCCAAATATTCCGGAATGATATGATGTAGACGTTCCGTCGATATCTTCAAAGTCCCAGCTGTTTCATTCAATTTCAGTTTACGGTCATTCCATTACATTTTGTGGATTTTTTTGATGAAGATCAGGCCCGTCGATCATGAATATTGCAAATAGAAGATTCATGATTCCACATTAAACCACCTGTGGTCAAAAGTGCGACTATCGCTAATAATAATGTCTTTAATATGAAAAATATTGTAGAAAACAGGGACCGTAAAAATCACTCAAAAAATTTGAAAACTCAAAACATAATGATTATGTGCTGAGTTTTATTAAGCCACTACATATAATATTCTATGAGCTCTAAAAGGAGCTCAACCACAGGGCTCAAAATTATGTTGTCGAAAACAATGACTTAAAATTATAGTACAATTTCAATAAAATGGAGTTTCCAAGTAAAAACTCATAGTCAAAAAAGTTGAAAATAATTGTTATGGATAAACATTTGTCCACTATATAGATCTGCATCAAAAGTTTTCTAAATACATCATTGAAAGAGGAATACACTGTGACAGAGCGATTCTATTAATCGAAAAAATAACGCTCAACAAATAATCATTATTTTGTAATAGAAATTTTTTTCACTCAACGAATAATCATTATTTTTTGAGCGAAAATATAAAAACCATGAAATTTGGGATCACCTCGGATTTGGCCAGAGTAGGCCAGTAGAAACCTTCTGGTGCAATTCCTTTTCTTCTCCGACGTTTCTAAGTGGATGATTTTTTCATTAAAAAAATAAACAAATAATAATTATTTTCGGTCCCTGGTAGAAAAGGACTGCGTGTCAATGTATTGCTTTTGCGTTAGGCAGGCCGGAACTTCCGAAAGCGATTCTACCTCTTTTTAGATACAAAGGAGTGGGAATCATTCTACAAACATTCTCCCTCATCATTTATTCGGGGAAAGAAATCAGCGAAGCTAAAAAGCTGAAATTCTTACTTAGTCGTCGTACACATATTAACTGGTTCCGCGGAATGGGAACTTATGTACATGCTCCACCCTAATAAGATCAAAATAGGATCGCTAAAACCAGTGGGTGAACTTGTAATTGCCGAAGAATCACGAAGGCAGTGTCCGTAAGTTCTTAAATACAGCGAATGAAAGCATATGCATCATAAAAGAGCAAATAAGCCAAAATTCTGATGCTTTTTTTTTCCAAATATCGCTATGGTAATTCTCTACGGAGGTCTTGAAACTTTACGAACACGCGTAAATTAGGCCAGAGAGATATAGTCTCTGCAAGGATAATGCTCATCATAAAGAAAAAAAAACAAAAAACAAAAGAAAATGTTAACTTTGCCAGACAGAATGGCATGATATAGTTAAATGCTGAAATGAAGTGCGGTTAATAAGAGCTCCCTTTGCTTTAAATACGAGAAGCACACAACTTAAATAATTTTCAAAGGACCTGGCGATTCAATAAGTGCCCGAATGACATCATAACTAGCTTCACGAGGATGGAGCCAGAAATGGCAGTTGCCAAAACAAGAAAGATACGTTACTGACCACCCTCTTATAATTCAAAAAAAGAAATTAAGAGCAGTTGAGAGCTCCTCTTGATAAAAGGCTAACCAAAAAACTATGCTAATAAACTCTGGGAAATAAATGATGAGAATAAATCAAATTTTCTAACAAAATATTCTTTTTCATTAATAAATATGTATGTGACAAAAAATTCGACTGGTGCAGAGGCGTAGGTCTCATCCTCAATCCAGAAAAATCTGTCGCTGTCCTAATTTATCACTAAAAAGTATCAACAGTTAGATACGTTTTGCGGCGACATAGGTCGAAAGATATATTATTGTCGCATGCCGCTCGACTGTTGCTATCGTTCTATATATAATATAAAAGATGCACATAAAATTTCATCAAAATTGGTCTATAACGAATAGCAGCCTAACTTACAATCGTCTGAATTCTTATTAATCCAAATAATATGGAGAGGCATGCCAGTTACATCTCTAAAAAAAGATTGATTACCTAATTCAATAAGTGGATATATACAGTTTTTGTATGAAAATCGCTATTATTATCTGATTGTTCCAACGAAAACTTAAATGAAATCGGAAAGGATTCGTTGAATACTGTTTTCTTTAGTTGATCGTGAAAACCCTTATACCAAAAATCTCATTTCTTCCAATTGTTCCTATGTATAGTACATTTTATAGTCGTCCTATTTTGATTTAATATGTACGCACATTATATAAAGGGTTTTCCAATAGAGTGTTGACACATTTAAGAATCATTTAACATTTGAGTTTATCATTTAATCACGGTAAGTAACATCAACCAACCACAATTTCAATTTATTAAATTTTATTACTTATATTCGAGATCGCTCGCTGCAAATTGAAAACTTTTTCCTTTAGGGCTATGTCCAAAACACAAATATTGAACGGGGAAGTTCCTGGCAATAACTGGTGCGCCGTTGCTATTGCCTTAACATGAGATAAAATTAAATCGGTACTAAAAGCCGTTCTCGCTCGTCCTTCTTTCCCAAAAACCTTAATATAGAAAAAGTACGATGTATTAAATTTAATTGCAATGGTTATGTTCGAAAAATTGGATAATAGGTTACATCGGTCCGAACTATCAGATTTATTTATTTGCAGGGTAAATGTTTAATATTTGCCCTAGTCACCGAGGATTAAGGTGAAAGGATTATGTCTCGGAGGCTTCTTGTTGTTTTTATTTGAATTTTTATTCAATAATATCTCATTTATTTATTTATTTTTTTTTTGTGAGGCGTTAGTCTGCGCAATTTTATTTTACTTTCAAGCACGTGGTGTTTTTCTTCCTTTTAGGGTTGTTGAATAACAAGCTGGCGCCAGTCAACCGATTAATGAGTCTGCGTTGCTGGCGCCGAAAATCTCAACCAATATAGATCTCCTCCTCCATTTAATTTGGAATAAATTACTTATGGTACACTGCGCGTTTCGGTGTGCCTTTTCACTCGAAATTTCCCACCAAAAAAAATTCATGCAATTTTATAAAATTTCGAAATTAAAAACTAGATGCCTCCGATACATAATTACAAACAAATTCAATTAAAAAAAACTAGATGTCTCCGAGATATAATTATTCCCTATCTGTAAACAATACTTTATCACTAAGCACTGAACACATAGAGACCTCAAACAGGGGGTAAAAGTGTTATCACTGGTTTTTTCAATCCTAGACCCCATACACTTCGGCTGCACGCTCGGCTGGGAAATTCGATGTTCGGCTGGGAACTTCTATGTTCGGCTCTCAGTACAAACAGCGCATGGGATCAAATCTGCTTCAGTCGCACAACGACAGCGGAACGATAAGCACGCGCATACTTCTTTGCGCTGTGCGATCGTTTCAATGTGTGCGTGTATGTATGCACATGCTGGCATGTGAATGTATGCGTTTTTAGTGAAGTTTGACAACAGGCAAATGCTTCAGCCGGCGCGTTGGCAGCCTGAAGTCAATTTTATTTTTCGCCGTCGAGAACGAAACGACTGAGGCACAATTGAATAATCCAAGCATATAAACATTTAAAACCTATCTATGTTTGCTAGCTGACATCCCTTTCAGCTGGGGGCCGTTGTGCACTATAGGCCCTGTACACACTTAGTTACGGGCCTGGCCAGCGCGAAATCATCTGTGTGTTTTGTTTTTGTTTTGCCATCGAAAGGCATGAGACCGACCTAATTACAGTTAACCAAAATTGTTATTAGGTGGCAATAACTTTTAAAATTCGGAAACATGTGTAATTATAATAAATTGAGTAGATTGAACTAATATTATATTATTATATAAGTTATGAACCCTTTCCTTGCACTCTCCGCGTCACCCCCTCCCTCCTCACTGTTTTCTCTTCTTACGCCACTTGACTTGCCCACTTCTCTTCTTACGTCACTTGACTTGCCCACTTCAAAACACCCTCTTCCATCGACACCACAATGTGGTTAACGACCCGCTGGCTGCAATGTGCAGCGTCTGCAGACGACACAAAGTTGCATCCGCGCCAAGTGCTGCGCCCGCAAATGACGCCTGTTGTTGTTTGTTGATCGCGATCACGTTGCCGGCAAACTGCTGCGTCTGCGGAAGCGCCGGACGTTGGGTGAGCGACCGCTGGCTAAGCGTGGATCATATTTCGGCCACTCACGCAATAGCTGTGCGGGGTCGCCCCTCGCCCTGCGCCAGCCGCGAGCGCTGCCCACGACTCTGACGCGTTAGCTCTGTTGGGAGCCAGGCCCAGCCCAGAACTTCAGTCTTGCCCGACACCACATCCGAAGCAGCACCGACCCGGCAGTACTTACGAACTAAGTTAAAACTAAGATCTTTCAATAAATAAAGTTTATAACGTAAAAGAGAGTTGTGTCGTGTATTAATCCCGAGGACCTCAAGCCACAGGAACGTGATTCACGTAGCCCATTCTCCACAAGGACCACAATTTCTGAACAAGGAGCATGCTGACAATTATAACTAGGTGAGCTACGCTGTGGCGAGAGACCGTCACACCCCAAGCAACATCGAGTTGCTTAACTGGCGCCCGAGCAGTCAGAATTCTGATTATTAACAATGAAATAGAAACAAAGAAAGAGTGAAAATGTGAGGTGACAGTGAATGTTAAAAACGACCACCCGCCGCAGTGGGAATGCCCCTACAGTTTGTAGCGGGAACAACATTCTACACGGGCGCAAAAAAATGAAAAATTTACCAATATTAACCTCTGACTAAAGTGAGTGGCAATCTGCTGGATAGGCTGAGTGGTGTGGAGGCACCCGAGGAAGCTGCCCAGTGGATTGTGTGGCAACCGTACCGTAGTAGGCCAAGGCCAAAAAGGAAAAATACGGACCACCGCGCCCAGTTCAACTGTCACCAAAATTCATTCGTCACTCTTAAACAAATACTAAATATGAACTAATATTAAAAAGCATTGTCCACAAATATCCGAATTTTCTAAAAAATCTTTGTCTTTCCTCAGATTATAAGAAGAGTACACACCTCAACACGCACACATCAACTGTCAAGGGTGAGTGAAACCGCATTTGTATCCAAATAACGCTCCTAAAATTTAAAAAAATAAAAAACCGCAGATTTACAACAATTAGTTTCTAAAAAATTTTTTAAATTTCGCTGATACTATTCAAGTATTAAACAAACTCTTGGTTAACCGTCTGCCTGTCCGTCAGTCTGCTTCCGTTACCCCTACGTTAGTAACCAATGGAGGAGATTAAAGAATCTCTTAACGTGCTCCTCGGCCAAATGACCGGGCTGAAGGATGACATGAAAAAGATGAATAGTAGGCTTAGTGCGCTAGAATCCGAAAACGAAAGCCGTAATCCGGCGGTCACTCCTTCGGTGCCATTGACGCGTGCGTGCAATGAATTCGAGCTGAAGGAAGTCTTTACGCTCCCAGATTGCGTCAAGGAACTTCAAACGTTCGAAGGTCAGGCCGAGTGATATGTTTCTTGGGTGAACCGTGCGCAAGCAATTTTGAACGATTACGAGGTCATCAAAGGGAGACCTCTGTTCCGCGCCATTGTCTGCCACATTAGGCACAAAATAAGAGGCGAGGCTGAAGAAGCTCTCGACTCTTATGGGGTTCTAGACGACGACTGGCCGGAAATAAAGAGAGTTCTGGCGTTGCACTACGCGGACAAGCGCGATGTGCGTACGCTGGAATATCAGCTTGGCCAGCTGACACAGGGGAATAAAACCCTAGAGAAGTATTATTTAGAGGTGAATAAACACCTCTCCCTCATCCTTAACGGATTGAAAGCTATGGGACATCCAATGGAGGTAGTTAGGGCCCTTTCAGAGCACTCGAGGGACAAGGCCCTTGACGTCTTCATCCGAGGTGTCGGCAATGACGCCTCTAGGTTGCTGGTCATGCGCAGGCCAAAAGATTTACAAGAAGCATATTTCTTTTGCAAGGAGTTACAGGCTGTTGCTCCGAGAGGAGGTCACCTTGCTCAGACCCCCCTGTCGGCGGGTTTCGTACCAAATACCCGGTTCTACCGGCCGCCAAACACTCCTCGTTTTTCTTCCCCTTATCAGGGAAACGGTAGGCCTTCATCTGGCACGGGATATGGTGGGTCCCAGAATAACAACCGCTTCCAAGGCCCAAGACCGCCTATTAAAATGGAATCGAATCGGTCGGGGCAGCCACACCGTTCTGATTACAGCCCAGAGCGAGGGCTCCGGTGTGAAAAGAACGTCGTCCGAACACCACAATCCATTCCAGAGGGCAACGAAGCTTTATCACATGGAGGCAATGCCAGAGCCCCCTACCACAATCCCCGCCGAACAAGGCGAAGCTGCCCCATCTGATCACTATTACGATCAGCTCGGTGTTGACGATGCTGGCATGCCTCATCAGGATGCCATAGAAGGAGGGGACGGTCCTGAAATGGGCACGGAGGGCCTAAATTTTATGACCGAGGCCTCTCCAGCGTCCCATACTTAGAATATGAGGGAAAGGATGGGGTTAAGTTACAATTTTTGATCGATACCGGCGCGAACAAGAATTTCATCAGCCCCAAAATTGCCGCCGGCTCCTCCCCATCCCCTTCCGTGTACAATCGGCTACGGGTAGTGTTAAAATAACACACCGCGTAACCGGTAAGTTCTTTAAACGTTTAGGAAATAACTCGACCCTCACATTTTTTGTCCTCCCCGGTCTGAACACTTTCGATGGTATCATAGGGGACGATACTCTCAAGGACCTGAAGGCCCTTGTGGACAGAAAAAACAACTGTCTGGTGATATCCCCCGGGATAAAGATCGTACTCCTCGCAAAAAGGTCTCTCAACGTCAACGCTCTGCTAGATGCGACGCACCCAGATGAGGTAAAACGAACCTTGGAGGCACTAATCGACAAGTACTCACACCTTTTCGACCCCTTGTCCCCGGGTGAGGCCGTCGATACTAGTGTAAGGGCCGAAATCCGCACGAACACGTCGGATCCGATTTACGCAAAGAGTTACCCCTATCCGGCCAATTTGAGGGCCGAAGTAGACAGGCAAATCGGAGAACTCCTTAATGACGGTATCATCCGTCCGTCCCAAAGCCCATACAACTCCCCGGTGTGGATAGTGCATAAAAAGGCAAAGCCGAATGACAAGAAACAGTGGCGATTGGACATCGACTTCAAACGTCTGAATAGTGTCACTATTTCCGACACCTATCCGATTCCGGATATTAATTCCACGTTGGCTAGCCTCGGTGGAGCTAAATACTTCACGACACTCGACCTGACTTCAGGTTTCCACCAAATCCACATGAAACCTTCTGATACCGCGAAAACGGCATTCTCCACCTTAAACGGGAAATATGAGTTTCTCCGCCTCCCCTTTGGGCTGAAAAACGCCCCAGCTATTTTCCAACGCATGATCGATGATGTCCTTCGGGAGCACATCGGCAAAATATGCTACGTATACATTGACGACATTATCGTCTTTAGTAATGATTACGATGGCCATTGGAAAAACCTTCGCTTGGTGTTTGAAAGTCTCAAAAAAGCCAAGCTTCAGGTGAATCTAGCCAAGACGCAGTTTTTGTCAACGCAGGTCGAATTCCTTGGGTACATCGTGAGTCATGACGGTATCAGGGCAGATAAGAAGAAGGTAGAGGCTATATCTAAAATGAAGCCTCCAAGAAACGTTAAGGAACTGAAGAGCTTCCTTGGGATGACGTCCTACTATAGGAAGTTTATTCGCGATTATGCTAAAATCGCCAAGCCTTTGACCAATTTGACTCGCGGAGAATCCGCTCGCGTTAAGGCAAACCAATCCAAAAAGGTCCCAGTCGAACTCGACGACGCAGCTTTAAATGATCTGAAGACAATCTTGTCCTCCTCCGAAGTGCTTGCTTTTCCTGATTTCCGCAAGCCTTTTCATTTAACGACGGACGCATCCAACGTTGCACTTGGGGCTGTATTGTCCCAAGACATTGACGGCAAGGATCGCCCAATCGCGTACATCTCGCGGACCTTGACTGAGGAGAACTATGCCACTATAGAAATGGAGATGCTTGCTATAGTATGGGCTTTAGACAATCTCAGGTCTTATTTGTATGGCGCTGCGTCAGTTAAAATCTACACAGACCACCAACCCCTGACTTTCGCGCTGGGAAGTAGGAACTTCAATGCTAAGTTGAAACGATGGAAGGCAAGAATAGAGGAGTACAACTGTGTGCTCGTCTACAAGCCTGGCAAATCAAACGTTGTTGCTGACGCCCTATCTCGCATTGTTCCCATGAATCATTACTTTGATTGGGGTTGCTCAGACAGTGCCTCGGTTAGCGTGGGAGCTTCCACTGTGCACAGCGCCGACGAAGACTCGTCCCAACTACTCCCCCATGTAGAAGTTCCCATTAACGTATACCGCAACCAATTAGTTTTCGATCCCGACCGATCGGAATATTTGTGCGAGCAACCGCACAGGGGTTTCGAACGCCATCTCATTCCAATCGGAGTCGGTCGTTTATCCGATTTAGTCGTTACCCTGGGGAGATACCTCAAACCATCGGTGATTTTCCTCAGATGACGAGCACCATCCACAAGCAACTCTCGACTTGCGAGTGTTGCAAACTCTACAAATACGAGAGGCACCCTAATAGGCCGCTCCTTCAACAGACGCCTATCCCAAAGTATCCGTGCGAGATCCTTCACATCGATATCTTTACCTTGGAAAAAAGGATTTACTTGAGCTGCATAGACAAATTTACCAAGTTTGCGAAGCTCTTCCCTTTGGAATCAAAATCTTCAATTCATCTGCGGGAGAAACTAGTAGAGGTGCTTCATTATTTCACTGTCCCGAAAGTGTTGGTGTCAGACAATGAGAGAGGTCTCTTGTGCCCAACTGTTCTGAATTATTTGCGTACGCTGGGGATTGCGCTCTACAATACTCCGACCCATAAAAGCGAAGTCAATGGTCAAATCGAGAGGTTTCACTCCACCTTTCTCGAGATTTTCCGGTGTTTGAAAGGCGAGCATCCTGACTTCAAGTTCAATGAATTGGTCGCTATAGCAGTGGATAGATACAACAACTCTGTTCACTCAGTGACTGGGAATAAGCCGGCGGACCTGTTCTTCGACCGCTCGGCAAGGATCAACTATCAGGGTCTTACTAACTTCAGGACAAAGGTCCTGGAGGATGTTAGATGTTTGATTGAGCATAGGCAGAGGCTCGCAAACGCGGCCCACAATAAGACCCGATCCGAACCCGTGTCTTACGACCCAGGAGACAAGGTATTTGTTTCCAATAAACAGATTAAGACCAAAGAGAAACCACGCTTCAGGGCTGAAGAGGTTGCTGAGGATAGAAATGTGACGATTAAAACCAAGACAGGGAAAATTTTTCATAAGTCGGATCTGCGGAACTAAGAGAAGTCGTTGGATAGTACATGTGTGTTTCACGAACTTTCTTTAAACCCACACGCTTGTACCCCTTTTTTCTTTCTTACACGTAACTCTAAACACATGACACTTAACACGCAACAAAGAATAAACCAAACACACCTTTTTCAACACTACACTACCAATTATCTATCTCTAAGCTAGTTAACTAAGTACTACAAGCTACATTTTTTATTTTTACAAGCATTGTCGTGGTCCAAATGGTGGGAGCTGCGGACATTTTCAAATATGAGGCTCCGCTTGTCCCACTGCAGGAGGGCACAGCCTGGCGGGTCAACGGCCAATTCAAACTCACACATGTAATTGATTTGGCAAGGCTAGAGGCGCTGGTTCAGGATGTTCAACGCGAGGCGGCGTTATTAACGGATCCCAGGATTGAGGCTCTGGTAACGCACTATCTGGATTGCGGGTTCCCCGGACGCATCGGATTGGGACGCCATACTTCGTGCGCAGTAAGGATCAACGCTTGTCTGTTCGACGCCTCACATGAGTCCCTGAAGCAGCTGAACGAAGTAGCTGCGAGGGTCAACGCCATCGACGGGGATATACACACAACGACGACGTTACTGCACAAGGCCTTAATCATCGATGGCCAGGTCGGCGAGTTAATCCAGGCTTGCCAATTGGCTAAAACAGGAATTGTGAATTCCCGTTTACTCGACCACGGGGAAGTGCAAGCGATTTTGACCGAGGTCAGGAACTTGCCGTATCGGAACACAGTGGAAGCACTGGAATTTTCCCGCCCATCTGTGCTAACAAACGGAACGGCGCTGCTATACATTTTGGCTATGTCGCCTGCTCCCAGCAACCCATGGAGGGAAGCAAGTCATGGTCAAGCATGACAAGGTCGCCGTAACCACCGAGGAAACCTACACCGTAGTAGACGACTGCCTCTCCATAGGCAACACGACTGTTTGCCCAGTGAAAAGCCTCCTGAAGTTAGACGAGACCGGATGCATCCCAGGCTGTTGAAGGGCGGTCAGGCCAAGTGCGAGCTTCTCAGGAATAACGAGGCGCGCGTAGAACTGGTCGAAGACGGAACAATGTTCCTGTCTAATTTCAACGGGACGATGAAAGCCGGATCCAGGACCTACAACTTGGCCGGAACTTACATAGTCCAGTTCGTAAACGAGACGATCAGTGTGGCCGGGAGAACTTACAAGAGCTACTTCTCGACGCACTTTACAGTCATGCCGGCGGTACTCACGTCGTTAACTGCCACGGGATACGCGCCTTCACTGCACTACATCAACGACTTCAATTTGGAAAACCTGAAGAGGCTCTCCGGTATGTCGGAGAAAGTCTCCTACTCTTTTCTGGTGGAAGCATTAGTCGCCCTGGTTGTCGGCGTGGCCTTATACACCGTATGGAGGAAGCTAACATCGACCAAGGGGATCCCGATCTTGAGAGACGGCACACTGGACCTGACGGTACAAGAGGGCGACAGGGCACCCAAAGCCCAATAATCTACGGCACGCAGATCTTGAGGGGGGAGGAGTTATGAACCCTTTCCTTGCACTCTCCGCGTCACCCCCTCCCTCCTCACTGTCTTCTCTTCTTACGCCACTTGACTTGCCCACTTCTCTTCTTACGTCACTTGACTTGCCCACTTCAAAACACCCTCTTCCATCGACACCACAATGTGGTTAACGACCCGCTGGCTGCAATGTGCAGCGTCTGCAGACGACACAAAGTTGCATCCGCGCCAAGTGCTGCGCCCGCAAATGACGCCTGTTGTTGTTTGTTGATCGCGATCACGTTGCCGGTAAACTGCTGCGTCTGCGGAAGCGCCGGGCGTTGGGTGAGCGACCGCTGGCTAAGCGTGGCTCATATTTCGGACACACACGCAATAGCTGTGCGGGGTCGCCCCTCGCCCTGCGCCAGCCGCGAGCGCTGCCCACGACTCTGACGCGTTAGCTCTGTTGGGAGCCAGGCCCAGCCCAGAACTTCAGTCTTGCCCCTCACCACATCCGAAGCAGCACCGACCCGGCAGTACTTACGAACTAAGTTAAAACTAAGTTAAAACTAAACAATAAATAAAGTTTATAACGTAAAAGAGAGTTGTGTCGTGTATTAATCCCGAGGACCTCAAGCCACAGGAACGTGATTCACGTAGCCCATTCTCCACAAGGACCACAATTTCTGAACAAGGAGCATGCTGACAATTATAACTAGGTGAGCTACGCTGTGGCGAGAGACCGTCACACCCCAAGCAACATCGAGTTGCTTAACTTACTCGTATATAATCATATTACATTTTGCACTGCAATTTTATAACATCGCAAAAAAGTTAAGTGACTACATTTTTTTTTTTTGGTTAATGTGTTTACTTATATTGACAAAATATGCGAATCAAAACAAAACGTTGTGAATACACAAATATACATTTAATAAATAAAATTATTCTCATGTAGCATGCTATATGTTTTCGAAAGTCTTAAATTTTCTCCGCAAGATAACCACCTTTGCCCACTGTTTTTAGTCTCTTTGCTCTCGACGGCGAAACACCAAATTGACTTCAGGCTGCCAGCGCGCCGGCTGAAGCATTTGCCTGTTGTCAAACTTCACTAAAAACGCATACATGCACATGCCAGCATGTGCATACATACACGCACACATTGAAACAATCGCACAGCGCAAAGAAGTATGCGCGTGCTCATCGTTCTGCTGTCGTTGTGCGACTGAAGCAGATTTGATCCCATGCGCTGTTTGTACTGGGAGCCGAACATAGAAGTTCCCAGCCGAACATCGAATTTCCCAGCCGAGCGTGCAGCCGAAGTGTATGGGGCCTAGGATTGAAAAAACCAGTGATAACACTTTTACCCCCTGTTTGAGGTCTCTATGTGTTCAGTGCTTAGTGACTATCAAGATAGTTCTAAAACTGTAATCGAGCATCAACAGGGGAGTCGAACTATCATTTTCCGTCTGTCTGTTTGTACGCAAAAGAGTCTCTTTGGGTGAACTCTGGTCACACTGCTTATTTTATCTGAGATTTCTATAAGGATCAGTTTTAAAATCTTTCAGCTCCAAATACGGAAAATTTCCCAAAAGTGCATTAAATCAAGAATGCATTAAAAACAAATGAACAATACATACAACTTTCAATTTTACAATCATATAGATTTTTAAATGCAGTAAACATTGTGTTAATAATTCCAATATACTTTTAATTTCCAAGTAATATATCGGTATCGAAATGTTTTGTTAAAATAAAATTTTATTTATCGAGCCATAAATGCTATCAGTGAAAACACATAAAAGGAACATTAGTCGATTATTAAGTAGTTCCATATCATAGTTCCGGTTCATTGTGTTGTGACACACATCAAAATGATAGTTTAATTTTATGTTATCATTTGGTCGGAAAAAAACAAGAAGCATTGTTTTTAAATTCAATTATCCTGTTAAATAATAAGTGTAAGTATAATTATTTGGTTGCAAAAATGCCTCAAATACAGTCGTTCCATAAGCATGAATGTAACACGTTTGTGCGAAAAATCAAAAATATTCATGTGCTTATATACATATACCATACATTCGTGCATCAATTAAAAAATAAAATAGTACATTGTTATGTTTATGTACTATTGTGACACGCGTGTTCAAATATGGTATATTTCATTATATTCCGTAAATTTTACACAAATTTATTGTGTAAAATATTATTATAAAATGTACAGTTCCATTAATTTGAAGTTGTAAATGTATATACACATATGTATATATACATACACATATACTTCTTGTATAAATATAATTATTTATTTATGTTAAACAGTTTTACATTGTCCCTAAACCCATGTGTTTCATATATATACGAGTATTTTTTACAATCGTTTACATACATAGTTATGTATGTGAGTGTGTGCTTATGTTTACATAAATACATATGCCGATATTTTTTATTCAATTATTTGTTTTTATGTTTACGACCTCAAACCTTAACGTTAACAATACTAATTAAAGGCAGTTTATTCATTTTTACATCATGTACAATAAATAAATTAACATTTATTACTTATACTGAATAATCATTCATGCTTAAGTCACATTTTAAACATAGTGTACTCAAACCAAGCATTAATACATACATATGTATGAATGTACATGCATGCATGTATAGTAAAAATATGTAAATATGAGTGTACAATGGATTCTTATAATTATCAGTAAAAAGTTGTTGAAGCGAAGTCTTGCCAGTAACACATTTGTTGTTTCTTCATTAAGAAGTATAATCTAGCCACTATTTCTCCCTTCACCAAAATTGCAACAGCCAACAGAGCTAAATAGTCAGTCTTTTACCAAAAATGTTTGCTTTTATTTTGACAAATAGTTTTGTTTCACATTTTCTGGGACAAACAAAAACGTCATACCTTGTTTTTTTGAATCCAATCCCCTTTACAGATTGAAGAGTTTTAACAGACAGTTTGTTCTTATACCAAAATGTTGCCAGATGCTATCCAGTCGGTTAGGTTCCGACAAACAACTCGTCTATTATTACCATTAAAAATTCAAAAGGGGCTTGGTTTTAGTATTGTGTGTAACAACATAGTTTTTAAGTCTTAGGACATTTTTGATAATCATTTTATATTAAATATTTTATTTTAGGAACGTCAAAAATGTCGGTACATTATAAATTTAAAAGTACCCTCCATTTTGACACAATTACATTTGATGGACTACATATCTCTGTTGCTGATTTAAAGAAAGAGATTATTCAGCAGAAACGTCTAGGGAAAATTATAGACTTTGATCTTCAAATAACTAACGCCCAAAATAAGGAAGGTAAATATGGCGTTACAAATTAACTGATAAAGGATTATTATAATGTCAACCTTTTTTTATTTCAGAGTATAAAGATGAAAATTTTTTAATACCAAAAAATACAACTTTAATTATTTCGCGAATCCCAATCGCACATCCAGTCAAGAAAGGATGGGATCCGTCCACAGAAAATGCTCCTTCTACAACATCAACAAATAAAGCAGATCATTTAAATATGGACCTTTTTAAGATGCAAGGCAGCGAAGAGGAAAAAATACAGGCAATGATGATGCAAAGTACAGCAGATTATGACCCTAAAACGTAAGCACATTTCTAATATATTGGAGCTCTCGCCTGACTCCAAAATTATTTATTTACAGTATGCAAAGATAAACAAATATTATTTTATAAATCAGCTATCATCGAATCAAAGGACAATCTCAAGTTGGTGAAGTGCCTGCATCTTACCGCTGTAATAAGTGTAAACGAGGTGGTCACTGGATAAAAAATTGTTCATTTTCATCTGGAAAGGAGCAATTTGAAGTCAAGAGAACTACTGGGATTCCAAGGTCATTTAGGGGAAAGACAGATATGTAAGTACTGAATATCTATTCTGTATAAACAAAAAACACTTGTGAATATCGTCTTAAAATGGTGATGGGTGAAAAAGTATAAATAGGCAAAAGGAAGCGTTAACATTTTCTTTTAATTGTATTTTAATTAGGACAATGTAATGTAGCCGAACCATTCATCTGTAAAGAAGTGTTAAGTAATTAAGGATAGAAAGTTGGACAGAAAATTGAGAGTTATTTGGAGAAATATACTTAATAGTCTATTGTAACCATTACAAAGAATACGGGAACGATCATGCAAGCCATAATTATTTGAACGAAATTTAAAAGAGAGAAAATTACGAGTAACTTACGAATTCGCTTCAAAAGTTTTGTTTTTAAATTTTGATTTTTTGCCCATGACCCCACCGGGATTCTGCGATTATTTAGCAAAATATTTAGGTTTTAACTTTATGCGTAGGCAGATGATGACGAATATGATACTATGTTTGTAGCTGTTTTTTTAAATTGGGTTACGTGTCAGATAAGAAACGATAAATTATGTTTCCCAAAATTATTTCCCATAAAACGTTATTTTGCTTGCTAAGTATGCCGTTACCTTATCCTGATGAAACTAAATATCGTCGAGCCATTAAACTATTAGTTACAATAAAAAAAATTTTTTCCAAGCGCGGATATTAGGATCGGAATCGAGTCTAGTGGGTATGTTCTTCAGCAATACACTCGGCAGAGTATTCGCAACATGAAAACCTCAGTACGGGATATTCTTTGTTGTCGTGTGTAAATTTAACTCATTGCTGGAGGTGCACAAAAATATTAATTGACTACTTTTTTGATGTTGATTAAATATATTATTGAATGAAAACATCGTGGGAGTATGTTGCTAGTCGAGAGAATATTATAAAATAAACTTTTTGTTTTGGATCCTAAATAAACAGTAAAAAAAACGTTCTATTATTAATTCTATTTCTTTTTAGATCAATAGATCCGGAGCCTTCGAAATATTTATTGTCTACTGAAAAAGAACAGGAAATCCCAGAAGATTTAATTTGTGGAATTTGCAGGAATATTTTTGTTGACGCTGTTATGATACCATGTTGTGGAAGTTCTTTTTGCGATGATTGTAAGTTTAAAAATATTTATTTAAAAAAACATGATTTTATTACTTTACCAAACTCTAAACATAGGACAGTTTTGAATAGAGTAAGCGGTATCGCGTGAATTTTACAAATTTGTAATTGTTTCTAAATTGGGTGCTCGTGTTAAAAAAAATTCAAATCTGCTCTACCATATACTTCTATATATTTATCAGTTTTTTTTTTCTTTTTAAGGCGTTCGAACATCGCTGCTGGAATCAGAGGATAGTGAATGTCCAGATTGTAAGGAAAAAAATTGCTCGCCTGGCTCTTTGATCCCAAACCGTTTCTTAAGAAATTCAGTAAATGTTTTTAAAAACGAAACTGGATATACTCTAGCATCTTTAAAATCTGGTAAGGAATAAAAAATACATAAATTTTAATATATGTTACAAATGTTTTATATGCCTTGACATTAATTAACAATCGTGATTGTTGACCTGGCGTTGAAATTTCTAGGAACTATTTGTTGAACAGAATTCAGTGTGCTCCACTCTAACTTGTTTAACTGAATAGGGTGTACACACCGTATTTGAATATAATATTTTTATACCCACTACCCATAGGGTAGAAGGGTGTCGTCTGTCAGTCTGCCCGTTCGTTCGTCTGTATGAAAAGCTAAATCTGATGAACTGTAAGAGATAGGGCTTCCAAATTTGGTGTCAATGTGTGTAATTGCACGCTGATCAATTTTATTTTAGATTTGGATCACCAATAGAACATCGAGGAAGATCAAAATACTAATTTCTAATTACGTGCTAGATAGGCAAGAATTAAGGACTTCATATCAGCAATGGAGTTAGTGCTAGCTATGACGTGTTGGAGCTTATTGTAGTCCGAACATAATGCCCTGAAAGGATCATGCAGTGCATAGTTCGATCTACAATAAGGAAGTATTAGTAGAAGGAAATAGCGAGTTTTTCTCCAAGGAACAGAGAATGTAGCTGCCTTACCAAGGCCTCACTGTCATAATGTTGTTAGTAAATAATGTTGTTGTTGCATAATGTTGTTAGTAAATAAGACGCCTATCGTGGTTTTGCGGTTAGTAAGGGAAGGCAGATTTAGTAAGGCAAAAAGTAGGAAATTCCTCTGTACAGATTCGACTCGTTCCTTATGAATAGTGTACTGGGGAAACCATACTTATGAATCGTGAATTGGAAAACTTTAGTTTTCGGTCCAAACGGACCCCCAGATCATCAACTAGGGTGATTCTTTCCAAGGAACAACCACAAAGAGCATAAGAAGCAAACTTCGAACTGGCTCGAGAGAATGTCATCAGCTTGCATTAAGAGCTGTTTAGGTTTAAACAAGTGCAACAGTCGAGCGGCACGCGACAGTGCACTATGGAAAAAAGTCGATTTTTTGGCATTTATACAATTTTGAAGTTGTCCTAAATTAAAAAAAAACAAACTTTTTAAAATTTAACGACATTTTAGGTTACTCAAAAAAATTATTATATATTTTTACCGCCTTCAGCAACTGAGTTATTATAGATTAAAGTTGACGAAATCGATATTGTTATTTGTTGTAATTTAGAGTTTGAAATTCTGCTCTTCCTTCAAAAGCGATTTTCTGAACAGCCGTGCCAAAAACATTTTTTTTTTTTAAATGGAAAAAAACAATCATGGCATGTTCCATAAGATTTAAGTACAAAGTCCGCAGTAAATGTGCGTTAATATCCATTTTGTTATGTGTTGCTGATGTATTTGTTAGACCTTAATTAAGTATTTTATTTGTATTTTCTGTGGGCTGTAACTTTAGTTGAGACGAGTTAAGAGAAAAGTTAAAAATGTGACAACCATTTTAGTTTTTTCCCCTTTTTGCCCCTTTTTCTAAAAAACAACATGTTGCAGCTGCATACACAGCAACAACAAACGCCAACAAATTCTGTGAAGAATATGTTTTGAAAAATTGTATTGAGAAGCACCTTTATAAGGAACAAAATAACATAATAACACAAAATAGAGTTATTATAGATTAAAGTTGACGAAATCGATATTGTTATTTGTTGTAATTTACAGTTTGAAATTCTTCTCTTCCTTCAAAAGCGATTTTCTGAACGGCCGTGCCAAAAACATTTTTTATTGAAAATGAATAAAAAACAATCATGGCATGTTCCATAAAATTTAAGTACAAAGTCCGCAGTAAATGTGCGTTAATATCCATTTTCTTATGTGTTGCTGATGTATTTGTTAGAAAAAATGTGACATCCATTTTAGTTTTTTCCCCCTTTTTCTAAAAACAGAATGTTGCAGCTGCATACATAGCAACAACAAACGCCAAAAAATTCTGTAAAGAATTTGTTTTGAAAAATTGTATTGAGAAGCACCTTTATAAGGAACAAAATAACATAATAATACAAAATAGATCAGCTTCATCTTTGCAATAAGCCATAACTACGAAAATATGATACATTTTGGAGCGCTCGAAGAAGAATAATAAACAATAGCTGACATATCGCTTTTGTAAAATAACTAAAAATAAATTGAAAAGAAAGGTTGGAGTATGAGTAATTTACAAGAATGCAGGAGCGCAACTCGAACGAAAGAATGTCAATAAATTATTGTTTTGGAATTTTTCTCCGTAAATATTAAGCGGACTTGGACTAAAAAAAGCCGAAATTCAGTCATACTCTTAGTAATACACCGTGAAAATTGCATGTCTCTATCTTTAAAATTAAAGTAGATGCCGGAAAAACGACTTTCATTGGTCAAGCCTAAATGTTTGTGTGTGTGTGTGTGCGTTTGAATGCAAAAATTGCGTGTGCATAGAAAAGAAGAGAAGAACAACAGATGGCGCTACGCGCTAGTATTCTCTTTCCTTTTCTTTCCTACATGAGAATTGCAGTGACGTTACAGCTTGCTGGTCTAGATACAAAATCTAGCGAAGAAGGTTTTTGTCTCATAACGTCTGTGTTTGTTGTCCGATCGGATTTAAATTTTGACGTTATGTTGGTTGTATAATAAATATGGTCTTACTCAGAATGTTGTATCTTTTATATGTCGCTCGAAAATCATCTTTAAAGATTAAATTATTGTTTTGGGAGGCGGTGGCCGTGGCAACCGACATTTGAAATAAACTTCATCTGCGCCGGGTAAACAGAAACCTTCATTCTTAATTTGGTGTCTCCAGCTTTTATAATAGCTGAGATCTGTGTGTTCATCTGGACAGCCGGACATCCGGACAGACAGACAGACATGGCTTAATCGACTTGGCTAGTGATGCTGAGCAGGAATATATATACTTTGTGGGGTCTCCCACGCCTTCTTCTGCCTGTTACCTACATTTGCACAAACCCTTTTTTGACCATTTTCAACGGTCGATGCGTATAAAAATTGGCACAACACCAAGAATTGAAACTATTCAGGTCGGTTTGTAAGTGTGAGTGACAGTGGTCGTCTTAAAATTGGTAACAAAGCTTTACATCATCCGCATGCATTAGAGTACGGGAGTTACGTATGACCAAGGGAAGGTCATTAATGAAAAGCGTAAAAAGTAGGGGACCGAGATGACTCCCCTGAGGTACACCAGATGTGGCAGGAAGTGGATTTGAAAGGGTGGTTTTAAAGAGGACTCTTTAAGTTCGTCAGCCAGATAGCTTACCATCCAACTAAGTAGTTTTGGTGAAAAACCTAGACGGTCAAGCTTATGTGCCAGAAGCGAATGAAGATTTACCTGAAATCCTTTTACCACGAAGGATGTCAGCTCAAGCAAGTTTATCGTAGGTGAACGACTTTTAATGAATCCGTGTTGAAAAGGTGAGATAACGGATCTATAGAAATGTTGCAAGTGAGGAGTTATAACATTCTCGAAAAGTTTGGGTATAGCCGACAATTTAGAGATACCTCTATAATTGCTTGCATCAGACTTGCTGCCCTTTTTAAGCAAGGGAATAATGAAAGATTCCTTCTAAATGGAGCAATGGCTTACTTAGGGAGATAGCACCGAATCGAAGTATACAAGCAGGAACACCGTCAGGGCCTGGTGAGAAGACTGGCTTTACTAAAGAGAGATCTTTTACCAATGAGCTTTCGTTTAAAAAGGCAGAGAAGATACCATTTGAACTTGGAATGTTGTATGGATAAAAGTGACTTCTCTCTGTAGAGGGAGAATAAGTCGTTTGAAAAAACTGTACTAGCATTTTCAAACGTTAATTTAGTTGGAAATGCGGTAGACTTACGCTTCGTTTAAGGAAGCTATAAAACTGTTTTGCGTTCTGGATAAACTGAGACTTAAAACGGATTAAATAGTTCTTATAACATTTCGCGTTCAAGACAGTAAAATCTGACCACGCGCTTAAGTAGCGGGAAAAGGTGGAAGATGAGCTATTATTTTTATATTTTTTAAATAAGCTTGACTTTAAATTTTTTAATCGTGACAACTCTCTTGTAACCCATGGCGGCTTACTCGAGGAAGTTGAAAAAAAAACACGAAACATAAATATCTAAAAAGTAGTTAATTGTGCTAATAAAAATATTGGTCGCTACTAAAATATCAGTAGACGAATACATTTCCGACCAGCCGATTTAATAAGTTAAACTCTGCTTTTCTAAAGCAGCGTACACGATTACACAGTTTTTCGTGTTTATCCATACATGCACCAAAATCAAAAGTAACTTCAAGAGTGGGATGGTATGAATCTTCAGGAAGAGAACGTTTGTTTTGCCTTGTTTAGACTCACTCAAGATGGATCGGAGACAAAGCATAAGTCTAACGATCTGTTACTACTGTTTAAGACATGATTGACCTATGACAGTGACATATCAAACGGACCGTCAAAAAGGTCATGTTGCCGTGAGGGCAGTAGAGAGTTTGAATCAACACTTGTTGTCCTATTACAATCAGAGATACGAGTATTAAAGTCACCAGGTCCGTACTACGAGGGTCGTTTGATAAGTCCGTGACTTTTTGTATTTGCCGCGCACCTGCTCTAAATACAACACTGCTCCTGTCAGCAGTTATCGATTAACAGCTGACTGTAAAATTTTGAGAAAGCTGCGTTTTTTGGTTTGCGTTTTATAGGCATTGAAAGCAGACGATCTCGATCTCCATTTTCGTTAAAATTCACGAGAACTGCTGACAGGAGCAGTGTTGTATTTAGAGCAGGTGCGCGGCAAATACAAAAAGTCACGGACTTATCAAACGACCCTCGTATTTTGAGGGCCTTGAGATCGTCTGCTTTCAATGCCTATAAAACGCAAACCAAAAAACGCAGCTTTCTCAAAATTTTACAGTCAGCTGTTAATCGATAACTGCTGACAGGAGCAGTGTTGTATTTAGAGCAGGTGCGCGGCAAATACAAAAAGTCACGGACTTATCAAACGACCCTCGTATAATGTGGGTGCATCAGGACACGACCACGACCGTTTTTCATCGCCAGTCACAATCCGTTTTAATAACGGGTCGATTTTGTTGCTATTCACAAGCGACTTCCCGATGGAAATTTATCATTTTTTTTTTGCGTTTGTTCGTGTGGCAAATGGTTCCAAACTGTTTTCTGGCTTATCTTTAGTTCCTCAGTAATTTAAAAAGGTCTCACGTGACAGGCTTCCTGACGCGTGGTGCGAACGGAACGGCTAAGCTGGTTTTTCGCCTTGATTGAAGAAAAATTGGAAAATACAGCGAATTTTTTCTCAACTGGTGTCTAGTGGGAGACCCCACAAAGTATATATATTCTTGCTCAGGATCACTAGCCAAGTCGATTAAGCCACGTCTGTCTGTCTGGATGTCCAGATGAACACACAGATCTCAGCTATTATAAAAGCTAGACACCAAATTTGGCATGAAGGTTTCTGTTGATCCTGGACAGGTGAAGTTTATTTCAAATGAACGTGGCATACGCCCCCCGCCCACGCAAATCAATAATTTCATCTTTAAAGATGATTTTCGAGCGACATATAAAAGATACAATATTCTGAGTAAGACTATATTAAACTAATTATAATACCAACATAACGTCAAAATTCCATTCCGATCGGACAACAAACACAGAAGTTATTAAACAAAAACCTTGTTCGTTTTGATTTTGTATACAGACCAGCAAGCTGTGACGTCATTGCAACGCTCATGTAGGAACGAAAATGCGAGCGCGTAACGCCATCTGTTGTTCTTCTCTTGTTTTCTATGCACACGCATTTTTTTCATTCAAACGGACACAGACATAAACATACATATGTGCTTGACCAATGAAATGATACACGCATATACACGTATTTATTCATAGACGATTATAAAGGCTGACGTTACGATATTTCTATTAAGTAGAAGTATTGTACAATTATTGACTCTTTACGTTTCAAAAAGGTCGAAGGGTATTCCACTGTCGCGTGCCGCTCGAATGTTGCTCTTGTTTTTTATGTCATATATAGAAATGTTCTTCACTACCTCGGTTATGGCTGCTTGAATGGCTGGGGTATCATAATAAAATACTCCCTTCATCTTGGTTTTCAGTTTTGGAAATAAGAAATAGTCACATGGTGATAGATCAGGCGAATACGGATGATGGTCGATGAGAGAAATCCCCTTTTTCATTAAAAATTCGTTCACTTTTTGGTCTTGTGAGGTGGTGAATTATCGCAATAAAAACGGCTTTTTCCTGCTGGATGTTCTGGTCTAACACGACCGATTATTTCCACAAACGATGTAAAACGCCTAAATAGTATTCTCCATTTAAAGTTTGACCTTCTGGAACAAATTCCATGTGGACAATACCCTTCGAATGATTAAAAATAAACAACATTGTCTTGATTGGAGACTTCTGAAAACGCACAGACCTTTCTTTTCCCCAAATCTTCAGGTAAAATTCTCCAAACAGTGTTTTTACTTGTATTCAATTCCTCAGCCAACATTCTCGTAGTAAAATTTGCATCGATACCAATAATTTCACGGACTTTTTCCACCAGTGCAGCACGATTACTAGTTTCTGGGTCGTCATTTAAATCCTCACGACTATTTTTAAATCGTGTAAACCACGTATAAACTTGCGTTCGGCTCATACAATCATCACAATTACCTTTTTTTATTAATTCGTATGTCTCAGCATATTTTTTTTCAAGTGTGACACAAAATTTTATATTTGCTCTTTATTCCATTTTATTTTTAAACCATTAGCGCACTTTTGGTTTTATTGAAATGGCATTCAATTTTACTTTTGTCATCCGACTTACATGAAGTTAGGTGCGTTTGAAAAAGGATAAATGTATCTTTTTAATGTTGCAAATTTTCAACAGATGGCGCTGTATGTTGTATGATTTAAATATAAAGATTATTCGGTTATTTTTGGGACACACCGTGTATTCTGTCTGTTGTTGTATGATTTAAATATAAAAATTATTCGGTTATGTTTGGGACACACTGTGTCTCAGAATCACTAGCAGGCTGATTTCAACTATGTCAGTCTGTATGACCGGACGAGGTTTTACCATATAAACACATGAATCGCAATTATTAAATTTTTATCCGATCGGACAAAAAACAAAAGTTCTCAGCAGCGCGCTACTGGAGTACGCGTGTTTGCGTATGTGTTATACTGAAAAAGTGTTTCTTTTGGAACTTTAAATGTATTTGTACTTATTACTTATTATCGGAACGCTTTATTGTCTATCTACCATATAAATTATTGTAAGGTTTTATTTTAAGATATTGGAAACTTATTGAATTTCGTCGACGGTTTCTTTTCGATCAACCCAATATTTTTGTATATATGCTTTCAAAATTAAGTCGCTATAATAACATATTGCTGTTAAGGAATAATCGGCCGGAATGACTTGTATTCTATTTAGAAATTGCTCATCTTATCATTACCTGTAAAAATTGTCCCTATGTATACTTTTATAGTTATTTTAGCTATTAACGGAAAAACGAAATATGTATAAAACTCTGTACCATAATATATAACTGGTATAGGAAAATTTGGAGGAATTTAGACAATTTTGACATTGCGTTTGTCTGGTGCAAAAAAGCACGCAGTCTATTACATTTTTTTGTTTTGCGCTAAACGAAAAGCACCAACAACAATACGAGTTGCAAGTTACATGAATTAGTTTAACTAGTACGTGTGCCGACAAAGCTTGGGCAGAGGCACTTCCCATGCGTGGGCTCACGGCTCTGGGCACCACTGGTCTAAAACCATCGGCTTATTCATGCCTCGCCAATTGAAATTTGTCAAAATGCCCTGTGCACATGAAAGTGGAATTCTATTTTTAACTTTATTAATAATTTGATAAATATGCTCATCTTTACTATTAATTGTGTCGTTTTTAGTGAATAAAGCAAACACCGCAGTTGAAAAAACCGATGATCCAACTCAAGGACAGGTTCCGGATAAAAATCTAACTGACGAAGTGGAACAAGAAGAAGTATTTGAAACTAAGAAGTGCGAAGAAGAGCAACCTATTTCCAAAAACGAAACTACTGCAGAACTCCCAAAAAAAGAAAAAGATAAATCGGACTCAGACTACGAGGATAATATAACAATAAAAATGCCAAAAATTTTGGAAGATTCCACTTCAGTCGTTAGCAATGCTAACAAGGAACATGTAAGTTAATCGTAATTTACCAGGCATGCAATACAACTTCCTTAACCCTCGGTCGTTATCACTATTAAATTGATTTTATTGATTCATACTATTATTAACACTTTCCAAATATATAATATACATATGCTTACTTCTTTTTTGTTGTGGTCTAATAGTGTGCAAAATTATGTAACAGACTGAAAGGGGGGATTGTCTCTTCATCTGTCTAAATTCACCCATGCAGTTGTGTTTTTAAATTGCGTTTGTATTGTGCAAGCAAGTCCGAAATCTGTTACATTTTATTGTTTTACAGTGAACGAAAAGTTAAATCGAACCCGGTATAGCAATGACGAAGTCACACGAACGTGTTTACTTCCGTACGTACTTATGTCGACAGAGCATGGACAATGCACTGGGCTTAGGGGTCTGGGCACCACTGCTCTATGGGGAAAAAGTCAATTTTTTCTGTTGTCATTTTTACAATTGATTAGTTGTTTTAAATGTTAAAAAATATAAATATACTTTTCTTAAATCTATTAAAAACAACTTAGAAAATTGTTTGTTATTTCAGATGATTAATTTTATGAAAATAGTGTTTTTAGATCAATTACTTTAAATGCGATTTTTTGACAATGCGAGCCAAAAAACCAATAAGTTTTGAAATTGGAAAAAATAGTCATTGCATGTTCCATAAATTTTTAACAAAGTCCGTATTAAATGTGCATTAATATCCATTTTCTAATGTGTTGCTGATGTATTTGTAAGACCTTAATAAAGTATTCAATGTGTAATTGTGTGGTCTTTAAGTTTAGTTGACTCGAGTTGAGACAAAAGTTTAAAATGAGAAGTTGTAAAAAAAGTATTCACTATCGACATCCATTTTAGTTTGTTGGCGGTTTTTACCCATTTTTCCAAAAAACTACATGTTGAATAATCGTCAAAAAACTGCTTTAATGAATTTTATTTTGGACTTTATTATTAGGAAGCATTTTTATAAGTAACAACATAGTAGCACATAATAACACAAAATAGAGCAGCTTCATCTTTACATTAAGCAAAAATTTCCAAATTGAGATACATTTTGGAGCGCTTCAAGTAAATAATAAACGACGAGCTTATTAGTAATAAAATAAAAGACAATGCACTATGGTCCAGAATTTGATTTTTTTTGGCATAAAGTCGAGTTTTCGATGTGAATATATCGTTGTTTTCTTATTTTAATTCTAAAGTACATACATCATACATTAAAAGAAATGTTAATTAAAAGCTTTAAAGGCGCCACCAAAGCTGTATGAGAGGTTTTAAAAGTTAGCTAACGTACAGCTGATTATCTCCGGACATGGAGAAAGCCGAAATTCAGTCATAATATTAGTTATACAGCACTAATTGGAATTGATGCGAAAAACCGACTTTTTCCCCATAGTGCATAGGTCTAGATAAACGTCTAGATTTCAAAAACTGTAAGAACTACAAACATCTCCTGCATTATTTATTATTATTATATTCTGTCCTCACCACCGACTCAAATCGGTAATTTGAGATAACTAAGAGTCGGAACTTTTGGTTATGGCGTACATACATACGTACGTATGAGAGTCTCTCGAGCCTCTGTTAAGTCTACCCTTTGAGTAAATGAAGAATCGAGAAAATTTTATCATCGTCAAGAAAATAAAATTCTCTTTAAGAAAAAATAAATTTGCATACGTAAGCTGTAGTAGTATTGAAAATATCGTGTGTTTAACATTGCAAACTGCAAAAAACACATACTGTTCTAATTAAAAGTGGTTGGGGCTCATATAATTTATGGGGTCCCCCACACCTCCATACATTTGCACAAAGTTCGTATATCTTTTTTGACCCAAAAATCCTTTTATTATTATAATTACAGGTCTCGCCTTCAAATATTCAAAAACCTCACGGTAATATCGCAGTTCAACGACGTGAGCAGAACTTTGAGTCTAAATCCGAACAAGAAATTAAACCCCTAAGCAGCTATGCAAAAAGTGAAAACTTCAAGCCGGCAAGTGAAAGAAGTCTTTTACCGACTCCAGTTGGTGGCCATCACAAATATCAAAACCCTAGTTTAAACGAGCAAAGAGAAAAATCTATCATTAGCGCAGAGCAGGCTCATCGTATTGGCGTGTACAAGACTACATATTCCCAAATGCCTAGATGTCCTTCAATGGTTCACATGTCTCCATACAACAATGGTTATAATAATATGCCTCATAGGCCAATAAGGTAAGAAAATTCTCTGTATAGATGATATTATATGAGCAACAAGTAATGAAAGATACAATCGAGCGCAGTCAGATGAATCACAAATAACAGTTATTTTTTTTTAGGACAACAACCTTTTTTTATTATTTGGCGACAGCTTCTTTCAGAAGTTCGTGATTTTTATTATCTAATCCAGCCAGTAATCCGGTGCGGGGAGTATCATCCGAGTCGAATTCATTGTTTTCTTACACCTCAAAAATTGTCAAAAATCTAATTGTACGAAAAAACCAATAGTTTTTTAGATCAGGAAGCAAGAAACTAATACTTCAATATATTTTTACTGATACAATCGCACTCTTAACACATAAGTTGATCAAGATAGCATCCTTTATAGTTCTGAACAGAATTCCTTCTTAATGCTGCCAGCCGTTGAAGGAAGTAATTTTTAAAAGTTTTACTTAGGATCAGACATGCCTACAATAAACTAAATGAAGGCGGGTAATGGGTTTTAATATTAAAATTAAATTTTTTAGCAGGAGCAACGCATTGAACTGGATATATCACTGTTGAGTGCGCTTAACCGTAGATTTCTTTACTTATGAAAAAATGATTGTTACGGTATATAATTTATGAGTAAACTAATTTTATATTCTTTTTAAAATTAGTTTCAACCATTATCAAAGTCAACCAGTGCATCAAATAAATACAACATATGTTCCTGTTGGGAATATTAATATCAATCCCACGCAAACCTTTCAATCAACGAATTTGGCTTCTATTTACCAAGGAGTTGCAGCAAAAGTTGGTACTGGGTGAGTATAATCTAATTGAAATGTAATTAAAACATTTGAATCAAAAAGTTATCGTTACAGACTTACAATAAATGCTGTTTATTAAGATCAATAAGCCGAAGAATACAAACACAATTACTTACATTTATCTACGGCATAAGCATTTGTGAATGTCATTGAAATTTATTTTTAATAGTTAAAAAACAAAAAATTTGGTCTTGATATTACAATCTACATTTGATAAAGCACTTCAGGGTTGAGTCAAAAAATGACTTGGTCAATATAATTAGTTACGCCAACCTGTATCAGTTAATTAATAAGTTAGTGTATTGTTCATTAACTTGGACAATCTTAACCAGGTTATGACAGGCGTTAAACCAAGGAAGGCAAAGAAAACCCCGCGTATAAAAAATAAAACAATACGACACTTAGAAATCTACAGACAGAAGGTAGCGTGGCAGATTCTAAGAAACTGTTATATATTTATATTTCCTTGAATCAATCCGATCGGATTCAAGTTTTGAAATGAAACGTTATATGCATATAGTAAAAAGAAACAATATTCAAAGAAACCGTAATGCTAAATTGGTGCCTGTACCTATAGTAGAATGTGGTTTGCCATCGCCCCCCGCAAATCAATAATTTAATTTTTCAAGTCGATTTGTAATCAACATGTAATGATGTTTTCGGATTTCGACCTATAGTAAACTTACTATATCTATCTCTCCTCCAAATTTAAATTTTAAAGTCACTTTAGTCTCGTGTGGCTTCAGTATTGCAGTTCGGGTTGTGCTTTATCTTCAAGAAAGCGTAACAGTCTTTGTGCTTGCCTATACTGTAAACACCACACAAACGCAATTTTAGATAAGTAAGTGTTTGAGTGGGCACCACTGATTTTAAAACTACTAAAGTACATTTAAAAAACCATTAAAAAATCACTTAAAGTTCAATTAATAAAAGCATTCCGTGACACATCGCAGGGTCTGGGAGTAAAAAAGGCATTAGTTAGTGTACTTCTAACATTATTTTAAAAATAGATATATCTTTAATTGTTTTGGTTTGAAGTTAATAAAATTTAATCAATTCTGTTTCAGACTTATAGATGACCCACTTGAAGCTTTTAATAGAATTATGAAAGAAAAAGAAAAGCAAAAGGAAGAACGGCGTAGAAGTCCTGGCCGTCACAGATCCAAATCACCCGGAAGAACTCGACGTCGGTTCAAATCACCATTGTACAACAGAGAATCTTCAAGGGATATAAGCTCTAAAGAAAAAAGAGATCGATCACGGGAAAGAAATCGTGAATATAGCTATGAATGGCGTCACAGTCGTGCCATTCGCCACTCTAGTAATGGATCGAATTCACCCAATGGCAAGAAGAGGTTATTCTTACATATTAAGTTGATTATTATACAAAACTTTTAAATGATACATTTTCTCGGAATATTCTGTGATAATTTTCAACTAAGTACCTGTAGAAACTTGTGTTAAGGACGAGGTAGAAATTTTTTTCTATTATTACCACGAAAAAGTAACGTTTCTATTAATAAAATACACTATTAATATAAATATGCATACTTAGTCAACAATAGATCTTGTCCAAAATTAATCACAAGTTATTCTTAGAACCATCAGTACTTGGTTGTACCGGCTAATAATTTTACAATATTGAATACAAAAAAAGTTTAACTACGTCACATGAGTTTAACTTTTGTGGTAAATTTGGAACTTTAAAGTTTATTTACATTTTCAAAAATTAAGTTATGGCAGTAAAAAGTAAAAGTAGTAAAAGGTATTATTTTAATAACCACTATCCTTAGGAGAGAAGGTTATTATTTAGTTTTACCAACTCAAAATGTATTAAACAAACAGAACAAGGCTCACCGACCCCTCAAAGTATAAATAAAATCTTGATGACAGTTGACTGCCCTCTCGATAAAGCCATGTCCGTCTGCTTGATAAGATACAGTCAGTCAAAAAATTTGCTATGCAGACGATGCATTAAAAAAAAAAACTTAAATCATTATGCAAATGTATGTAACAAGTAGAAGGAAGCGGCAGACTCCACAAAGTGTATGTTATATATTCTTGCTCAGTTTTAATAGCCTTAAAAACGCTAAAGATTTAAAATTTCTCTACTTATACAGTGGCGTGTAAGTGTGGGTACATAAGTACTACAATTGTTACGCCTAAAATATTTTTTACAAAGCAAATTATTTCAAAGACTTAAATTTATTTCTAAAAATTTAATTAAAAAACATGAAGTATAAAGAAAAACCCATAACATTTGATTAGATTATGACTCTGTTATTGTATCTAACTTTGTCAATTACTAGCTGGCACTTTTAGCTTGCTTTAAAAAAAAGCGCGCGTAATTTTCTTTATATTTCTTTATTTGACGGCAATTTTGATATGGAGTCCACAAAGGAGCATTTTCGTCATATTATACTTTATTATTTCCGTTAAGGAAAAATGCTGCTCTGGTTGCTAAAAAGATTCGTAATGTGTATGGTGACAAAGCCTTAAAAGAAAAACAGTGTCAAAGTTGGTTTGTCAAACTCTGTTTGGGAGATTTTTCACTCAAAGACAAGCAACGTCCAGGCCATGTGCAGTTGATGATAACGTTATCAAGGCTTTAATCGAATCGGATCGTCATGTAACTGAGCGTGAGATTGAAGACATCTTAAATATACCACAATCAACCATACATAATCCTATGATCATCCCTTAAGTTTTGGTCAACCCAATAGAACTTGTTTTAAATCAATTTGATGTGAATATTAGAATTAATGGTTTTAGATACTGTACTATATTAGGAAGCATAGTTTCTACCATAATTTGAATAATTTCCTTTTCAATAGTTTTCCTTTCCTGCTGGATTTGCACCCACATGCTCAAGTAACGTTAGATTAAATTTTCCAATCCATAGAGTATAGAAGAGCTGCAAAATCATCAATTTTATCGGATGTTTTTCATTTAAAACATAATTGTTGCATCGAATTAACATCGATGTTTTTCCAGCTCTAAGATATAGATGAACACGGGATCCACTTATCCGCCAATCGCGCACAATTTGTTATTTATAAGATCTTCGAAAATTATCTTACTGTCGGGTGCGCCCGACTATAGCATTATTCTGGTAAGGAGTAGGATTTTTCCCTTACAAAGGATATACAACATTGAATTTGGTTTTAAATTAAACGTTTGCAACGATTCATCAAAAATTCAGTTAGAAGAAATGATTAGAAAATACTGCGTGAAGATGCGGTATAATGATTTCAATTCAGCTTATTCAAAGACAATTTTTAAAGTAGTTTAAATTATAAAGACGAAAATTAATTGTCATATTAAATACAAAATTTATAATTTGATTTTAATTATAAAAATAAAAAAAATCGGAGAACAGGAACAGATTATTCTCCCTAATGTATTTCATCTACATTTCAATACTTTTCATTTGTAATATAAAGTGTTTGCTCAAATGCAACTTCAAAGCCATGTGTGCATATAAATTTTGAATATGACCTTTATTTTTTTGATTTTATAATAGAAATTAGATCATATTTTTCTTTATATAAAAAAAAAAAAATTTATTTTATCATAGCTTAAAATAATTTAAAAATTTAATAAGACCATATACATTTGCGATTAAAATAATAGCACCATTAGCCCATTTTGTGTTTGTCCCAGCTTTCCTGTTTCTTCTGACATATTTTAATTCATTTCTTTACTACTAATTATTTTCATATAATATTAAATGATTTAATATTATTATAATAAAAAAAAGAAAACAACATTTTTTCAGGAAATAGATTATATCTAATGAATCAGGATTATATATAATATATAAATATTTAGTTGGGAGTCCTTTGTTGGCGATTAAAGCTGCACAACGTCTAAGCATGGAATCTATAGAAATATTATTCCCGAGTCCTTTGAAACAGCCTTTAATTCCTTATAATTTTGTGGTTTAGCTTGAGAAACTTTTTCACAACGAAAACCCAAAAGAATTCAAAACCAGAGACTGAGCAGGCTATTCCAAACGCTTGATCAAATTATCCTAAACCAATTTGGGAGCTTTTTTGCTGGTATGATTATGATCATTATCCTGTTGAAATATCAAATGCTTTTCATGTTCGGCATATTCCATCCAATTCCAATATATCCGTAAAAACATGTTGATGCATGATGATTTACAGCGCACCTACTCCATGGTTGTGAAAAAAATTATATTCCGATTTTGGTGGACGGGGAACATAAGAACGAGAGCCTTTTTCTACAAGCAAAACTATTTTTCTCAGATCTGATCACAAACTGTCGCCATATCTCCTCGGGCCAATCTTGTCATATGTCATACTTGTATGCTTCTCTGTCAAAAGGGGTACTTTTCGTGGATTGCAGGCACTCTGGTTATTTAACTCAGCTCCTTTTTTAGCCCCGGAGCTGACTTAAAAGGCTCCTTGCTAGACCTGGTCCTTGCAGGCTTACGGATCATTTTATTTAAATATCCGCCAATGCGACCAATTTGAGCGTTATTTTTTCCTTCTTGACTATGTTTTTCATAAAATTTGTTGTTTCGTCGGTACAGGCCCTCCGAAATTAAAAGCAAGAAAATTTTTGAATTTCCTTTTAAAAAAGTCATTCAAAACCCTTAACAGAACTACCTTTTTAAAATTTGGTCGGAATAACGCGAAAGAAAGAACTTCCAACCATCTTATTCAGCAAATACATGATTTATGCTTTTTTTGTTATTTCTTGATTTTGCGCGTCGTTACATATAGGGAGTAAAACGACTTGCTCAGAGAGACAACATATGGTACTTATCTATCATGCAGTCAATCTTAAAAAAAGTGACAAAATATACATTTTTTTAGAACGACAACTTTTCCTTAAGTAGTCATTTTGTTTGAATCACAGCCTCTTATAATTTTTAATTTAATATATAACTATTTATTTTTATTTTTTTTATTTATAATTGTTGGGGTCGCTGGCTTTCATTGATCATGTTTGAAATATCAAAATCGAGGCTATATTTTTTTTCAAAGGCGACTTTTTGAATTTTTTGTACCCATCTGAGCTTTGAGGTCAATTATAAGTTTAGTGATTCTTATGAATTCTTCAATTTTCCCTTGCATAGTTTTTGGTTTTGAATTAAAGGTTTGCAACTCTTTATCAAAAATTAAGTTAATTTTACCATGGCTGATTGTCCGTGTGTCCGTTCGTCAGTTTTAAAGCTATCTTGATAAAACTGTAAATAAGTAGGAACGAACCAGATCACACGAATATTTCGTTTATCTGTCATACAATCTATAAGCTGATATTTTTTATTTTAATATTACAACCAAATTTACTGTGTTTGAATTTTTCTAAAAAAATAATATTAATAATAAAATGTCAACATAGGATCATTACAGCATATAGCATATTTAGGTTTTTATATAAATTAATTTTCGTAATGATTGATTCTATCAACACTAATCAAAGATATATTGTAGCCGATCAAGAGTCTTTCCAATTCATTAAATTGGACAACTATATCCTATAGCTTTTATAGGAGCACGCATTAAAAAAAAAAAACATATTTTCATAAAAAAACTAATTTTTTTGTTCAGTGATTTGAGTTTTTTGTATTATAAAAAGGTACACGACAAGCATGCCAATTGTAGATTTTAAACTTCTGCTATATCGAAATGTTCTCCTTACTTTCTTTAGTTATAGCAAGTTCCCGAGGGTAACAGCCTGTATGGGGCAGCCATTGTTTCCTTTTTTAATAGATAAATGACAATAATTGCCGGTAATTTATAGAACCTGCGAACTTATTGAAGATTTGTGTAATTTTCTTCTCATTTTCAATTTGGTATTAAGGAAATATTTTGTAAAATAATTTAAATTTAAATGATTTCCTTTGAGGTGTTTACACCTTTATTTTTCACAAATGCATTTAACAGACAGAAAGATTCGTGGCAGCCACCATAAATAAAAATCCAATTAGAGGCAATACACACCGAAGGTTTTTAATTATCATTTGCGAAAAGTTCCGTTTACATTGAATACAAATGAATAATATGCATGTTTTACAAAATAATCTGGTTTTAAATATTCAACACAACTTTTTTATGCATTATCAGCATACTAATGTTGCTAACTGAAAATAGATATTAGAGACTATAAGTGCTAGGGAACCACCGAATCAGTTTTTTTACGGGCATTATTATATGTACACTAAATTTAGCTGTTGTAAATTAAAAAAAATTTTACTCACCAGGAAACATAAGTTGCATAACTTTGAAATGCAACTTTTATATTTATTGAATTTGATCAACTCATAGTCGTATTGTTACAAAAAAAAAAAAACATTTTCAACCCACTTGTAGTTCAATAATAATTACGACAGTTTATTTTCATACATTTATAAAGAGTATTAAAATTAAAATGTCCTAATGTTTACATATTAGTTGATGAACGATGCTTTTAATAAAGTTAAATTTTTGAAGCTGTTTAGTATTCAAGTTTTGAGAAGAGAAAATTCGTTCACTTGGCACCGTAATTGGTCCAATTTGATCATCGTCAACATTAAGCTGTTCTTGGTTAAAGATAGAAATGCGGCAGCAATCGCAATTTTACTTACGTTTTACGATGCTACACTCTTTTTTTTTTAAATTTTGGAACTCATGGCCTCTTTTCGCCTTCAAATGCAAGGTTCGGGTGTACGATCCCTTTAACAATCAACATTGGGGAACATTGCAGTAACCAACGCAAAGATAACTAAGAAGTTTTTCCCCCAAAAAGATATTTGTAAGGAAATATTTACATGTAGTTTTAATATACACTTGGCTGAAATTGAACGAATAATTTGAAATATCATATTTTAAAGCTTTCATACGAAGAATCAGTTAAAAATGAATATTTTTCTTAGAACCCATGTATCCAGGATAAAAATCTCTTAATACCTGTACACAACTACTGGAACTCTTATATGCACATATATAATATCTGATCAAGCTAAATCGAACCGTGAATCCGTCTGCTAAAACTCAAACTAATCTCTCAGGCTTTAGCTTCTTCTTCATCAAATTTGGCACACATCCTTTTTTCTTTGCTGCACGCTGTAAATAAATCGCAAGAATTTGGCCCGCTTTGTCGTATAGAAATATATTTATTATTAAAACCTTGCAGGGAATAATTCAATTTCGCCAGAACCTTGCAACGCACGTAAGGGGTATCTCCGTATGTCTGTCCGTCCATCTGTCAGTTGCAACGCAAACTAGTCTCTCAACCAGATCGGACCGATGTATTACAAGGTTTCCATACACACATCGGCCGATATATGTTATTTGTCAAAATATTGCAACTGTATTAACAATTATAAATAAATTTTGTGTTTCATTGAAATAGGAGAACCATATCTTAAATACTTCATATGAACAGTCAAAAAAAAAAAGATTTTTATAATAAAGTTCTCTATGCCCAGCGATTGTATTTATTATACTGTCAATGAACACATACGAGGGTCGTTTGATAAGTCCGTGACTTTTTGTATTTGCCGCGCACCTGCTCTAAATACAACACTGCTCCTGTCAGCAGTTATCGATTAACAGCTGACTGTAAAATTTTAAAGAAAGCTGCGTTTTTTGGTTTGCGTTTTATAGGCATTGAAAGCAGACGATCTCGTGAATTTTAACGAAAATGGAGATCGAGATCGTCTGCTTTCAATGCCTATAAAACGCAAACAAAAACGCAGCTTTCTCAAAATTTACAGTCAGCTGTTAATCAATAACTGCTGACAGGAGCAGTGTTGTATTTAGAGCAGGTGCGCGGCAAATACAAAAAGTCACGGACTTATCAAACGACCCTCGTATATAAAACACAGGCCCACAAAAAAAAAAAGTGTCATGATCTGCGTATGCGGCATATGCAGTTATATGTATTTTGGGTCGCTGATTCCGAATCCGGCATCAGAAATTCTCCATCACGTCTGGATTTCGACATAACCTCAAAAAAACTGAAAAACCTTTAAATATCTCCCAAAAGATATAGAATCCTTGTCTGGGCGATATATGCTTTAATATGTATTTTGACCTAAGTCCGAATCCGAAGTCAAAATTTACACTAGACGTCGAATTTTCGATTTAACCTCAAAAAACTCAAACAATTTTTGGAGCCCCATAAAATAATGGGTGGTCATGATCAGTTAGTGCGATATATGTTTCTATATGTTTTTTGACCTTCCGAATCCGAGTCAAAACGTAGCTATCACGTCCGAAATTTAACCTAACCTAAAATTTTTTTCAAAAAATTTCGAAATTTTAAGATTGTTTTTTATATTAGATTAGGGTGTAGTTGAATATGATATAAAAAGTTTTTAGGTAAGGTTCATATAAGTAATTTTATTTTAATGCAAAACTGTTATTTGGCTAATAAAACACATAAAATTAAAATGCAACTGTACAAAATTGACTAAATGCCATAATCCATGATCAAAAAATTTGAAAATTTTGGAATATTTTCAAAAATTTTTAGGTTATGTTGAATTTTGGATGTGTTAGCCACGTTTTGACTTCGGATTCGGAAGGTCAAAAAACAAATATAATCATATATCGCACTAACTGATCATTACCACCCATTATTTTATGGGGCTCCAAAAATTGTTTGAGTTTTTTGAGGTTAAATCGAAAATTCGACGTCTAGTGTAAATTTTGACTTCGGATTCAAATTTAGAAGGTCAAAATACATATTAAAGCACATATCGCCCAGACAAGGATTCTATATCTTTTGGGAGATATTTAAAGGTTTTTCAGTTTTTTGAGGTTATGGGAGATATTTAAACGTTTTTCAGCTTTTTGGTTATATCGAAATCCAGACGTGATGGCGAATTTCTGATGCCGGATTCGGATTCAGCGACCTAAAATACATATAACTGCATATGCCGCATTCCCAGATCACGACACTTTTTTTTGTGGGCCTGTGTAATCAGTATAATAAGATCGGCGGGTATAAGAACCTCCAAAAGCATACAACCTTTGGAATCCAGAAGGTATCCGATGTTTCTGGTTTGGTTCGAACTTTTCTTTAAAATTGTAATACCTAAACTTGCATTATTCAAAGAAAATTTGTGTTAAACTGAACCAAATTGCATTCAAGTAAATAAAAATTTCAAATGCGCGGTAGTATTTTGAAATTTAAAAGAATAGAAATGTGTTTAAAAATTTAAAAAAGTCATTGCGGCATACCAACGTCAGAAATTATATAGGTGGATGAAAGTCTGTGAAATTAATTTTGAAATATAAAATCTCTTTTCGATGTTTAAAACATTTGAAAATGTCTAGCCCCCTATTATTGGTCATCGGATTTATACTTTAGGTTTTCAACATTTTAAAAAGTTAACCTTATTTTGTTATTAATGAAATTTTTTTTTCAGATATGTTCATCGACGTTCACCATCACCGAAACCTGCAAATAAGCTGCGTTTGAGAGAAAAATCTATAACCAAATCATACGCACCTAAGTCAGACCCCGTAGAGCCACCACCTCCTGGTTTTGAATCTTTGCCTATTGAGAACTTAACTGACGAGACTAATAGACATAATAAAAAAGTGGACTCCGATGTTCCTAAAAATGATGATCAGTCTCTCTCACGAAAAAGACCTAGGCCAAGTAGTAAGACAGTGGACCCAAAAACTAAGCAATATACTTCACGGAGCTGTACACCACCGGCAAAATCTAAAATTCCCAAGATTTCTATTTCAAATTCATCAGAAATGGGTATGTCTTCTACAACGCCTGATAATGCAGAAAAAAATGGTCATCATTTTGAGAAAAAACAGGAGGAACAAATATTATATTCGGACAATAGTATCAATATTGTAAAATCGCAAGAAAGTCTAGAATCAAAAGAAAATATTGAAAAAGAAAACAACATTAAGTTAGATACCCAGTATAAAGATCGAAAGAAAAAGAAGAAACTCAAGTCGGAACGGAAGAAAAGCAGAAAAGATAAAAAGGAAAAAAAAGATAAGACTAAAAAATCATACTCAGGAAGCAATGAGCCCACACCAGATAAGTTTCTTGGAAGTAATACTGAGCTAAATCCATCAGATGATAATCTTAACTGTCATTCAACTAATTTACCCCAACTTAAAACAGATATCAGTAGCGTTGATACCTTAAAGAAAGATGAATACATATTGAATGCGGAATTATCTGGTCATGAATTAAACAGAGATGCTTTATCATCATTCAACGATGTAAACGATATTCTATTGTCAAAATGGGAGTTAGATGATAACAATATCAACAGTAATCTATTGGATCAGACTAGAAAAGTAACTTGTAATAAAAACCAAGACCATCCGGAAATAACATCAGATGTCATCCGGAAGGCAGAAAATGCAATTTTTGCAAAAGCTATAAATGCAATAAGACCTGTAGAGTTTAAAGTTGTTATAGATTCTAAACGGAATAGTAGGGACCCTTCCATTTCTTTAAAAAGTGACCATAGAGACCGCTCACATTCCCCTAAATCCAGCGTGAACAAATCAGTTAAAGATAGATTAGGAAATAAAGTTGTAAGAGAACGGAATTATTCATGTGATCGGTCAAGGGATAGTCGAAGAGAAAATTCGGAAAAAAAATCAAGGGATGACAAAAATAGAAATAGTTCGTTAAGTTATAGATACAGAAGTAAAGATAAAGATTCCAAAGAACGCGTTGTAACTCTTGACAAAAATTATGAAACCCATAGAAATCGTAGATCAAATGAACGTGAAACAATAAATAAAACCGAGAAAAATGCAAGTAGTTCTGAGGTCAACAAACATAAATCGCAGTTAAAGGATATGTCGTCAACAAAAAGTTCAAGAGGTGAAAAAAGAGTTTATGATACTGATAAAAGTGATAAAACAGGAGAATCGAGATTCATTTCGTCGATTGCATCAAGACCATGTCGCCCAGACAACCCTTTTAGAAAGTTTGACGAAAAAATTGTAAGCAAAATTTCAAAAAGGGAAGTTACACCTCCTTCTGATCACGCTGAATACAAAAAACGCAAGGATAAGAAACCCAAAAAACTCAAGAGAAGCTCGTCCACAGAATCTGTAACGAGTGATAAACGCAGAGATTCAAAAAGCAAAAAAAAAAGCAAGGTCTTAAAAAAAAAAAAAAAATCCAGAAAATAATTGTTCAGATATAGAATTTAACATTTAATACATAAAATTTAATATAAAAAATAAATATTTTATGTATATACAAAATTATAAATAATGTGTTTTGTTTTTATAATGTGAAATGAAAGTACTTAGAGTTAAAAAGTTTAAAATTTTCTTTTGTACCTTATGAGTTGGACGAACAAGAGAAGTGAATATACAAGTAGTCGTTTTAAAAAAAGAATGTTCAAACTGCTTAAAACATATTTTTATAAATTCGAGCACGCCCATAGCCCTTAGTTGACTATATTGGGAATATGTTCGCTAAACTTCAGTTTCTGATGAAGCCGGATACCACGATCAGTGACTAGAGGAATTCTATCCAACGCGGATCCGTAAAGAGTGTAAGATGTCTACTCAGTTCTGGCTCGTCAGAATGTCATCGCCTTCTATTACAACTGTTCAGGTTTTATAAATTAGCACTACACCATGAGTAAGAACGATCTTAGTCAAATTGAAAGCAAGAATGACAAAATCATCATTAAATTGATCCCCTAACGTTATATCATCACATAAGAATACGGGTGCCACCTAAAAATAAAGGAAATACATTGATTAAAAGCGTGAAGAGAAGGAGACCCAAATGTCTCTTCTGAAGAACGCCAGATGTGGCAAGGTTAGAAGTTTGAATTTATGTCCAAACCTCTAGAACCGTAAAAGCAAATTTGTTGTAGTAGAACAACGTGGTAGAAAGCAGATATTCCGGATCGAAAAATATGTTGCATGTGAGGAGTTAAGAATTCTTGAAAAATTTATGAATAGCCGAGAATTTAGAGAATTTGCTTGCAACAGATGGAAGAAACAGTAAATAATGCATTGGGAGTTGGCACAGTATCGAAGTACGCAAGCGGGAATACCGTCGGATCCTGGTGGAAAAACTGGTTTAACCAAGTAAAGATTGATTCTAGCTTGGAATATTGTATGGGTTGATATGATAACTTTTTTGCTAGAAGTTTGCACACATTGGCAATCGCATGATCTGCGCTGCATCAGCATTTTCAAATGACAATATTGAAGGTAAGCCCGCAGACCAACGCTTCATGTTGCCAAAATTTTAAAATTGAAAAATTGAAGGAAGTTATTTTAGTTATTTACTTTATTTTTTTTTTAAAAAACTAAATTGTATTTTTTTTGTAAACCATAGAGGGTTACTCGAACATGTCAAATAGAAGAACGAGACAAAGATATCAAAAAAAGAGCTAGTTCTGTTGTATAATATATTTATGACAACTGACGTATCAGTAGATAAATAAAGATCAGACCAATTATAGTGTAAAATAAATTTATTTGTCTTTGCAAACTTTTCCTTTCTAAAGCAGCGAACCCGATTATACAAGTATTTTCACTTTTAACAATACATGGTCGAAATTTACTTCGAAAGAGAGATTGCAAGAATCTTTAAGTAGCCAAAACGGTGAAGTCCTGAGTCCTCAAAGACAAAACATAAGTCCAGCGCTGTGTTAATAAAATTAAACAGACCGTCAAAGGCCAGATTAAGGCAGATCTGATTGAATTATCTGCATCACGTGAATCATATTTTTTTGTTGGGTAGTAGTATGGAAGGTATAAAATCATCTTCACCGATGAAAAACTAACTGAATTGTATTGTTTTGCATAAAAAGTATAAGTTTTAAGTTTAACCCAAATCCATCCTCTGATACGAAAGTTGTTAATTAATGTTTTCTACATTACAGTGTCATGACAGATACTCATACTCAAAATTAAATAGACAAATATAAAAAACACGCATAATATTCTATTTTTTAGGATGGTGTAACTATGACAACAAAGATTCAGGAGGAAATAATTTGTTGATTGTTAAAGAAAAAAATAGATCCTGAAGTTGCATAAATTGTTGCTGATGCTCCGTTCTGCGAGGCTTTAAAAACTAAAGTTGATGAGACTTTTTTCCTTTTATGTTTAAAAAGAACCCTCGTTTACCGATGATTCTGACAATGATGTACGTAAGATTATTTATAAGAAGTGCATATCACCGATGCACATTTCTGATATACACGTACATATGTTAAAGCAGAAGGAGGCACCTGCGATTCGGGCAAAGTATATATTTATGTGCATACGTGTATACATGTATCGTACGTATGTTCTTGACGAGTGTAAACTCTGTTAAGATAACAGCTTGCAAACAGAGCTGTAACGAATGCTTCAAAAAAGCGAGATTCTCTTGACTTTTAAAGATTTTGGTTTTCTTTTTACCATATAACCTTCGACTATTAAAAATGGTCAAAAAAGGCCATACTTTGTGCAAATTTATGTAACAGGCAGAAGGAGGCGTGGTAGACCCCATAAAGATCACATATTGTTTCTCAAGACCACTAACCGAGTCGATTGAGCAATGTCTGTCTGTCTGTCTGTCTGTGTGAACGCGCAAATCTTAGCTATTGTACAAGATAGAGATACCAAATTCATTAGGAAGATTCCTGTATTTTATACTCTAATCAATTTTATTTCAAATGCCAGACCAACCGTCCCCGCAAATCAATAATTTAATATTTTAAGTCGATTTGTGAGCAACATATAAGAGATACAACTTTAAGCTAACTACTAAGCCTACTAGAATATCTATATATCGTCAAAATTTCATTTCGATCGCACAATAACCACGGACGTTATTTAATTAACCTTGTTCGCTTGAATTTTGTATAAAAACTAGAAAGCGTGAAGTCATTGCAATGCTCGTGTAGGGAAGATAGGGAAAAAGAATACGAGCGCGTACAAACGCACACAACTGCTTGAAATGAAATGCTAAATGCGTTTACAGGTATTCCTAAAAAACAATGAATTTCTAAATTTATATATCATCACAAGCTCAATCCATATTGTTTAAACAGTTAAACATAGAAAGCTATGTGTACAGTGTATACAACATTTTCTTAAATATTTGTTTATTGGACATATTTTAGTTATGATTGAAAATCGGGATTACAATTTGTGTACAAATTATTTGATTTTAAGTCTACTTTTGTAATAATTTTATCAAACAAATGGATAGATTTCGAAAAATTAAGATTTTGATTTTTTAGGGCTTGACAAAGCAGACAATTGGCATACTTGTACAAAAAAAGGCTGACCTGGCAACCCTGAACAATATGTTCAGCATCAATAGCATACTTTGTGGGAGTTATGGGTATATGTACATATACATACATTTATGTAAAACAATAAGAATCTCAACTTAACCCACATTACAAACTAATTTTTTGTAATTCATGTCTAACAATATTACAAGGAACATAAAATTATTGGTATTGATCGGTTTACTTAATGCAACATTTTTTGTCGGACTGAATATACATAATTGGATTGTTTGAAACTTGTTTTCTTGAAATGCAACAAAAGGCGAAGCAAACTAGTAAATCATTTAATAATTTGTAGACTACAGTGTTAAATTACCAGAATTAAGAGGATTTCATATTAACGATCTTAGTTTTTAAGTTTTCAAGATATAAAAATACAGACGAACATTTGCATATGTATGCAAGAATATTTGTATGTACATTTGTGTTTGTATTCATGCATACGCTTTGAATAACCACTCTCACTTTCGTCGAGCTCAGTTAACGAGTTCCACTTTTGCTCTCTGTGTGGTAAGTGTGGTGAGTAGCTGAGCGTGTTGTAAAGCTGCGATTTGCTGTTCCGTTAATTAGGGCCGAACTTTCAACAAGCTGCATCGAGCTCAGACAAATCGAGATCTAAGCACGTCTCGTGTACAGAAAAGTTTCACCTACGGTTAAGTTCGGTTGTGATACATATGTATGTATTTATCAAATAAAATTTATCCCAAAAAAATTATAAAATACCTCATACCCAGTTTTCGTTTGTAATTATTGGGGGTATTCAATTATGTTTATTTTGAAAATGATGCTATGTGAATAAATATAAAATACATCAAACGAATTGAAAATATGCATGTGAAGAAATATGTACGTTTGAATATGTTTTCAGTGTGTTAAACTCAACGTTTATAACTTTTAATAGCCAAACTTAAAAATTTGTGAATATCTCCAATCTTGGGAGTATGTGTATGTGTGTGAAAATACAAACAATACCAAGACAACATAAAATATAATATGCAAGTATACCTTTGCTTAACTTTCATATCAAATTTGTTGGAGTTTTCAAAGTTATATATGTACATAAATACATACATATGTATATACAAGTGTATTTATATGTTTGTTACATTTTCAAAACAAAAAAATTATTTAATTTGTCTATGGTATCAGTGCTACTAGAATTTTTGAGAGTAGAGTAGCCAAATTATATTAGAAGTGGATGAAGATTCAACAAAAATCTGATTGTATGGAATTTATATTTTTTACAGTTAAATGAAGCAATATTAAAGACTTTGTCCCGCAATTGAAATTCAAAAAAAGCCAAACTTGACGGGAAAATAACTCAATTGGCATCACTGTATGGTACACTTATATAATTCGCTGTTGCAATTCATGTACATATGTATGCACATACACACATACTTATTTGCATATGGTATGGCTATGTACAAAAATGAATTTTTAAAAGTCGAAGTTAATGCTTAATAATAGGCTCTTATCATTTAAACCATTAAGAGCGAGTGATTACCAAATGTTTAGTGGACAACGAGTACGCCAAAATAATAGAAAGACAACCTGACTGAAAATTATCTATAACTTCACTGTTATACATAACCAAAATAAACGAAAATACGATCAGTACAAGTGGATTGAAAGATTGACTACGTGGTTCGCAGTGATGATAGCCTTTCAGACGCCGTTCAATGGTCGGCTGTCTTTAACAGCTATTTTCTTGATCGTTAATATCGCATATCTATGTACTGTGAATTCGAGCGTACTAGCCGCCACAAACGCTGGTGGTGGTGGGGCAGCGCGCACTATTGCTGGCAATGGAAATTCAAATCTACGCCTGGCACTGCCACGAACGAGTGCCAGCCAAATAAACAGCGGTGGAGTCGCTGCAGCAAGCTTTAAACTTGCTGCAAAAACGTTAAACTCGACGCGTAATGGAAACTTGCGAACAAGGTAAGCTTTTTGTATATTTTTATGTTATATACACACTATGTGTACATATGTATGTAATTCATTCATACATTTGAATATAATAAGTATTGATAAAAAATCTGCATAAGCTGAAATGTACATATGCATACATACATACATACATAGATACATGCATACATAAATACATATGCGCATACACATATGTAGGACAGACGTACACACATACAAATGTTTGTAGTAGAATAGGTATATACATATAGACATGTATTATTAATGAATATATGTATGTAGGTCCTTGTATGCAGCACAGATGCATATGTACATATGAATGTATTCTTATAGGTATATATGTATGTACATACATATTTGTGCTTTTTTGTGTGAAATCAAATGGTCAAAACAAAAGATTGCGACAACAAACTGGTTTTTGCACACTGGTTAACTTCATAAACACATACTGCAGGTTTAAGTAAAAAAGAAAATAAAACAACTTCGTGTGCATACATACATATGTCCATACATAAATACATGCATACACTGTATACTTTATTTAACTCTACATAAAAACATACATACTTGTATATACGCACACAGCTGAGTGCTTTAATATATATATTTATTTATTTATTCAATGTCTACTAAAGTCAGTCGACTCAAATTAAAATACATATGGAAAATAAATTAAAACATTAAGAAAAATATAAACGAATGTGAAATATTTTTTAAATTACATTTAAAGTTGTAATACGAATGTATGCATTAATGTAAGCCCAATAATATTTATCAATAATGAATATAAATTATAATAACTATTAATAAGCTTTAATTACACCCATAAACTCTAGAGCAACATTTAAGTTTTTAACTTAATATTATGACGAGCTTTATCATTTGATTCTACGAAAAATAACACAAATCAGTTTTAAAACTATTTGTATTGCTATAATATAATTTCGATAAGGTGCTTCACTTTATGTATACAAACAACTTAAATATTTATGTAATTATCTTAAATTGTCTTTTATCCACATCTGCGTACAGAGTATCTAATCATTTGTGCACAGAATATAACTGTAGTAGTAGGGGCTTGTTGAATATCACATAAACTAGTGCAGAACTGGTCTGTGGTATCAGAGAGTGTGGGAAATGTAACCACACTTTGTTCACTTCGACTGTTCCGACCAAAGTGAATGTGGTTCAAATTGTTTAATTTTTTCAGTATGGTACCGCGAATCGACCAGTATAAATTTTTAAAATATATACATACATGGCCACTCCTACCTTTTGATCAATTTATTTATGTCTCCAATGGGGCTGTACAATTAAATTTAATCATATTTTGAGGAATACATCACTCAATGACTGTTTATGATTTGTAAGAAGACATACGGTTTCTATAGCCCATTTGTTGCAACTCCCGTTATATACGAATGTATAAGTATATTACATATTGCTATAATCAAAACACAATATACAACATTTGATGTTCTTCGTAAAAAGAGAACAAAGTAACTTATAGTTAATCATGCTTTTAATGCATTCTTTTCAAAATATTTGAAAAAATCTATCTGGGTTTGAGAGTTTTAAATAATAGATCGTCTGAAGAAATGCTGGTCTTAAGTGATAAACTCGTTTCAATATATACTATATATGATACATAACATACCATTAGCAAACAATTACGAATGTAATTAAAGTCTTCATAATTGTAGATCGAACAATGTTACTAAAACCAAATGTACCTCATTGTTGTCAATAGTTACATATTCAATAACTGCTTGCTACAATAAGAAATTCATTGAATATTCCTTAAAATACCTGTCTAATACTTCATTTGTCTGCATGCTTATTTTATCGTTTAGCAATTTGTAGTCGTACCGTTCTTTCTAGTCGTACTGTTATATCTTGTCGTACAGTTATAAGAAATGGTTTAATTATACATTCATTGTATAAGAATCCAAACAAAATAAAATATCTAAGACATAATCAAATTACTCGTAGCACAATTCTTAAGCCAAAAATAACAACCAATTGCGCCGTATAATCAATTCTTACCGGTTTTTCAAAGTTAGGTGAAGGGTATAAATTTACTGATTAGCTAAATTTGCTTTCTGTTCTAGAAAACGTAATATTAATCGTAATTTACTTGTTTTTTCACCTTTTTAGAGAGCAACAATTACTAAGTATATTCGAAATAATTATTACCACTCTAGAAGGAAAATTAAAACGGATCGACAACTTGGGAAGATCAGTTGAGGATCTAATGGGCCACATCGAAATATTGGAGAATCGTGTCACAAATAACGTTGAAAAGACGGAAGAAGCCTTGTCTAAGCTTAGTAGTCTTGACTCAAAGCTTTCTAATGTAGTTTACATTCTACCTGAGAAGGACACCCAAGCAACGGATGAATTTTCTTTGCCAAAAACAACAACTACTTCATCAACATTTCAACTTGATAGCCGGCTTGTCAGGTTGGATCAAAAAGTGAGCGACATCGACTCAAAGCTCGAGGTTTTGAAGACCCAAATTGACAATAACTTTTTGCAAGTAGATGACTTTAACGCTGAAGCAAGCGAGAAAAAACCAATAACAATGAACGTTGTGGAAATAACTAAAGCAATGACTGCAGAGGTAATGACACATGTATCGGCAGAAGTTAACCAACTTCGAGACTCCACTGATAGTATTGACAAAAAATTACAGTTTCACATTAATATTGAGTCAGAAAACATAGGTCGTATGATCCGTATGATTAACGATATTCACGATGCTGTAGTAGATCATCATGAACAAATTAATGGGTACAACGTAACCACAACAGCTTTTCCTGCAATCAAATCGAGTAAAATTGATGCTCTGGTAAAGCAGATGCGCCCGATGGTGTCAGTATCTGAAAAAATGGATGAGGTATGGGACGTTGTAGTTGGAACAAAGTCTTCTGTGGATCACTTGTTGCCTAAATCGGATGCTCTACTCACCCAAACCCAGCGTCAAGAACGAGCCATTGGCGAAATACATCAAGACCTAAAAGCAAAAACTAACTTAATAATCAACAATTTAGACATGGTTGAAAAGCGGCTTAAAAAGCAAGAGGACGATGTGCAAGTTTTAGCACAACGTCCAGGACCCACGGAACTCTTAGTAGATCCAACTATTGATCGATTGGTCGAGTACGATCATAATAGGTGAGTTTTTATACGCTATTCATAAGATAAATGAGTGTGATATCATTGTGCCCGCTAAAATGTATGTAACAGATAGAGGAGGGATCTCCGACTCGTCAAAGTTGAGTGAATATAGCCATGTCCCTTCATTCGTCATTCCGTTCGTATATTAATCTCGATTCCAGAGCCTATTAGATTTAAGAAGCAAATCAAGACCATAATAGTGGGCGTGTACCATGACCTTTTAAATTGTCAGTTATAGATGATGTAAACAAAATTTCAACCAGAAATAGAGATATAAAATAAATGTAGGTAAAAAATAATATTTTAGCTGACTCAAGGTCAATATCGATTCGATTTCTGCATCATAGCTTAAAAAAAAAAATATATTCTTAAGCACCATTAAAAACTGCTAAAGCCAACGTCCATCAGTCTATTTTAATCCACAATAAAGTATTTAACAGAGTATATAACAATTACTTGTAATATTCTGTTAAAAAAAACGTAATGCGCATGAAAAAAGGAACTCACACAATTTTCATTCAAAATCTTGAGGTATTAAAAGGTCACTGGCTTTGACCGGTTTAGTTCATGAGCGATGGATTATAATTAGTTATATTTATTCTCACTCATTTGAAAGAATGCTCTACGATGCTTGTCTAATTAACATTATTTACGTTCATACTATATTTTTACATTTCTTCGCATAGGTATTCTGTTATTGATGAAACTTTGACAGATTTAAATGAGCCAGTTACTTCTCCATCAACGACTACACGAGCATTTAATATGTCAACAACGACATATCCGACAATGGGGCCAACATCTGGTGTTTTATCCACAAACGTTCAACCTATTTCTTCTAGCACTAATACAAACAATATACTGGTTAATACAACTCTCCCAACATCTCCAACTACTTCTTCGTGGAATGCAATTCCTACAAAGTCTGTTGTCCGGAAGGGTGGAGTTATTTTTCCGAGTGTAAAAAACAAACCTGCTGTTGTAAACAATACCTTTAACAGTGATATTTTTACCCTTAAAGATGTTAAGGTAAGTCCAATATAAATAATACTGTCATTTAATAGCCGGTACCCAAAGGTACCAATTGAGAATGCATATAGCTATGCCGATATATATATTCATGGTTTCCACCATGGCGCACTTGAATTATCACCATAAAATTCTTTTAACTAACATTCTCTTTTATTTATAACTATCCTATGAGCTAATACTATCTTAATATAATTAAAAAGTGTAATGTAAGCATTTTAGAACAACGAGAATTTATTTTTATCAAATGGTAAAAACCCGTGCTCGACAATATAAAAGGTTTCGACCATTCTTCTCTGATTATTGGCATTTAATTAAAAACCAGTGCTTGACTAGTGTAGTCTCTGGATAATTATCGTTATTGCATATCAAATTTTAATTTTGTTACGGTATCTTATTAGTAAACCCAAAGCAGAAATGTAGTCCGACCTACCATTTGAAAGAGTTAGGCAAGGAAACTTTCAGTAATAGAACACGGAGCTTTTTTTTTTAATAAATTATAAATATTGTTTATTTTTTTTTCATAATTTTGTACCTTACTGTGCTCTATTTTTATGTTTTTCCCAAATGAGTATAATGTATAAAGGCTTTTGTTTAAATAATTACACATTTCTCAATCGAGAGATGTTAATGTTTTAGTTTTGGCCTTTGACAGCTGCCAAAAAGAATGATGAACGAGTTCAAATTATTTAAATTAAGATTTCGAGATAAATTTGACTAAATACACTTTTGTTAAAGATAAATAAGAGTGTTTAAAGCGTTAATATCTCTTTATAAAAAATGATGTATCAATCTAGTTACATAGAAAGTGATCTGAGAATGTTGTTTGATTTAAACTTATAATGACCAGCGCAATTCTATGACGATATGTATGTATGTTTTTGACGTTTCAGTACTTTAGTTCATTTTTTATAACTCGTCTTTCAAAAGCTTCTCTTTGCACGAGCAAGTATAGCTAGTATTGAGTTTTTCCATACCCGGCAAAATATTAATTGGTGATAAAAGTCGAGTGGCCCATTCTCTAAATAATACCATGTGGTAGCAGTAAATATGCTGAGGCAAAAGATTTTCCTCTGCAAATAACCGCGATGCCGTTGCGATTTCTTTTACACGTAAATCGTTTTCTTTTGCCCATTTTATTTTTTCGATAACATCGGTGAGATCACGTTTGATAGGCACAAAATGCTTATATGGCACCAATTTACTATAAAAATGCTCATAATAAGGTGAATCTTGTTTTAAAACTAAAGATCCACCAGCCAGTAAATAGGGTAACCGATATGCTGCAACTGCTCCATCTATGTTAAGCTGATATTTGTACTGAAAAATAGTAGGTATTAGCATCGAATGTTACATTTAAATATGTATGTAGAAGACATACCTCAAAAAAGTCCATGAAAGATATATGTGGCACCTTTGGACCGTACTTACTCTCCTCGTTACGAAAGAAAAAGAAGTTTGTAATAGAAGCATTTATCAAGTCTGGGTACTTTCTGGCTAGATCTATTAATTGTAATCGTTCCCGTCGAGAATCCCTACCACGGAAAAAGGCCATATTCCGTTTCGTTTCCCAAGGATAGTTGTCTTTTTGTACAGAGAGCATATCCAACATAACCCGTCCCATGTTCTCTATTGTTGACTCTGTAATATCGTAAGTGGGCAATGTTATGTCGTAAGAGTCATCACTTCCACACCATGAAAAAATCGGGTACGGCCCTGATGTGCGTTGTTGGCCGCCCTTTTTTGAAAGTGGCCAATCGCCGAGATTGAGATAAAATTCCATATCTGGCAACAAGACAACTCGTGCTAACGCAGATAATGTTGAATCCATAAACATTTTAAACCCTGTGTATTTGCCATAACATTGTCTCCAAATCGCCTGGTTTTTTATCACGTAATGGCACAAGGATATGCTTTCTGGTGCATTGTACCTTTTTAATAAATTATCACGAATCGCACTGAAGTTCACTCGCTTGAACGAATGCAAGTCCCGAGATATTTGTTTTTCCGCAGTAAAAGTTTTACAATCGTTATTTAACAGCCAAAGATCTAACTCCTGAGGGCAGTGACAGCGTTCCGAATACACCTTATTGCGGATCAAATAAGGTGACTGTGATACATGAGAATTGTTATATTTCACAATAATCTCAACATTCTCACACCAGTCAGCAATATTATATCGCACAATAGTAGATCCATCTCCGCGGCAAATTGAATTTATGTTTGTCCGACATTTTCCATGAAGAGAGTTTCCATTAATTTGTATTTGGAATTTTAAATTCGTAGGTGTCTTAAATCTGTAAGATCCGTTTAATAAATAATGATTAATCTAAACATTTGAAATCATTACACAGTATCTGTTTACTTTCTCCCAGTTTCGTCAATTGCATGAATGAAAAAATATCTCGCGGGCAAGACAATGTTGTCAGGTTTTAGGCCTGGACCCCAAACAAGAGTTTTTTGCACATTTACGATTTGCTCTTTGCATACCGCAAATCGGAAAATTAATAATATTAAAAGTATACTTTCTTTGGTATACATTGAGATTCTCATTATTTACAATAAAAAAAATTCAGTGTGACCAACTTCGAAATGGTGAATAATGCTTGTATGAATTTGTCATACAAGCCGAATATAATAAAAAAACATTGTTTACATTTATCTTTTTAATATATATTTTGTATTTAAAGAGAAATACACAGGCATTAGTTAAAAATAAATAAGATAAACAAAAAGTTATTTTTATTAAAAAAAAGAAATTATTTTGTAGCCATATCTACACGTTACCTTTTTGAGCCTTATATTCTTAAATGCCATTAGTCTATGAAGTCCTTGCATCGGGTATTTAAAAATTACCCTTGTAAATATATATTTCGTATAACTAATCCACAACAATTGTATGCATTTCTTCAAATTTCGAAAGGATGTTTTATTTAAGTAGGGTGACCAGAACACCCGGACCCAAATCCGGGACGCTTGAGTCGTCCAATACCCCCCTCCCCCCTTAAATAGTACGGGTGGATAGAGATGATGTTGAAAAAAAGGTTAAGCGTTGATCACGTAAAACATTTTATTCTTATTCTCATATACCTTTATTCTAAATGATACACGTTGTTAAACGAATGCTACACGCCTTACTTTTAAATCAGCAAACTTCTGAATAATTCTATCTAAGTTATTTCTTAAACTATTTGCTATTTCATGTTCAATGGACAGAATACTTAAATTCTTCAAACGCTCTTGACCCATGGTACTTCGTAAATAAGTTTTTATGATTTTTAATTTTAAATTCAAGTGTGATTAAGTTGAATTTGCATTGTGAAAATTCCACTTGCAATGTCAAATTTTTATTTGCAGTTATAACTTGGACTAATGGCTTATTTTTTAATCCTGTGCGTGTTGTTTTTATTTTAAATTTTAAATTTCACTTTCGTAAAATTTTTGATTCCGAATTTCACTTTTAGTGAATGTAGTTCAAATTTTGAATTTCTAATTCCACTCTTTCACCGATTTTTCTTTAATTTTAACTTTTGACCCACTTTTGGCTCAATTGCAAATTGAGCAATTTTAATATTGAGAAATATGGAGAAAAAATAGTTTTTATTTGTAAATTCCGAAAGTGTAACCTTTATATTTATCGTTCCGCAGAATTTTTAATTTACAAATTTAATAAAACTGAATGGCATGAAAGTTACAACATAACCGCAAAAATTTACTAGAGGTGAGATTCGCTCCAAAATTTACCATTACATTAGCCCCTCAAAAAACGATTCACATTCAAACTTAAACTCCAGTAATTATTATTCGTCGTACAACCGGTAAAACATCATGATTTTGACTTTGAAATGTAATATATACAACAACAAGGATTGTTTACGAAAGTTTGTTTCTGTGGTTTCTATCCGATATACCAGGTGTACAACTATGAAATGTCGTTTTTTTTTTTAATAAAAAAACACTTTAAATTTTGTGGAAAAAGAAAAATCATTTGTTCAAAGTATTTGCCGCTGCTAGCTACACATTTTTCCCATCTCTCGGGCAATTTGTGGACTCGACGCCAGTAGAGTAGAACTCATCGTCTTTTTTGCAAAAAACCATTCTTCGAGCCATTTTTTCAAATTTTCGTAAGAATCGAAGCGCTGCTCAGCGAGTGCGTGCCCCATCGAAGCGAATGGGTGGTAATCGGATGGGGCCAGGTCTGGTGAGTAAGCCGCATGCGGAAGCACTTCCCAATTGAGTGTTTCCAACGTGTCGCGAACCGCTCTTGCCGTATGTGATGGAGCGTTGTCATGGAGAAAAATTACCTTTTGTTGTCTTTTTTGATATTCCGGTCGTTTTCTCTGAAGCGCACGGTTCAAATTGATCAATTGTTGTTGGTAGCGTGCCGTATTCACCGTTTCGACGGGTTTCAAGAGCTCAATGCTTGCAGTTCGGAGTCTTAGTACCTTTTTGGTGATTTTCCGTGCTCTTTGTCGTCGTCGTCAAAATCACCACTTTTGAAGCTTTGAAACCACCGTTCACACGTTGGTTCTTGTTCGCCAAAGGCTTCAACAGGCATTCGGCCTTTGCTCTTTATTCGGCACGAAACTCGACATGTTGACTGCACTGAGATTAAAAGATAATGACGCTCGATTTGCGCAAAACTTTGGTGGTTCGACAGTCAAGGTTGACACTTTACATGGTTAAAGTTTTATGACAATCGATAAATATTTACGTTTGCGAGACATCTATATGTTCGAACCGACATTTCATAGTTGTACACCTTGTAAATATATCACTCGGAATTAAGTGTGACCGAAAAAAAAGATTGGCAAGAATGAAACATTTGCATCTAAAAAAGCGCGAAAATTTAAAAAAGCAAGAACATAATAGAAACATAATATTGTCAATCAGGCAACGAATATTTATTTCAACAAAAAATCTAAACTATTTATTTTTGTAACATTCTTTTTTTCTCTTATTTTTTATTCTTTTTTTCGACTAAGATAAAAAAAATTTTTTTTTGCCTTTTTTGGGGTCCCTTGATGCTCGGGGCCCCGGTCTCTGAGACCGGTAGGACCGGTGGTAGTTCCGCCACTGAGATTCACTTTCCGGCTTAGGTATTTTCAAAAATATCCATTTAATCAAAACCAGATATTATTATAATAGTTTTATTGGGTACATTAGGCACTTCAAGACAGCCCGACCCCATAAATATTATTTGTATTTTCTTAAAAACTTGTATATCAATTACGACCAAATTCTCAGAAATCATTTGAGCGTTGATATTTTGAAAGAACTGTCCTTCATTGCAATTACGCTTGGAATTCGGTATATATTTTTTATTTACGGGGGCGTATCCATAATACACTATAATACATATTGACACCAGTTTGGATATATTTTCAATGTCGCTAATATAATATTATTTTATTTAGGGATTTTCTTGTGTGGATATCTTAAACGCTGGAATGAAACAATCTGGAGTTTTTTACCTTCAAATTCGAGGAACAACTTATTGGTTTCTTAAAGTATATTGTGAGCAGGGTATTTCTGATGGTGGCTGGACGGTAAGTTAATATTAACCAATTTACATCAACATATTTTTAACTGTTTGAAACTATAGGTAATTCAAAGACGAGATGATTTTGGAGAACCTCGGGAAAACTTCAATCGTGATTGGGCGGACTATAAAAATGGATTTGGCGAGCCGGCCAAAGAGTTTTGGTTAGGAAATGAAAATATATATATGCTGACAAATAATGAAGAGTATGCACTGCGTGTGGAGTTAGAGGACTTTGAAGGCAACAAACGGTAAAATAACAATAATTTTCTATTATCATTTTTAACATAACACAGGGGACAGAATCTTTATTCGTCCAGATTCTATTATAAGTTCCTTATACAAAACAGTTTCTGAAATATTATGGCGACCAATTAAAAACACGTTTGAATGTATGTTTAGCGCTGTAGCAGATGCTTGAATTTGTTAAATCAATCATTTTTTTTAAGAACATACATTACAGATGCAAATTATACTTCTTTTTATTCCATTTTTTGAACCGAGCAAATAAATTATAGGACTTCAGTTAGCTTCCAGATGTCTGCTTATAGTTTTTACTTCAATAAGTGTATATTAATTTGAGCAAGTAATTACAATCGAACCTTAAGATGCATCTCGGATAATATAATATATAATATAATAATATTCTGAATTAGCATCAACAGGCGAGTCGATCTAGCCGTGTCTGTCCGTCTCTCCGTTGCATCGTATGCATCGCATACCTTCTTCTTATTGTAAGTTGAACGCTATAAATAATCCGAATCGTAACGGACCTGACCGGTATATCGTATATCTGTCATACAATCTGTGGTTCGATTCTTGTTTATTTACAAAAATATACTATATGGGACTTTTTCTATATAAATTATATGCATATAAATTTCATCATATTCGGAATACTATAACATAAATCTCTTTTATTTGAACAATCGGCCGAAACGAATTATTTTTGTTAGAAGATAAGTATTAATTTTCGAAGTAACTTTCTAATCAGAGTAAGACAGTAATGAATAATCATTATATTTAACTATTAAGTGAACAATCGGACGAGATAAGAACCTGTAAGAGTATAGAACCTTCGGCATGCTGATCTTATCCTTAAGTTCTGATTTTACTGTACGCTACTTTTTTACAGATATGCACAGTATTCCCACTTCAAAATACATTCCGAAGCAGACTATTATAAACTTGAGATCGATGGTTATGAAGGAAATGCGGGAGATTCGTTAAACGATCCATGGTATGGTTCAAACAATAGCCCCTTTTCAACATACAATAAGGACAATGATCGAAGCTCACTTAATTGTGCAAGTATGCTTAAGGTAAATAAGCAATTTATGGTATTAAATGAACGTATTCTATTATGAAAAAATGTTATAGGAAGTGAAATCAAAATTAAAATTCTTTTATTGATGTGTTTCTCCTTATTAGGGAGGCTGGTGGTGGAAATCTTGTGGTCGTGGCCTAAACGGACTCTATTTACACGACCCTCAAGACTTAACTGCTCGTCAAGGAATTGTATGGTTTAGATGGCGAGGTTGGGACTACACATTAAAGAAGGCCACAATGATGATTCGGCCACGCATGCCTCAGCCACAAACGTTGGGCCCAGTGACTGCAACATGAACTAAAAGCGAAGCATTTTATTACAGCAAATGATTTTTTGATAGACAATTAATGTCCGCCCATATTTAGCAAATCATGCAGCATAGCAAATTTCTTTACAATCATTCAGTTAATTTAATGTTTTACCCATTACAAATAATAACTTATTTTATCAAATGTATTGTAGCGTCATACTCATAAACTAGTTAATTTGTTTAATAACGTTATAAGTATTATTCTTAAAACGCTGCAATCATCCCATGAAAATTGTAAATAAATTCACTGTTGTTCTGTTTGTATTTAATGTATACATACTATATTAAAGAATCCTGATATTATTATTATTTCTGTTTAGATTATTTTTCCTACAAAAAATATAGTAAATGGAACGGATGGCTAGGATCGTTTCAAAAACATTTTTAATCGGCTTTGCTACTTGCTGCCTTGCAGAAAACACCTTCATTCATTCAATAGAATTAATAAGAAGTATTAAAATACGTATTGTTAAACATTTTTATATTTAAATGTTAATGTTCATATTTTTTTCGCTTTCTAAAAAAATTTGAATCAAGAGCGATAGGTTGACTGCCTACATTAGAGTCTTACAAGCTAAATCAAATGTAAAAACATTTAAAATATCGCTGCACTGGCAATTATAGGGATTAATAAAGAAGAAGGAACTGTTTGCTACTGTAGAATGTCATCGACAAAGTATAATTTTTGTTAGCAAAATATTGCCAAGCAAGCAAAAACACAAGCTGTAATTGTGCATACAGAATTAGTGTTTGTCCATTTTGGTCGAATTGCTTGGTTTCAACACAATAAACGAACTCTTAAGAGAAAATGTAATTCGAATGGCCTACTATCAATGTTACGAGACACAACAAAAAGGCTTATTATCGCTTTCTTTGATGGCCTTTTAACGAAATTCATGATAACCAGTTAGTTTTAGTTTTGACATCTTCTCCGACATCTTTTATTGCAAGAACCCAAACCCGAAGTAAAGAAACTAGAAACTAGAAATGCATAAAGGTTGAGACTTTACTCTTTAACGCTTGGCATTAAGCTATGGGGATCGGACAAACACTGAACTCTTCTTGTCCGCTGATTTACTAGGGTACATCCATTTCTGCCTTTTACTAAGGTACGTATGGAAGATGCTCTGCTCATATTTAAATAAAGTCGCGTGTTATGGGCCGATAGGGAGTGACACCAATTGACAGATGACCTTGGTTTAAACTGTTTGCGCTTCGGGGTGTGATGTTTTAGGGTGACGGAATTTCTGAGCGAAATGCGGTCGTCTTTCTCGACTTAAGAGTCGGTCCCACCCTCAGTAGCCAGTTGGCTGTTTTCCGGTCTTTAAAGTTCACAACGATGTGTCGAATCCGAAGGCTTATTCTTGTAAGTATAATTGGTGGCGTCTTTATTATGTACAGGATGGCCTCTTCAAGCGCGGTTGTTTCCTCGTGGCTGGCTTGCCTGGTAATAGGCAACTCGCCACCACCTTTCAAAGTTGTTTCTGATTTTCGGGTTGTCCCTGCGCAGGCCTCCAGTAATTACTCAATGCCTGTCTGTTTGGCTAAGTCAGTTGACCGTACACTGTGATGATCAGCGTCACCGCGACTGTCTGCTCTTACTACTTGGCTTAGGGGACCTGTCGTGATGAGGCATTACTCGGCCTTACCACCATTAAGACTGTAGCGTCGACCATAAATTACAGGTGCTACATATTTTTATACATTTAAATGTATTTACACACACCACTCTACGGGAGAACAAATAGACAACAGCAACAGCCATTGGTGACAGCCAATCCGCGCACCCGCCCTGCCATGTGATGCTCTTGGTCAGAGACCTATTTTTCAATACAAAACTAACTTATTACTATGACAATAATTAAATCTATGGAATTACAACTAATTTTTGATTTCAACTCACGGGAATTTTATGGCGATGCAGGTAAAGATGTGGCCTACAGGCTGCGGAGACGATCACGGTATCATGCACTTGTTCTTTTTTATTTTTTTCTTTGCATAATCTGTCTGCGGTGACCACTCGCTCAATTTTTACTGAGAAGTCGGACACCCTTGAAAAAGATGTCGGGCATCTGCCGTCGGCTCAAACGGCGCTTACCAAAACGGAAACTTGGGTCGGCGACCGATCTAGCTGTTAACGGAGGAGGTTCTTTCGCTCATCACCAGATGGTGTTGGTCCAACATCCCTCCCAAGCACGCATTGCTTGCTCCGCCAGTAGATTTGCTTACACCAGGGCGGCTGTTTTCAGTAATTCGCAGAATGCAGCAAACTTCATACTCTTTTTCCCATAGGTTTATAGTCCCATAGCGAACAAATATTTGGTCCACCCGGTCACACATGCGCAGTAACCGGTTAAAACTAGGTAGAACAGAGGATCGCCATTTCATTCATAAGTTCTCCGTAAGTAACTGATAACCTGAGGCCTCAGTCAGACTGACTTAAGTTCGGCCCGGATGGGGTTATTTTAATATTATTATTATGTTTTTTTAATTTTTGCCAACAGTAGCTCAAAAGGACGGCACAGACTTTTGTCATCAGCGTTACATGAAATTTCCCTTATGACCTCTGCGGACAGGCAGTCTAAACACGACTAATAATATAAATAAGTATATATCTGGTCAGCTTATTAACCTTGTATTTAAGTTATAAATATGAGAACAGATACATACGAGATAGAGCTGGAGAAACATCTCTAATACGGTACACAGAAACGAGTCACGGTCAATCGATTATTGGATTAAATACAAAAAAAATATAATTAAAATAATTTTGGCAAACTTTTACTTTTCACTTACATATAAATATAATAATAACATCTCTGAAACTCATGGAAACGTAAATCCTGGATGATTAAAGAATAAAATTCAAATTATCTTTTACTATTATTTTTTATTGTGCTTATATAAGTTGGCAGCACTGCAGATTTGTATGCTTTGTATTTATATACTTAACAAAAAATGCTGTACGTACATCGATTGTAAAGTTTCAAATATATCGATATAATGAATCCTTATGTATACCGTAAATGATCAAGATCCCATATTTGTAGATCGTGTTGCATACACGGGAAATCGGGGCGGCGTACATGTGTGTAAGTTAGCATTTGTATGTTTTCTTGTATTTCTTTGCATACCTCAGTCAAAAATGTGGTGTGTTTGTTTCTTCTGAACATCTGCGGGCTTGTGAAATAACATTCCTTTTGAACCATATCAATGAACGACTTACCCAAGCCATATTCAAACGGAAGAGTTGTGTAAAAGTAAAAACACCAAACCGATAAATAAATTTATTGGAGAATACATGTAAACAATATTTACTTCAAAGTTACCGTCAATACGCGCGGTTTTATTGGCCTTGGGTTTTCGCGAAGAGATGGTCGTATGTCTAATGCAGATATGGTACTCCTCTGGGTTGATGATCACTCTGGAAAATTAAACGCATTGGTGAGTATGTTCAAGTGGGGGATCTGCTCAAAATCCGTTTATCTAAGTATCTACTTATCAACTCACTTTTGTTGAGCGACTATTTTGATTTTTAGGAAGAAGTATAAAATATATTAGGAATGAACTAAATACAAAAATAACAAAACAATTCAGATATATATATATGTATATAGTAGCATATGTACCATAGTGCACTACTTGTCTACACATACACACACACAAACACCTACATACATACATACACTTGACCATTGTACTTAGCATATAAGACAAACATTTATGTATTTCACCAGAAACCATCCGCCTGCTTAGACATAAACATTTGTATCCCCCAATTCGGCGACAATTTCGCCTGCTTAGACATAAACATTTTATCCCCAAATTCGGCGACAATAACAAGTCAGCCTACTCCGATCATTTGTAAACATTCCCACGAAAGGGTCAAAACTGCTTACGCAGCGCAAATTCTCGGCTGATCCGTTCCCACTCAAGAGAGCGCCCAATATCAGGTAAACATAAAAGAGAGCCTTATGTACGCTCAATACAGAAGTAAATAAGACTCAGCCATAGGTTTGCTAAGCGTCCATTTTTTAGATTTAAGATAGATTTAATTCAAACTCCATTAAGGAACGACGCGAATTGTCTCCGGGTTTCGCCTAAGTGTTTATTGAAAATAAAGTTATATTTTTTTCATAAATACTAACCGCGAACTTGTTATAATATAAATATACTAATTGACCCGGTGGATCTCGTCCCACCTAGCCGTGATTCAATTCATGCTGTGTAAACAAAAACAATTTTTTTCTCTGTGTAGCATGAAAACAACTATTATTGCAAGTGTGAAAGGATGTGGTATATCAGTGAGAGGCGTGTATCGCTATTCATGAAAAGGGAGTGTGAAAATAACATCATACCGAAAAATAATTTGTTAAATTCCTTGTAACTTATTCTCTTAATGCTACATGGGAAAAAAAAATTTAAAACAAAAAAATTTAAAAAAAAAACTTGACGAAATAAAAAAATGTTAGGGGTGGACAACCCTTATCGGTTAAAGGTACGAAAAATAGATGTTAGTCGATTGCTAGGCCTACAGAATATACTCTCCAAATTTTAGCAAAATCGGTCAAGTAGTTTCGGAGGAGTTCGGTTACTAACAGTGTGACAGCAGAGCGACCAGACCGACCAGACCGACTAGACCGACCAGACCGACAAGACCGACCAGGCCGACCAGACCAATCAAACAAATCAGACCGACTAGACCGACTACCCCGACCAGACCGACTAGACCGACCAGACCGACAAGACCGCACCAGACCGACCAGACCGACCAGACCGACCAGACGACTAGACCGACTAGACCGACCAGACCGACCAGACCGACTAGACCGACTAGACCGACCAGACCGACCAGACCGACCAGACCGACCAGACCGACAAACTAGACCGACCAGACCGACCAGACCGACCAGACCGACCAGACCGACTAGACCAACCAGACCGACCAGACCGACCAGACCGACCAGACCGACCAGACCGACCAGACCGACCAGACCGACCAGACCGACCAGACCGACTAGACCGACCAGACCGACCAGACCGACTAGACCGACCAGACCGACCAGACCGACCAGACCGACCAGACCGACAAGACCGACCAGACCGACCAGACCGACCAGACCGACCAGACCGACTAGACCGACTAGACCGACCAGACCGACCAGACCGACCAGACCGACCAGACCGACCAGACCGACCAGACCGACCAGACCGACCAGACCGACCAGACCGACCAGACCGACCAGACCGACCAGACCGACCAGACCGACCAGACCGACCAGACCGACCAGACCGACCAGACCGACCAGACCGACCAGACCGACCAGACCGACCAGACCGACCAGACCGACCAGACCGACCAGACCGACCAGACCGACCAGACCGACCAGACCGACCAGACCGACCAGACCGACCAGACCGACCAGACCGACCAGACCGACCAGACCGACCAGACCGACCAGACCGACCAGACCGACTAGACCGACCAGACCGACCAGACCGACCAGACCGACCAGACCGACCAGACCGACCAGACCGACCAGACCGACCAGACCGACCAGACCGACCAGACCGACCAGACCGACTAGACCGACCAGACCGACCAGACCGACCAGACCGACCAGGCCGACCAGACCGACCAGACCGACCAGACCGACCAGACCGACCAGACCGACCAGACCGACCAGACCGACCAGACCGACCAGACCGACCAGACCGACTAGACCAACCAGACCGACCAGACCGACCAGACCGACCAGACCGACAAGACCGACCAGACCGACCAGACCGACCAGACCGACCAGACCGACCAGACCGACCAGACCGACCAGACCGACCAGACCGACCAAACCGACCAGACCGACCAGACCGACCAGACCGACCAGACCAACCAGACCGACCAGACCGACCAGACCGACCAGACCGACCGACCAGACCGACCAGACCGACCAGACCGACCAGACCGACCAGACCGACCAGACCGACCAGACCGACCAGACCGACCAGACCGACCAGACCGACCAGACCGACCAGACCGACCAGACCGACCAGACCGACCAGACCGACCAGACCGACCAGACCGACCAGACCGACCAGACCGACCAGGCCGACCAGACCGACCAGACCGACCAGACCGACCAGACCGACCAGACCGACCAAACCGACCAGACCGACCAGACCGACCAGACCGACCAGACCGACCAGACCGACCAGACCGACTAGACCAAGACCGACCAGACCGACCAGACCGACCAGACCGACCAGACCGACCAGACCGACCAGACCGACCAGACCGACCAGACCGACCAGACCGACCAGACCGACCAGACCGACCAGACCGACCAGACCGACCAGACCGACCAGACCGACCAGACCGACCAGACCGACCAGACCGACCAGACCGACCAGACCGACCAGACCGACCAGACCGACCAGACCGACCAGACCGACCAGACCGACCAGACCGACCAGACCGACCAGACCGACCAGACCGACCAGACCGACCAGACCGACCAGACCGACCAGACCGACCAGACCGACCAGACCGACCAGACCGACCAAACCGACCAGACCGACCAGACCGACCAGACCGACCAGACCGACCAGACCGACCAGACCGACCAGACCGACCAGACCGACCAGACCGACCAGACCGACCAGACCGACCAGACCGACCAGACCGACCAGACCGACCAGACCGACCAGACCGACCAGACCGACCAAACCGACCAGACCGACCAGACCGACCAGACCGACCAGACCGACCAGACCGACCAAACCGACCAGACCGACCAGACCGACCAGGCCACCAGACCGACCAGACCGACCAGACCGACCAGACCGACCAGACCGACCAGACCGACCAGGCCAACCAGACCGACCAGACCGACCAGACCGACCAGACCGACCAAACCGACCAGACCGACCAGACCGACCAGACCGACCAGACCGACCAGACCGACCAGACCGACCAGACCGACCAGACCGACCAGACCGACCAGACCGACCAGACCGACCAGACCGACCAGACCGACCAGACCGACCAGACCGACCAGACCGACCGACAAAACCGACCAGACCGACCAGACCGACCAGACCGACCAGACCGACCAGACCGACCAGACCGACCAGACCGACCAGACCGACCAGACCGACCAGACCGACCAGACCGACCAGACCGACCAGACCGACCAGACCGACCAGACCGACCAGACCGACCAGACCGACCAGACCGACCAGACCGACCAGACCGACCAGACCGACCAGACCGACCAGACCGACCAGACCGACCAGACCGACCAGACCGACCAGACCGACCAGACCGACCAGACCGACCAGACCGACCAGACCGACCAGACCGACCAGACCGACCAGACCGACCAGACCGACCAGACCGACCAGACCGACCAGACCGACCAGACCGACCAGACCGACCAGACCGACCAGACCGACCAAACCGACCAGACCGACCAAACCGACCCGACCAGACCGACCAGACCGACCAGACCGACCAGACCGACCAGACCGACCAGACCGACCAGACCGACCAAACCGACCAGACCAACCCAGACCGACCAGACCGACCAGACCGACCAGACCGACCAGACCGACCAGACCGACCAGACCGACCAGACCGACCAGACCGACCAGACCGACCAGACCGACCAGACCGACCAGACCGACCAGACCGACCAGACCGACCAGACCGACCAGACCGACCAGACCGACCAGACCGACCAGACCGACCAGACCGACCAGACCGACCAGACCGACCAGACCGACCAGACCGACCAGACCGACCAGACCGACCAGACCGACCAGACCGACCAGACCGACCAGACCGACCAGACCGACCAGACCGACCAGACCGACCAGACCGACCAGACCGACCAGACCGACCAGACCGACCAGACCGGCGAGAATGGTCGGTAAGATATATATATATATATATATATATATATATATTTATATATATGTAATAGGTTTGAGAATCGTCAGTATAAGATTGTTTGAAACAAAGTTGGCCCCATGTACAAAGTTTTCCCATGACCCGACAAATGTTAATTAAAAGAATAATCCAATTGGTTAAGGTAAAGATAATTATTTTTTATATCATCTCACAGAAAACTGAGCTGGTCACAAGAAGAGATGTGCCATACAAAATAACTTTTATTTCCGAAAGTTATTTAAACTTCAAAGTATTGAAGGCCAAAGGTACATTGATTTATTGGTCTTAATATTGTAGAGAATGCTCTAAAATCAAAGTATCACGGTGCAGGTCGGAAATTATTCGCATAATTTTATTTAATGACCGATTCGTAGGGATGTTCCGTGTTTGCCCTACATAAGTCTACATGTAGGGCAAACACGGAACATCCCTATCTTCTAAGACACGTGAATCGAAAAACATACTGGTAAAATAAAAAATTTGACAATAAACTCTATGTTGTAATTTGCAGGTTTGCCACGGCTCTCACCACAATACTCATGGAGCACCTTTACAAGATGCTACTCAAAATTATCACGTCATTGATGGGTACCAGAATGAAATCCACACGTATTCAAGCGGCTAATTGAAACTTGTGACCCTTACGACATGCCATTAAGCGTACGTTAAAATAATTATGTTATATTGAATTTATTATATTTTGTGTTTGGTTTATATAGGACGATCCAATAAAAATATTGTGGAAGTTTGGATGGACATTGCGAGATCACAGTGCAAAGCCACTTTATTAATTGAGTATTTGAAAAACAAAAAATCATAAACAAGCAGAAGAAGTACTGGGACTGTATGTAACAGCAACTCTTTAACACCGAGGGACTGGGATTCTTGTTCTACACTAGTTGCCGTGTGGTCTATTGGATCATCTGGGCAGTTTTTGCCCGAACATGGTGGCATTCCAATGGGTGGCTCAGCGGGCGCTAAGTATTATATGCTCGAAATACATTACAATAAACCAATTCCTTACAAGCTACTGTAAACATATCTACATACATTTATGTGACTTTAATTTTTCATATTTTTACTAACAGTATTAGATCATTCTGGCTTCCGCATTCACTATACTCCTTAGTTACGCCCTAACGACGGATTGAACTTCGGATACTCAAATAGTAACACGTGGACACAAATTATACCGTAATGTTGGAATCTGTGGGCCATCGTGTTCATATGTGGTATGTATCTTACATATACTATATCAATATAACATGTATTAAAACTCAATGTTTTAGTTGTTTCCCAATGATGGCACCAAAATTATTTCTGGCACTCTTCATTCACATCGCGCGGATCACAAAATGAGTTTGCGTCATGTGCGAGCCGGAAAAGAGTTGCTCCGCATAACTGAGGACGATTATTATGATTACCAGCAATTCCGCCAACTCGGACTACTGTTCTGCCTGGAGATTATATTTTCACCGATTGTGCATACGATACGTCACATCGCAAACGAACTACCTTTGTCATAAATTTGTCGTAGATTACCTGTAATTTTTGAATGGGTTATTTGTTTTTGATCTAACAGTGCATTTTCTGAAGTTGGTGTCTATCTCGAAGTCTCTTTCTATTTTCATTGAGTTTGTTAAATTTGTCGATCTTGGTTTGTTGTGTGTTATAGGCAGGTGTTCCTGCAAAAACGAAGATTTTGGCTGATGTTCGACCAGCTGTATTGTGTTTCGTTTTGTGGTTGTTTGTATTCTTTAAAAAGCTCTTTTGCATAATCTAATGTCATATCTTTGTAGGTTATATTTATTATTTCTTTATGGAAATATTTTGTTACTTTCACTTCATTTATATGAATTTTTGTAAGTTCTATCTGATTGGTAAAGTAATTGATTGGTCTTTCTGTTAAAGATATATATTTTTAACTGTCCTCGTGACTACGATGTATGGTAGCAGCGGTTGTGGACGTTAGTTAGTTCCATATTTTACACGTGAAAGTGTATCTGCAATACGGTTTTATACGACTAGTGTACCAAACAGGTTTGTGATCCTATGAGAGTGTAGCACCTAGAGCAATATTGCTGGCATCGGTAGTCAGTGAGAATGGTTTCTAAAAATTAGGGTAAATTAAAATTGGATCAGAAATTATAAGAAACTTTAATTTCACGAAAGCGGATATAGAGTTTATGTCGTTGGGATTTATCTTGGCGCCTTTCTTTAGATTTTCGGTTATTGGTTTTGCAGTGTTTGCAAAGTTGGGGATAAAGTTTCTGTAAAACCCACCAAGGCCAAGAAGCGACTTTATTTGTTTAGGTGTTTTGGGAATCGGAAAATTCTTTATTACGTTTATTTTGTTAGGTTAGGTTTTATACCTTCAGTTGTTATAACATCTATTAAAAACTTTGTTTACTTTTTTAGAAATTCGCATTTGTCTAATTGCCATTTCAAGTTTGCTTCCTTTAACTTATCAAAGACTTTATGCAGAGACATTAAATGTTCTTCCAATGAAGTGGAGAATGCTATAATGGTAATGCTATATACGCAACGTTGGAAAGTTGCAGGTGCGTTTTTCAGTCCGAGTGTACTCTTAATGTCCATTCTTTGTAGAAAAAGCTGTTATTGAGTTTTCATCCACGATGAAAGCCTTTTGCTAAATCTTAGTAGTGAAGTATTGTGATATACCGAGCTAATCCAATATTCCAATCCATAACAGGAATCGGGTATTTGTCGTCTACGGTAATTTCGTTTAGCTTCTGATGGTCAATTACTATCCTAAACTTTTGTTTACCGGATGCATTACTTTACTTTGGTACTATCCAAATAGGTTATTATTTTAGTATACCGTTAATGGTATGAACTTGTAACTTGTTGCTTTAACGGGAAAATTAAAGAAATTGGATTTTATAAGGTTCATTGTAGATCCGGTATCAATAATATAACAGAGCTTTATCTTTGACTTTTATAGTCCGGGTTAGAAGCACATGAGGAAGCTTGAGTTGTTTGATAATTTATAGATTTTGTAATTTGGACTGTAATTCTTATTTTTAGAATTGTTGCTTTGATTTTTATTTTTATTCTGACTTTTGTGTGTATCGAACAATCGAACCATATGCTATCATAGCAACCCTTTTGTTGAGCGACTTGCTTCAACTTGCTTACAGTTTTTATGTCGAATCTATATAATTGCATACAGAGTCTATCAGGGAGTTTTCTTAAAATTACGTCTTTGACAGTATTATAAATACCGTTGGTATATAAGTGGTTATTATTTTCTAAATCTAACTTTTTTGTTATTATAAAACATTTGTCTACGAGTTCTATGAACTTACGACCTGATCCATTGAATGATGTGTTGTAGAGCCTTCTCTGTAGTTCCTGCGTATTGAATTCGGAGATAAGGGTTTTCTTTAAATCGGGTCATGTGTTGTTGGGTAAAGTCTTTGGATGAACTCAATTGATGTTATGAATGACCTTAGTTTCGATGTGGTACCATTGTATATTGGTACTTGTCTCATCTGACCAAGGGCTTGGTTCAGATGATTTTCGGAAAGGATGAAAATTTCCTATATATTCCTATAGCCTTTCGTTAGCCACGCAAACAAAGGTATTTAATCACACGCGGTACATAGGATATCAGTCAACGTTTTACCGGCTGCGCCAACTACGAATTCAGACGAGGGTTTGGATAAAAAAAACAGCAGGCGTTTTATTTTAATACTTTTATTACTTCGAAGGTGGAAAAACTAGAGCCTTTTGATTGTCAATTAGTTCGGCAATGGACTTTGAAATTTAAGTGTATTTATGTTGTCTCCTTCAAAGTAATCCCCCTCATATGCAATACACTTATGCCAACGGGTTTTCCATTCCTCAAAGCACTTATCGGTATAGCCTTGAGCTCTTCCAGCGATGCTGTCTTTATCTCCTCAATCGTTGCAAATCTTCGTCCTTTAATAGGTCTTTTAAGTTTTGGGAACAAGAAAAAGTCACATGGGGCCTAATCCGGTGAATATGGTTGCTGTGGCATGATTGTATTGTTGTTTTAGGCCAAAAAATCATTCCAAGCAGAGATGAGTGAGCAGGGGCATTGCACGTTTTCTTCGTAATGCTTCTCACAAACGCCGCATATCTTCAAGATAATACTGTTCATTGACCATACGACCTTATGGTAAGAACTCCTGATGCACCACGCCATGGTAATTGAAGAAAACAGTTAGCAAAACTTTGACATGATCTAGGCTCTCGTGAAGCGAGGGGTTCCCATAATAATAGAGGTAATTTGATAATCCTGAGACAAGTGCATGAGCGGTGACACGGGTAATGGAGTTTTATTTAAATTATTTAATTTTACTCACATATAAGTATAATAATAATATCCTTGAAGCTCAGTTAAACGTGAATCCTGGATGATTAAAGAATAAAATTCAAATTGATTTTTATTGTGAACATATATTTTAAAAGGCATAGCGTCATAATTCCGCCGCCATAAGTTCGCCCAGTATATGTTGTCCGCGAAATTATGGCGTTTTTTTTCAGCGAGCTTATGTCGTTTCTAAGCGCCATAAGATCGCGCGAACTTATGGCGTCTTGAAATTACTCGTGGCGATCTTATGACGCTTAAGGACGCCATAAGTTCGCCAAGATAAAAACGCCACTATTTCGCCGCCGGCGAAAAATAAAATTTACATGTATTTTTTAATTTTTAGTAAAACGTCAGAACGATGCGCACTGTGTCCCACAAGCGATTAATTTCAAACGAAATGTTGTTCATACACAAAAATATATTATTTTATGAGTTCCCTATTGGGTGAGAATTTCGAAGTATGCTACGAGAAGTCATTGGTCGAAAAACTGGCGTCAACGAAGATGTTTAATTGGTCATAATCTTTCAGATTATCGCATATGTGAGGAAAGAAATTTTTAGTTAGTTGTGGAAAGAAGCGCCGCTGGCGAAAAATTTTTGAAAAAATAAAATCGCAATATTTTTTTTCAAAAATTTTTCGTCTGCAGCGCACTTTTTTTAAACATTTAGTTTTCATTTCTAATGAATCTGTTTGTAGGACACTGTACCGTCACAAATTTTACAGGCAGACTGGCGCCTTGCACAAAAAGGCAACAACAAAATACATGTAAATTTAATTATTTTCAAAATTCAAATAAAAAAACTAGAAGCGAAATATTGTCGTTTTTATCTTGGCGAAGTTATGTCGTTCTTAAGCGTCATAAGATCGCCAAGAGTAATTTCAAGACGCCATAAGTTAGCGCAATCTTATGACGCTTAGGGACGCCATAAGTTCGCCGAAGGCGAAATAGTGGCGTTTTTATCTCGGCGAACTTATGGCGTCCTTAAGCGTCATAAGATCGCGCGCTATTATGACGTTTTGTCGCGGCAGAATTATGGCGGCGAACTTATGTCGTTACCCCATTTTAAATAAATTCATTGGTTCATTAAGTTGGCAGCTCTGCAGATTTGTATGCTTAGTATTAATATACTAAACAAAAAATACTGTACGTACATCGATTGTAAAGTTTCAAATATATCGATATTATGAATCCTTTATGAATACCGTAAATGATCAAGATCCGATATTTGTAGATCGTGTTACATACATGTATGTGAGTATTGGCATACATATGTATAAGTAAGTATTTGTATGTATTCTTGCATTTCTGTGTATACCTGAGTCAAAAAGGTGGTGTGTTTGTTTCTTCTGAACATCTGCCGGCTTGTGAAATGACCTTCCTTTTGAATCATATCAATGAAAGACGTACCCAAGCCATATTCAAACGGAAAAATTGTGTAAAAGTAAAGACAGCAAACCGATAAATAAATTTAAAACTAAACAATTATAAGAACAAATAATTGTCTATAAATAAAATCTAAAAAAAGACAAGTTTTGTAAATGTTGTTGTTTAAAATACTTGCAAGGCTACTCGTTGTTGTCGTATATTCATGTGATTATGTTGTTTACGCAAATCACACTAATGTGGAAAAGGATTCCGCTAAATATGCCTACGTGCGACATCAGCACTGGCAACGGATAGAAATGATGGATAATAATGGATTGTATTGGCTACAGTGGAGAATACATGAAAAGGCTATTTACTTCAAAGTTACCGTCAATACGCGCGGTTTTATTGGCCTTGGGTTTTCGCGAAGAGATGGTCGTATGTCTAATGCAGATATGGTACTCCTCTGGGTTGATGATCACTCTGGAAAGTTAAACGCATTGGTGAGTATGTTCATGGACAGGATCTCTTTTAAAATCCGTGTATCTAAGTATCTACTTATCAACACACTTTTTTGAGCGACTGTTTTGATTTTTAGGAAGAAGTATAAAATATATTAGGAAGAAACTAGAAAAATAACAAAACAATTCATATATATATATGATATGAAATAGGTGTAAACAATGGCGTTTGAGAATCGTCAGTAAAATCAAAGTATCACGGTGCAAGTCGGAAATTATCCGCATTATTTTATTTAATGACCGACTCGTATTGAGACTTATGTAGGGCAAACACGGAACATCCCTATCTTCTAAGACACGTGAATCGAAAAACATACTGGTAGAATAAAAAATTTAACAACAAACCATATGTTGTAATTTGCAGGATTGCCACGGCTCTCACCACAATCCTCATGGAGCACCTTTACAAGATGATACTCAAAATTATCACGTCATTGATGGGTACCAGAATGAAACCCACACGTACATGGAATTCAAGCGGCTAATTGAAACTTGTGACCCTTACGACATGCCATTAAGCGTACGTTAAAATAATCATGTTATATTTAATTTATTACATTTTGTATTTGGTTTATATAGGATGATACAATAAAAGTCTTGTGGTCTTTTGGTGATACCGATCCAACACATGGAAATTTAAATGGACATGGTAAAAATCGCGGTGCAAAGCCACTTCATTTGTTGAGCCCAGTAATTAAAAAACAAGAAATAATAAACAAGCAGAAGACACTCACTTGGGACATTGCCGTTAAAAATGTAACAATCGATGCATCAATGGATACACTCTATTGGTGTAAAATAATCAGCTCCCCTAAACTAATTTTAAAACATCATATTATTGGATATGAGCCACTGTTAACGCGTATTACGTAAGTAAATTTAAACAAATTTAAGAAAAAATCAAACAGATAATAGGTGATATATATTTATTAGCAAAACAGATGAAACAATAGTGCATCATATGACACTATTTGAGTGCTCCACTAAATCGTATCCTGGCTCTGATTCCGCTTCTTGGGATGTTTGGGTAAGAAGTACTGGGACTGTATGTAACAGCAACTCTTTAACACCGAGGGACTGGGATTCTTGTTCTACACCAGTTGCTGTGTGGTCTATTGGATCATCTGGGCAGTTCTTGCCCGAACATGTTGGCATTCCAATGGGTGGCTCAGCGGGCGCTAAGTATTATATGCTTGAAATACATTACGATAACCCAAATGCCTTACAAGGTACTGTAAACTTATCTACATAAATTTATGTGACATTTTAATTTTTCATATTTCTACTTACAGTATTAGATCATTCTGGTTTCCGCATTCACTATACTCCTCAGTTACGCCCTAACGACGGAGGTATAATAATCAGCGGTGTATCCATTTCGGATACTCAAATAATACCACCTGGACAAAAATTATACCGTAATGTTGGAATTTGTGGGCCATCGTGTTCAAATGTGGTATGTATCTTACATATCTACAATACCTACAATATAACATGTATTAAAACTCAATGTTTTAGTTGTTTCCCAATGATGGCATCAAAATTATTTCTGGCACTCTTCATTCACATCGCGCGGGTCGCAAAATGAGTTTGCGTCATGTGCGAGCCGGAAAAGAGTTACCCCGCATAATTGAGGACGATTATTATGATTACAGATATCAGCAGTTCCGCCAACTCGCCAACGAAACTACTGTTTTGCCTGGAGATTATATTATCACCGATTGTGCATACGATACGTCACATCGTAAACGAACAACATTCGGCGGATATTCCACGAAGCATGAAATGTGCCTATCTTTTATTACATATTATCCAAAAATCGATTTGGCTGGTTGTTACAGTATGACTCCAGTGCGTGAATTTTTTGAAATGTTTGGAGTTTATAAGTTCTACTCGTTAAATATGACTGATGTCGAGAATTTATTTTTGTACAACGGAAATCTTTTGGATTATATTCCCAATACCACCTACGAAAAAACAAAAAACACTCAAACAAACAGGACCGCAGAAGACATTGCTTCTGAAGAATCCTTACTGAGTATGTCTATACGTTTTTATTTTGGAAATGTTTATATATGTATTCTTGTTTACAGATAAATTGCTCATTTCTGATCCCGTGGAGTTTCACGATCGCACATTTCTTTCGCATATAAATCAATTGCCATGGTCAGAGTCATTATTTACGAAACGAGTTGAACATGACATTATAATGGGTAAACATATGACGTTCTGTCGTGTTTCTAATGAATCAATGTCGATTGTAAGTACAACTGCACATGACTTTTACATATTTTATTTGAAAAATATTTTTGGTTTCTTCAACAGCCCTCAGAAATTATACGTTTTCCTAACTTCACATCGTTTGTGAAACCACCAAGTACATGCACGTATAACCTCTTTATCGATAGTATGCAGTTGAGCTCAAGCGGAACAAGAGGAGCAACTCCATTCGTCTTATTAAATATCATCATTTTTGGAGTTTTTTAAAAGAACTAATCCCAAGAAGTCTAATTATCTTTTAAAATGAAATTATCTTTTTATAATCCAAAGATTTAGTTTTTTACAATATTGTATTTATAATAATTTATACTTAGGTCGAATACAATTTAAGAAAAAAGTCAAATAAAATACTTAATAAGAATTCATGAAGTTTTAGCCAATGACTTAAAATAAATACCGCGTATGTATATTCCGAGTTATGATTAACAGCAAGGTCGATATAGCCTCGACTGTCAACTTTTCTGTCTATACTTAGAGGTTAATTCTAACAAACTTGCTATGGAACGTACATATATATATTTGTAAAAAAAATAAACACGGAAAGAAGGCAAGCCGAAGGTATTAAGTCTGCTGGTTTTTATCTCCTCCGATGCAATGCTACAGAATTGAATACTATTTTTTGTATGAATAATGACTCCAATCGCTTGACATAGGAAAATTAGTTCATCTCTATTTTTTTTATTTTTTTCACTTTAAAACTGAAAGACTAGTTTGCGTTGCAACAGTAAAAATGGCGAGGTCATCTGCTTTCTTGATGCTAATTCAGTATACTCTTATACATCTATTACGAGTATTTAGGCTCGGAGATGTTCCCTTAGGTAATTTGCCAGGTGCTGTCCAAATCAGTATAAGTATTAAAATCCTTTTAGCAATATGGGAGCAGGGAAATTTTCAATGTTATGAAATATGAAGTCAATTAAACGACTTGTTTTGGGACGACACATGAGAGTATCGGTTACAATCCACAAGGTTTTTAAATTTCTACAAGCTCTTTACTTATAATAATCCACACAATAATAACCATGCACAGCAAAGAGAGTTTCTTAAATTTGATATTCCGTAAATAACCCTATCCTATGTACTCTATGACTCAATAAAAAAATCCTGAAACTTTGTTTTTTGTGAGGATGTCTTTGCGAAAAAACATACACATATCACATCTTACTTTGGCCACATTTAGCTTCGTTATCTTAAATACATTCTTAAGTAATGCGTTCGTACAGTAAATCAAACAAGGCAAATAATAATGTATTTATTAATATTTTGATGTAAATTATGAAAGTAGAGAATGGTTGGAACTCACAAAATTTTAAGTTCGATTAAATATCCAAAACTGCATCAAATGTAGTAATTTTTTTAATATTCACAGGCATATAATTTTTCATATGCTGTTAATATTTTTTCTGTCTTTTAACACTGTAACGAGGCAGCTAATTGAATAGTATATATTCCTGCTTTTGTAATTATCTTACAAATTTTGACATTGATAAAATGTATTAACATTATGAGGCAAATAATATGTAATATATATATTTAATTAATAAATTTTAATATAATTTAGTACGTGGAGTACCATTATTTAATTATAATACATGAGATATGAGTATATCGATAAATACTAAAAATTACGATAGTTCTTCTGGTCATGGCCATCACTACACAATTTTGCTTTCGTCGACACTTCGGTTATTAAATACAAAGCGAATTTCGCATAAATAAATTTGTTAGTGTTTCAGTTTTAGCTAAAACTGTATATGTATGAAATGAAATATTAAAAAGGGGAACGACTGAATTGAATGGCAAAAATACATATTCTACATTAAAATGGAAGTGGATGACTGTTTTTATGGTGAGTTTTCATTGTTTGAGGATTTGTGTGCCTGCAAACAAACATACATATATATATATATATAGAATGAAGTAAAATATTTGTTTATCATGCTTCATATCATGTCCTCATTGAGAATCTTCGAAAAGAGTATAAAAGTAAAAAGAGTGTTACTCACATGCAACTGAAGATGGCCATGAGAGAGCGGCTTTGCTTTTGTACACATGTGCATGCGCATGAGTGTTATTGTGTTAGTGTGTTGGGTTAACCAAACTGATTATGTATCTTAAAATTAAGTGCACTCGACAATATCTCCTAAAACTTTTTAATAATGAATATGTTTTTTACTTTCTATTTTAGATGAGTTATCATCGTTTATGTCTTCGGCAAATGACTACAGTCTAAACCATAATTTTGACGAAATTATAAGCTCGGCAGTTCCAACATTAGATTCTTCGTTGGATCTCAATTCAATCATATTTCAAGATCGCGAAAGTTCCGTGCAGAGTGATAATTTTTTCTCTGACTTGTTTCCAACCACACAAAATAATTATAATGACTTAGGACTTAACTTTAACAACATAACGGAGGATTCCACGCATTGTTCAATTGAAGATGAGACGGTCGCTAGATCTCCAAATACAGATCAGAAAAGTTTTGGCGATTTATTTAGTATCTGCAATGAAAATTCAGAAATCGAGAAATTAACTTATGGTAATCTTCTCGCCCATACCCAAGATCGAAATACGCCATCTCCTACTGGGAGTTGTGGTAGCTCCAGTGGAAGTTCCACAAGTGGTGTTCACAGTGACATATCAGACGGATGGCAAAGAAAGGATGTTGAGCAAACCGAATCTATTCCAACAACTTCAATACTGAATATACCGCAGCCTTCAATACAATTTTCCCATAGCTGTATAGCAATAAAAGACGAGTCACTTCAAAATGCCACTCAGACGCCTGCGCTCTCAGGGGTAGTGTATAATCAACAGCATTGGAAAGAGCCTATTCCGAGACTTTCAATAGAACAAGTGCAGAAAGCACCCTCTGGCTCCCAAATCAGCGAAACATTTAAAGTAGAATCGAATTCTGCTTCAAAAGGTGTAAACCTGCCACGGGCATCAGTAGGAAACGTTAGTAAAACAAAAACAATATTTCTATCATCGAACGACTACAAGGCTCTTATGCAAAAAATGAATTTAAACGCATCTAAAGGAGGAAATTTACATGGAAGTGTGAAAGCGCAAGCTCCAAAAATAGTCATGAAGACAGGAAAAGTGCAAGGGAACCAAAATCTTGACAGTACAACAGGTTCCAGTTCTCCTAATGTTACTAAAGCATCGAACCAAGCTTTAATTTCTTCATGCCGAGACCAAATTAAAAATGAGCGACATCCTTACAGTCTTTTATGTAAGGGCATGATTGATGAAAAAATGTACAAGAAACAGCAGCGAATGATTAAAAATCGTGAATCTGCGTCGTTGTCTCGAAAGAAAAAGAAAGAGTATGTTTTCTCTTTGGAATCGCGAATAAGCAGTCTAGAAAAAGAAAATTATACACTGAAAGGGGTAAGTTATTCACTTATCTTTTGTTGTTTATGAACAGGGTGATATTTTCTGTGGTACCCTATTCTGTTAAACGTCAGAGGTACAAGTGTTTAGAAAAGTACTAACGCCAAACAATTCACCGTCTAGGGGCCAAATTAAATGAAAAAAGGTCTGTGGCAGCATTTAAGCCTAAGACTAAAGCGCGTCATGTAGTAAAAGACGATATTGAAGAAAATCCCGCAAAAGCTTAATATTGATTCGATTTTTTTTTAAATAAGTGCCATTTTTGCATGTAAGATTACAATTTGCAAAATGCTACACAGCTCGCAAATACATTTTTTTACTTAAATGCATTGAGCGGAGTTACTTGACAAACGTTGTGTTCAAATAATGACATAAATATTAAACGTCACGGGAACTACACACTAAAACACATTAGCGCAATCTATAATTTTACCTCCCACTTTTATTTTGAAAAAGGAATAGAGCACCACAGAACAAATCACCCTGTATAAAATACGGTTGTTTTAAAAAAAATTAATGTTGATATTCTAAATAGGAAAACTTGACGTTGCGAAACCAAATTGTGGCTTTTACTAAAACTTGCAAGTGTCGCAAAGGTAATGCGTGCGAACTTATGTTTCACTCTTTGAACTCATCTACCAAATCAGAGCAACATATAAAGATCGCTCCAAAACCAACAGCAAAGACATTTAAGCAACATATGAGTACTGCGACGGTTAAAAAGAATGTCGCCGTTCTCTTTGCAATGGCGTTCATGGTCACACTGAATGCTGGAAATTTTCAATCGTATATGAACAAGCAAAACCTTGATATACAAAATGCAGTCATTGCTGAGTCGACTGTGAGTGATCCTGCTACCATTGGACGTCGCTTACTTTGGGTTGAGTCAGAAGAGGAATATAATGAGAAGCTCAATCGAAGCAACCGTCAGGCGGAAAATATGGTTGTTCCACCTTTACATTTCTTACGCCCAGCGAGTCGAAACTCTAATGGTTCGAAAAGTGAAAATTGGAACTCTACAGGGGCAGCAACGACTTCCAACAGTCAAAATCAAAGTTATCCTCCGCCGTTGACATATCCATCTTCCTCAAAATGTAATAGCAACTGTGGTACTGCTAATTCCTCTAGTGGCAAGCAGTCGGAATATTCACGATTGGTAATTAATTTGCAGAAACTGATTAACGTTAGTGAATACCATAACATTAGTACGAAATTTGAAATTGAACGCGACTCGGCACATGGATTTAAATTTTCAACGGATTTCTTAGAGTTACCTGATATAAAAACGGAGGCAGAAAGTATAGGATCGCGAAAACGGCTCTTGGGATATAACAGTAGATTCTCTGAAATTGAAAGTAAAAAGCGTAAAGAGGATATAAAACGGCAAGACTCCATTAACGCCTCCAGCGAGTTAACATCTCTTTTTAAAGCCCTCAAGCGTAGAGATGATACGTTCTATATTCTTTCCTTCAATCCGCAGCATTTGTTTCTTTCACCTTCAACATATAATAAAAGTGTACGTCCAAAAATTTCATTACTGCTGCCTACAGCTGAGCCGGGACTCAATGGTGACATAGCTATGATGCAAGTTGACTGTGAAGTTTTTAATACTAAAGAGCTGGAGCTGAAATCGGATATGATACCTATCAGTTTTCGCCATAATCTTACCAAATTCCAAATGAAGCCGAAGCATGTCCCACTTTTTAATACTAAAACACAAGGCAATATTAAACTGCAGGACAAATCAGTAAAAATTGAAAAACCGCGTGTTCGGACATATTTTATGGTTGGTCCTAAAAATCAAGCAGCTGCTGCTGTCTCTCATGAGAAGCCAAGATTTGTTGAATTTAATAAAAGCTTAATAAACAGTAGTAGTGAACTGTCTAATGAAATGGACTCTGGCTTACATGGCTAAACTAATTAAATATAATAATTATTTATACATATATACTATTATAATATAATATACAAATAATTATTACTCTCTAAACTTATAAATTTCATAAAATTTCCATAAATGTGCAAAATATTTCATATATAGAAATTAGTTAGTAATGACTTGTTTTTTTAATTAAGTATTCAATAAAAGGTATCTGTTTCAACAAGGATTTGAATCTGTATTATAAAACATTATGTTAAATATTAATATACTAAGTAAATAACACATGAAAAGCAAATTTAATCGGATGCGTTTGATAATAGCTAGTGTTTTTCAAAAGAAATATTTAAAATAGTTGTCATAAAAGAGTCTAAGCCATTATGAATTCACAGCCAGATCTGCTCGGACCTGTGAAAAGCATTGATATGCTTAACTTCTGTAATTTTTAGTATGTGTTCTATGTAATAATCATAATAACGCCTATGCTGACGACGTGTGTGTCACATACAGGTACAGATGCGAGCATGATGCTGCCGACGCCATTCAGAACTTCGCATCAACACTTACTGAATGACCAAGGCGCTGAAACATTGGCATTCAATGGTAACAAATCTGTAAATGTATGCTACACGCTCAAACGGAAAACGCCATCTGTCGTGTTCATTGACGATGCCCCTGTTTCCCAGGCGAACGCAGCCAAATATCTTGTAGTTATTCTTAATCGCAGACTCACGTTCTCCAAGCAAGTGACTTCAATAAAAATGTGCGTGCGTGGTGCTGCCTCAAAGCCCTTCTGGCTCATCAGCCCGCGAAGTAAATTGGCACTGTCCAACAAGGTGACCATTTATAAAAAATAATAGTCTTGATATGGAAGTATGGGTGCCAAATCTGGGACTTGGCTTTCGACAATCAAATGCGTCGAACCCAGGCTTAGCAAAATAGGATCACCAGGACTATAACCGTCTGCGAGTGGTTCATAAGGAACACCACCATGCATGTAGATCTTAATTCACAGTTTTTGAGGCTATAAACATGAACTCGATCTGCTCTCACGATAGACTGGTGATGCACAAAAACCGTCAAGCTAAGGCTCTACCTAGAACTCGCCCATATAGATTACTCCACAGGCATCACCCGAAAGACCTCATTCTGCGGTCGTCCTCAACGAGAGCCAGGATATGAGGTGATCTCTTATCTGAACTGTTATTTGTTATTGTTTTGTTAGAGCTACATTAAGGTAGGGGTTTAATATACACCAAGGACACAAGAGAGTATTTTAGACTACCTCGAATGCCTGAATTAAACCTTATACAAAAAAAAACTTGAATTACTTCTACGTAGATAGTTCATTCAGCTAAGTATATTTTAAAGTGGGAGAGTTGTATCTCTAATTGTTTTGCGGACGCGGTAGGCGTGGCGCCTACCATTTGAAATAAACTGATATTTAAACTTTAATATTTGGTGCCTCTAGCTTTTAACATAGCTGAGAAATGTCTGTTCATTTGGTAATCCGGACAGACAGACATGGCTAAATTAAATCGGCTAGTGATCCTTAGAAATAATGTATATACTTTAACTCATAAAATTATTTTCAAAATAACACCTTTAAATATGAGTTTGTATTGTAGTAAATTTATACAGAATGCTGTGAAATGTGTATGAATAAATAAGATGAAAAGCTTTTTAACGAACGGGAATCCCGTTTTTAATACGCAATTATAATCTTTCACGTTCATTTTTGATGGTTAAAACTGCAATTGATTAATTGCAATTGATTGCAGTGACCATAATAGGATACGGCGCCCCATACCATAACACCTCCGACCCAACTGTGTAAACGATCCAAAAGATGCTCCTCTTTACGCAAATCGTGGTAGTAGTAAGAAAAGCCGGCTGGTCCGTCCAGATTAAATTTTTTCTCATTCGAAAATACGACGTATTGCCACTCCTTCGACCATGTCATGTGTGTACGAGCAAAATCAAGGCGTATTTCTTTTCGCAACTTATTAAGAGGTAGTTTTTTTTTAGTTTCTGCCTCTTTAAATGTTCAGCGTTCTTTATCACCCTTTGAATCGTTGATTTGCTCGCGTAAACACCACTTTTTTCTAGGATTTTGGCAGAGAAGTCGTGGGAGTTGGAAGCCTCTCGGAGTATTATCCTGCGATCTGCCGCGGTAATGACTCGGTTATTGCCACCTTTAAAGTTCTTACCATAGGAATTCTTGTTATGAAGAAAATGGCTATGGTTTTGCGATGTCTACCGGTTTTCTCAGCGATTTTATGAAAAGATAGCCCGCATTCATAGAAAGCTGTAATTTTCGATTTTTCCTCCAAAGATAGTTCCTCTTTCCATTTTCACAAAAATTATATCAAAGTTTTGAATTACTCACCGTAAAAATTGTATTGCTGTACTTTTCAAATTAAGGAAGATAATCACAATTGAATTTACAGGCGCTAATCTGATGATGCAAAACACGTGTAAGCTTTTTCATAGAAATTAAGGCAAAGCAGAAATAAAAAGATAACGGTTCTTCTTATGCACTCTTTTTTCTCACAGGGACAGAATATCAGTGAACAAAAAACAACATTTACGAATTTGCGTGCAATACGAAATAAGATAACATTAGAAGAAATAGAGCAAAGCAGGGGGCGCTAACCTGATGACGCGCAGTGTATATTATTCTGAAAATAATTTTTGAATGACTAATGCATCACCACCGTAAACAGAGTCTTCGATAACCATTGTTGATCAAATAAAAAAATTTCTTTAAAGTATTTCATTGTTAAAATAATTTTTATTCGGTAAGCCACCCAAAGTTGTTATAAAATTATACTGAATACAATCAAATAAAATTGATTCCCAACCCCTTTAACAGTTTTCGAAAAGATTATACAATTATCGTAACAACATTTATATAGATAATTTTTTGTACATAATAAATGATTCATTTGAATGCAATTTAGTTATTGCAGTATCTGTAAATAGTACATAATTCTGGACCCAACATTTTTTAAGGGTAACTATTATTCAATAATTATTCGTTCCACTACGCATATAACTTTAAAGCTTTTTGAAAACGTGATTTCAAAACTAAAGGTTTTAAAAAAGTATTTTTAATAAATTATACAAAAAATTAAGAAAGATGAGGCACAATTTAAACCATCCATCTTATGTTAGACTACGAAACGATGGACGTGACTTGGATTAAAGGATGGTCGGCGGCTAACGCTTGTACTGCTACGAAGTGCTTCACTGACACTATTGCCTGCATTTCCAATTCCAGAAGGACTGGGAGTAACTGTTGTATGTTGTAATGGCGTTTTAGTCACTCGTTGATACGCCCGTTTACCCTGACAACAAAAAAATCAAAAGGTATAAAATATATCGTTGCAAAGTATCATTATTATTCCCTTTATACATACTTGACGTGTTTTTTGGTTACGTAATTCTGCGATAAGATTATCTGAAACCTGAAATAAGCTCTCGCCCTTTGTTATCAGAACGTTTGTCAAACGACAACACAACGCTGCCATTTTAACCTGCTCTGCAATGCTGTTTTTATCAATTGGGTGAATGTAACGCGGTGGAAAGAATGATGGTGCTATTATTGTAGAGACGTTGTGCAAGTTCATCTTATTAACGTCTTTAAGGTCAATTATTGAGTTGAGGAAACGTAAAATCGAACGCAGTGTGTTACGATTTTCATGTGGAAGCATCTGACACAAAATTGATAACGCCCGGATTTGATCCAATATGGGCAATGTGTGACATTGATAGAAAAGTTGTATTAGCTCACTTGTAAGTAATGGCTGTGGCAACTCGCGTAACCAACGCTTAAGCAGTGCACTTAGTTCATGTACACTTGCATTGCTTAGCAAAGGTGCAACTTTTTCAGGTTTCTGGTAAAAATTTGATTCTAATTCGTTATAAATCAATTCAGTCTGGAAGAAAACAAGCAAATTATATATATGTCTATAATAAAAAGAAAAATGAAACATACCTTGTGTTTTTGTCCAGCCACCCTTAAAATACCCTCTTCTTTAGTACCTCTCTTTAGTAACTCTGCAAGCAATCCATTTAAAAACTGTGGCACTAAATTTGAATCCATTCCTGTTAATTGTTGATCTCGTCGAATGAGGGCATTCAATGAAACTCCAAAAAGGCTGCCTTCTTCTTTGCGGCGTCGTTTGAATGGTTTTCGTTTGTCTAATGAAACTTGATTGCGATCGAAAACAGTAGCAAGCTCTAACCAAAAAATTGGCTGCAATCGTTTTAGATCAGTTTCCTTAATTGTATCAATATCAGATTTGTATTCTTGTGTTATTCCACAATTGTCCACCGTGTCAATGCCAGCATGACTAGAGTTTTCTCGGCACATACTTTCAAAGCTAATTCCTTCTTGGGATGACTGTGAGTTTCGCAAATCCTGTTGAGGTGATTCCAAATTCATTTTGTTCAGTATTTTCTCAGGTGAAGACAATGTCGATGATATACACGCGGTATTTGGAAGGTACTCGTCGCTGGAGTCCCCAGAAGAAGTATTATTTTCACTCTGAGAATCCTGCATATTCTGTCCACGAACTCGTCTAATTATAGCAAATCGATTGATAAAACTGGGCCTCCTTAATGTATTTTGTATTACTTACCCTACAGAACAAGATGGATCTGAGCCGGAGCGATTACGTGGTGCATGTATTGTACCGATACGAGAATATCCAAGTAACTCAATACCCTCAGAAGAGTACTTGGGTATATCGCAACGTACTTGGGATCCACGAAACAGATCAGTGGCCGGCGAAAATTTAAGTGGGGCACTAGGTGTCCGACGAATTTTTTGCTTAGCATGTTTATTTAACGAAGGAAACCCGCTGACATTGTTGTGATCAAAAATGCTAACAAAACTCGGTCTGTAAATAAGGGGAATGATCAAATTCCTATTATAATATTGTAACGTAACTTACATAGAAGCGTTGCCCCATACATCGTCCCCGTGCACAGAGTCCAATGAGTCTGGAGTGGCACTTCGTGATCTAGTCCCTGTGCTCGATTCCTGCCAATGGTTTAAAATATGAATATATATTATTATGCACAATATCTTAAGGTGCGTGCGTTTTCATTACATCAAAATCACGAAAAACATCACGTATGTCAGGTTTGCGTTTTGATCGATTTTTTGTGCGTCCGCGAACTGTTTGATTAAGAGTTCGGACTCGTTGCTTAATCGCTTCGGCATGAGGCCTTGATAATGTAGACAACACTGGTTCCAGATCTGTCGAGCGAAGCTCTATTCCCTAAAGAAAAAAACAAAAGAAATGGAATTCTAAATACGTGTACATACATACATTTCTTGTACTCTAATGGATATAAAGTATCAAGTAACATTATTACTTCAACGCAACACAAAACAGTTACTTACTTGTTCAAAAGGTTTGGTCAACTCTGGATACCCTGCTGAAATCAGCCATTCTGCTTCCATTTCTCCATCTATGTAACGAGTCAATTATTGTATATTGTATCTCTGTAGTTTTTGTTATAATGTTTATATTAAGAGTTCGTGGAAGGTTCAAATTGGTGAGAATAAAGACCTTATATTATTATATGTCAACTATGAATTCCAAGATATAAAGGGATATTATTATCAGCTTGTAAATAAAACACGATTTTTCCAATACACAGATACACTACTAAGATTTTTATTGCAACGGAAAGAGAGAACTTTAATACTTCTGGATAAACAGCTTACGAAAACACCTTAAAGAAAGCATTCCAGTAACCCAATGAGGTGATTTTTTTTTTCGGGAGTTTTATTTTGAGTAGTATCAGACATCACAAATTGAAAATCAAATTATAAGAGCACTGTTTAATTTTACCAATAATGACATACAGCATCCCATTCAGGTATTGATCAATTTCGATTCAACAAAGTTCCAATCACCAAGTTTGGAGCGTTGCGCGCATCCCGATCGCCAAAAATTCTCTTTGGGTCACTGGATTGCTTCATTGAATGTTGTTTTTTGGTCGCTGCACAGTCATATGGCTTACACAGAAATTACTTGCCATTTTTTGGAATGATTTACCCGCTTTGGGAAGTTCAATAACTCAATTTTTATTTTCTCTTTCCATAGCTATGCACCAGTAACCTGAATTAAAGTTAGCCAAATTTATTGAATAAAATCAAGCAAAGGAACTTCAGCGATGAACAAATTCGAAAAATAGACAATATTTATTGGCACTCAGAGAGCAAAACGGCATTTGACACTTCTCAAATTTTGTGGTAGCATATTTTTCCAGTTGTTTAAATCGCTTCATTTATTTATAGTCAAATAGTAAGCTACAAAAAATACTATATTTTTTATTCTGCATAAAATTGGAGTAAAGATATTGACCACTAAAGTGAGAATACGCAACTCGTATTACAATTTTGTTCGTGAGTTTCATTCTAAGTAACCCACGTCTTCTTCTGTCCGATACATAGATTTTCACTGACAATAATTAATATCCTTCTGGCCCATGGTTAATCTATATAATAATGGCCAAATTGAATGAAATGAAGTCGTTTTAAATTGTAAATGTAATTGTAATAAAATAAATGTAATATTAATAATTACTTGATGTAGCAGATAAACCTATTTATCTAAAAACTGCCGTTATGTCATTAATATTTTCAACACATACTTTTGAAACAAGGCGTCGGTTTTTGATTATTTTTATTTTATTATTTTCTTATTATAACTCTTACCTTCGTAATGAGTCTCTGGCTCATTACATGCCGAATTAGTCTGTAGTAAATACTCGTTAAGGAACTCCGAGTAGTCTTGTTCGCATGTATTATCCAATGAAGCGTTGTTGTTCATTTTGATTTTCGCAATAAAGTATGTATGTATATAAGTGTATCTACAAAATTTAAAATATTTTGATTATTATTATTTTTTGAAAAAGGGAAGTATGGAATTTACTTGTTGGGGAGGGTATTTAAATTTAAGCTACATACATAATAGAGACACTGTTTTGTATTTGTCTATATATTTTATTCGAAATCAGCATTAACAGCTGGGTCAAACTAGCTATGTACGTATATCTAGTACTAAAGTATAGAGTAGTTTTATAAAACTTAGCACACATATTTCTGTTAACTATACGCAATAAATAAGTTGGACCTGCATATCGTAATACATAGCTGACTTACACATAAGCCACCGATTTTGTTACTAGATGTCGGAACTAAGCATTGTGTCTTATTCTATGCAAATAATATGCTTCCAAACATTTCTCAAAATCTGACCATTAAAGACATTGCTGCTCACTTTTTTGTTTTTATCAAACCTATTATTCAATTAAGATAGTTTATTTAAAGTTAACTGCATCTGATAGCATACATATGTACGTACCCAGGCATACAAATGTATACATAAATGTTTATAAATCTCTACAAATGTCATTTACGTACTTACTTATGAACATATGTATGTATGTAAGTACATAGAATTATAATAGATATCTATATAAACGGTATCAATAACATTTATATGACAACATATCCATATCGATGATAATAATTTTAGAAAATGTATGTACATACTTACATACATATGTAAATACTTAAATCATTTTTAAAATGGGGAATGCATAAGCAAACAGACATTGACATATCTACATAAATAAACATATATTTATTTGATCATATGAATATCTATGTACACAGTTCATCAATACATTCTCAAATTATCATCTTAAATAAATGCATAAATGTAAATGTAAATGCATATGAATGTAAACATGTACTTAAAAATCTCTTTCTACAAATGTATGCATATATATATGCATATATGTATGTACATATGTATCTACATTTTTTTTATATTGATATGCATTTATTTACATACATACCTACCTTCATATGTACATACAAATACATAAATAAGCAATTTTTTATGTCCCATATTTGTGTAAATATATTTTGTTTAGAATGCAATTTTGTGTATATTTTTTTATGAGCACCTGTCACCAAAATAAACATGCATACACAAATACATACGTTTTTATATATTGCTCAAGATTCATGCATTTCCTAAAACAAGTTAAACACGCACATTTATGTATGCCAATATAGACGGATGTTCATATGCATATTTATAAACTTACATACATACATATATACATGCTTGAGTTTTTATTAAAACGAGACGGGGAAATCTGTAATTACGGTCACTATTCTTTCACTTTAGTTAAGTATGTGTACATATGTATGTATGAAAATTCATACCGTGTCGTTGTTTTGTTTAAATTTGCATATATTTAATGTCTTATTTACATAAATATGTATTTTCATTTGCATTTATGTACATATGTAATATGTAAATATGTGTTTAAAAAGAAATATTTCTTTGCCAACATATACAATGTATGTATGTTCATTGTTAATGTATATAAACACATGTATACATATGAGTGTATGTATTAGATCACTTGCATATATGCCTATTAATTTAGATACATATTACATATGTATATACTTTAGCTTTATTTTTTTAATTTGTTGTTTACATATGTAAACGCATACGCATGTACATACATACGTACATATGTGTGGGTACATATATTTATCACAATCCGTACGTATACATTTCAAACCGAGAACTGGAAATGAACTGATACTGAGAATGACAACTTCAGTTTCACTATATGAATATGTACATAAATAGTTGAATAGATAATATGTATATAAAGTTACTCATATGGGTATGTATGAGAAGCAACTGGTGTGCGTGATAGGAGCTGCATGTAAATGTATGTATGTGCCAAGATCAGGTTTAAATTGAAGCGTGAGTAACAGGTTTGCATGCAAGCACTACCGACAAAAATGTCAAAGTCATTGTTGTTCATTAAGCTACGATGACACTATTATTGCTATTACTTCACTCAAAACGGAGTTTCTAATGTAATAATTTCGTATTAGTTTTACAATTCTGCAAAGTGGTCGATGACATAAAATATAATAAGTTTAGGGAAAATGTAAAGGAAATATCCATTTAAAAAAGATTTACACAACTAAGATGTATATTTCCACCGAAATAAGTTATTATATAAACAATGCTTAAAAACTCTGTACCGCTATACATATATTACAAGTATTGGAACTATGATTCCTCTGAGTAGGCATTAAGTTACCCTTCTCTTTTTTTATAGAAAAATTTATAGAAATGCCCCTTCCGCTTTTTTGGATATATCTCTTAGGTAATAACGACATATAGTATTTATTTTTTTCTTCCCCCAATTGTCTTCTTATTTATAATTAATGTAAATTTATTAAAATTTATGAGGATATATCAAATCTTACTTCAGTGGACTTAAACTCAATAAATAAATTGATGGGATCAGTCACTCCTTTTGTTTAATACGTACTTTTCCACAAAGTTGGTATGGCCTTTTTGAATAATTTTAGTGGTAAAAATATCAGAGGTACAATGATAAAATCTTAGCCGTTATGCGATATATGCAGAACCACTACCATAGTGTAGCTGAAGTCAGAAGGGGTAAAGCCCCTTTTAGGTTGCCATAACCTCATAGAGTTAAATAAGATAATGCAGCTCATTAAGAGCCCAGAGAGCTCTGCAGATTCTGCGAGGTTGAGGCCGATGAATCTGGAAACGTGTGGACAGTGTGTCCGGTATTGGCTCTTAAAAGAATGTTTCAGAAAGCACCTACCGTTAGGGTGGTTGGGAAGATATCAGGACAAGTTGCGAGTAACCACGGGCACTCAATATATTTCGTGGTATAATGTTTGAACCAATATTAATAACAATCAATCAATCAATCTCATAATTCTCAATTGGTGAAAAACAGTTGACTATATAATACAGAATAGTCCACAGAGTTGTGCAAGCGACACATGTAAGTTCTATTCTTCGAAATCCAAAATATTCTTCGAATTTAAAACACATTCAAAATCACATAGTTTTAGAGTTAGGAAATTTCTAAGTACCTTACAAAATATATTTGCAGTATAAGTGATGTTTACTTTCGATTCCCATCAAAATGCTAGTGGAACATAGGATATTTTATTGTCGGGCGCGCTCGAGTGTAACAGGTGATTCAATAATTTTCCGTGTTCTCATAAAAAAACAAATTTGTTTGGTCAAATTAAAATTTACTCATGAACATATTCACCATCTTAGATCAAACAATCATTCCAACGTTTCTCTAACTTTTCGATTCCATGTTTAAAAAATTGTTTATTTTTTTGATACAAAATGAGCTTCTGTGGCAGAAATCACCTCGTCATCGGACTTAAATCTGTTTCGCTGGAGCATCTTTTTGAGATTTGCGAAGAGCCAATAGTTGCTGGGGAACAAATCTAGCGAATATGCCGGTTGCGGGAGCAATTGTTGCCAATGATTAGTGACACGGTGCATTGTCTTGGTGAAACAGTGATTGCTTCTTTCCCATATGGGGCCGTTTTTGTTTGATAACGTCGGCCAAACGATCCAATAATGCCTGGTAGTATTCACTATCAATCGTTATTTCCTTCGGGAGGTAGTCAATGAAATAAATTCCGTGAGCATTCCAGTTAACCGATGCCATAACCTTGCCTTCTGACGTTTGGGCTTTAGAAGACTCTAGAGTGAAGTGGGGGATCCATGTTCCATCCATCGTCACATATCGACGCAACAATTCGGTTTTATTACGGTAAAAGATGACGAAACACGCATCCGAAAAATGATCAGTGATGCCAATATTTTTTCGCAAAAACAGGACAGATTTAAAAAAAAAAAAGGACAAAAAATAGGACAGAACATTTTTTTTTTCCATTTTTATTTAGTTTAAAGTTGCTTTATTGTTTCATCGACAACTTCTAATTCAGCTATCTTATTTTCCTCATAAGTTGCCATAGAGCCGATCATCAATAAATATTTATCTGGCAGTTTATATTCATGGCAGCACAAATTGTGTCGAATTCAATCTATTTTGTAATTCACTTTGCAGTTAAACAATTTGCAGTAGCCTTTGGTATTGTCATATTTGTCCTTGCAGAGCCAGTTTTTATAATCTGGCTGCTGCAGCCAGCAATCACGAAAATTTTGTTTACAATTTTCCTTTGGCATTCTTTGGCAGATAAGTATTTTCGCACAAGTGTTTCAAAATTACGATTCCAAACGATATCGATACAGTTTGCATAAAAGAGATCCCAACTCATTGTAAAAATCAATTTAAAATTATATAAAATTGTAAAAAACCAATTTGAAATTGTATAAAATGTTATAAATTTAGCCTAAAAATTTGTCCGGACAAAACAAATAAAAAAAGGACATATATCCGGATAGGGGATATTTGACATTTCTTCCGGATAAAGCAGTTGAAAACAGGACAGATCTGTCCGGAAAAAGGCCAAATTGGCATCACTGATAATGATACGATTTTGCTTTTGTTTCGATGTTAATATGCGGGGCACCTTTTGCCAAAAAACTTATCCTATGCAAATAATCGTGCAAAAAAGTTAACACACTGCCTTCAGATATCTTCAGGGCCTCAGCTATCTCGAACAACTTCAACTGACAGTCTCCAAAAAAGATTTTGCGCACATTCATCACATTTTCTTGACAAACTGCCGTTTTTGGGCATCTCGAACGTTCTCAGCATCTGTTGTGCTCGTAAGACCGAATTTGATCTCCTTATACCAGCTGCAAACGGTTGATTTCGACAGTGCAGAGCGCGGGTAATGCTTATCAAGCCAAAGTTTGGCTTCGGTAGTATTTTTTCCTACGAATTGGCAGTGCTTAATCATAATACAAAATTCCCTTCTTCCATACTCCACAATAAAAGCTTTAAAATAAAAACGCGCCAATCGACTTTCATGAAACATACATACGAGTATCTTATAACAGATGCCTCTATCGTCTAGTTCCTCTCGCGTTTTTTCTCCTCTTTAAATATAAAAAGTATAAGACAATACACATTAATATAAAGAGTTCTCAATTATATATTTAATGCTTTGTCCACATAATGTCTTTCTTAGTTCCCTTTTGTTGCTTTTATAAAAATATATAAACAAACATATGGTAAGTTGTATGTATGTACACATATCGTAACGGCACCAAAGCAAATGGAGTTGCCACTTAATCTGAAGTTAGTAATATCATCGCATCACAAATATCGAAAAAATCGATACATGTATTTATACTAACAACTCACCACGAAAGACTTCAATGGCAAACCAGTTCTGCAGTTATTTACAATTTTCCACTCTACGTCAAACGCAGCGCGCTTCCTTATTGCTTTTCGATGCGTTTCTGTACACATTGTGATTAATATTAAGCATTTATACAATCGGGACTTTACGTATTTAATTTTCCATGAATATATATGTGTGGTTATCAAACTGTGTCACTGTCCTATGCAATTGTACAAATAAACAAAATGTAAGGCTCCAATCCCGTGTAAACAAATGTGTGTATGTATGTGTGGTAACATAAACAAAATGCTCAAAACTGGGAATATGAGGCAAATACATACTCACGTGTTATGTACTGTATTATCTACAATATAATAGAATGATAAAACACAAACATTTTAAACAAACTGTTTATTAATACACAAGCATCGCTAAATGCAATGTAATATGCAATTATAGCAGTCTGTAATCTGTATGCTGTGCATACAGATACATATGTATCTTAATCAATTTAATAATACACTCAAGAATCCGATAATGCTTTCATTATTTCCCGTCCATACTAAATAAAAGGCTTTGGTTCGCTTGTATATGTTTATATTTATTTGTGTAGTTTTGTAAATACGATCTATGTATGTATAATTGTGTAGTCTCATAAAAACTAGAGCAGCATAAGAAAATTATTTGGCGCTCCGACATGCATTCACCGTCCTAATGTACACATGCATACATACTTAAGTGTGTACATATATGTGAGCATAGATTCTCACGTTTGTATACATATTTATGTATTTGAAGTTTGTATGTTGCACAAGTGTATGTGTGTAAATTCATAAATTTGTTGAGTTCGAATGCAATTAGTGAATAAATACATATATTTGTTTCAAGTCCAAGTATGTGTGATAATATTTATACATATGTATGTATGTATTTGTTGACCAAACTTCGTGTACGTCCAGGGAAAATGTAAATGTTCGTCCGTATTTACATACAAATGCCCTTTTTTTAAATAATGAAGGGGTGCGTGTTTTGTTGTATATTACATATGTACATACATACATATCGTAAATACTTACATAAAAAGGATTTTATCCCCGTGTTATGTATGTATGTATGCATTTATATACATATTTATGGTTTACACAGAATTTAATATGTGCACCGTCTTGGGCACATATATTTGGGAATGATAATGTGATTGTGTATTGTAGTAGTAGTTTAGTTATTGCTGTTTAAAGTAATATAGCAGGCGTATTTGAAGATCAATGTAGTATTTATTTTGTTTAAAACAGAACAGAACAACAAAACAAAACTAAATAAACTTACATTTCCATCTTAAAAATGTACATAAATTTGTATGCATTTTCATATATGTATGTATATATACTAGACTTTTGCATGAATGCATTCAAAAAGCCAAATGAATCATTTATGAAAAATTTGAGTACACTTTTTGGTTTACTCTTAATGAGTATGAGTGAATGTTATGTTTTGCCATGCCTTATGAATAACCTTTACTCATTCATTTGATAGTAAATAGTTATTTTTGTTTATTTTTTTTGAGTATAGTTTATTAGTAACATTCAGAATACTTATAATGAGTATAAGTGAATGTTGTGTTTTGCAATGCCTTGTGAGTTACTATACACATTAATTTGATATTGAATTGTTTTTTTTTTATTTTTGAGTATAGTTTTTAATTAACATTCAGAATACTTATAATGAGTATAAGTGAATGTTTTGTTTTGCTATGACTTGTAAATTACTATACCCATTCATTTGAAAGAGAGTACAGTTTTTTTGAGTATAGTGTTTCAGCAAGTAATATGCGTACAACACTGTCAAACGCATGCTGCGTATTTAGATTTTTCCCATGATAAAACAAATGTGGTACTTGCACGTATGTATGTAGTTCAATACCCATTGCTATGGCCGACAGTAAAAATCTTGTAGAATAAGTGGAAAGGTTTTCTCTCTCCATTCATTTTATAAATATATGTATCTTCTTTAGTGTTATGTATATCAAATGTTTTTTAATCTGTCACTCAGACTTACAGATATACCTTGAGGCTTAGAGATATACACTCAGTCTGTTTCATTCGATTTATGATCATTATTCTTGTACATACTTACATACATTCCCTGAATTGAATTTTCAAGGACATCTCTTTCTTGATTAGTCAAGCTAAAATATTTAAATTGTATGGTAGTATTTTGTTTAAATTAAATGATTGTCAATATTAATAATACTTACATTTATGGCAAACAAAATTATTATACAATCACAACAGACTCTCTAGATAAAGTAAGGCAAGTCTCTGTTCAATCTAAGTATATAAATATATAATATTAGATATTAAAACATCTTCTTTTTTTTAGATACATTGAATTTTGATTGCCACGCAACTATATTCAATAGGGTACGGGGCTTTGGAAACCTACGGATCACAAAAATGTAAAAACGTTCGCACTCACAACAAAACGTTCTATAAAATCATCTGGACAATGACAATAGAATTCGAAAAATCGTTTTGAAACATTACGCGCGGACCCCGTCATTGAAAAAGTCAACAGTTGTGTGTGTGATTTTCCAATAATAATCTATAGCGACTAAAAAAATGTCAATGCTGGAAAGGAAACCTTTTTCTCTGTGGGCTGTTCTATTGACGTTTATGCTGCTTTTTGTGTCAAGGATAAATGCGGCGTCCAGCTTGCAGGGTGTGCCAACATGGATGTAAGTATTTTCGATTTTATTCATTTATTGTCTTAGTCTTGCCTATCTTTCAAAGAGCTGTGAAGACTCTACATGTTTAAGAAATGTAGGATATATTATCGAGACGTTATTTTAGTAATCATATAATTATAAAGTTGTATTTAAATATTAACCCGAGGCGATTTATTTTCCAGTTTTATTTATATTATAATTTATACATATAAATATATATGTGTTTTAATATCTCAAGAGATAAAATTGAAATTTCTTAGTTTTTTTTTTCCACAAAATACCGTATGTACATATGGTATATGCTCAAAAGAAAACATAAAAACTCTATGTAAATTCGAAGAAACGCCTTCGCCTAATTTTGGTTAACCTTACAATTCCCCAAAACTGTTTTGGATTGAAATTGTTTTAATTCGGGTAACTTACATTTTTGTATGTATTTTGTAGTACACAAGACATTTACTTCGTTCCATAATTGATTAGCCGAGGCGATGTGCGTGAAATATGAATTTATTCTTTGAAGCATGTGAAATGAAATAGTCTGCAATTGGTAAAACCTGTGTAATTGCTAAGACTAGCCCGTTAGTCCTGACAGAATATGAACATGTTATGCCTAACATGACTTCATCAACTCTGCAATTAATGCTGAACAAGAATTTGGCACGTCCCCTTATCCTATTTTAATGCTCGATGTGTATTAAAAGTATCACAAACGAAGTCGAGTGTGTTCGTCTGTGTTCGACAAGAATTAATATTATTATTAATTTTTTAATGACGTCTATGTTTTGTTGAACAGTGAAAATTATTGAATACATTAAGAAATAACTCTTTTAAATTCCCTTGCAATTCGAATACAACGTAGATTCTAAAAAATATATAATACACATAATTAATTGACATACTATTTTCAATTTTGGTAGCATTATATTTCATCCATTTCTGACCCACTAATATGAGTATGCAATGTTACAGTATTAATTACTTAAGAAAAATAAACTTGACTACAGTTTAAATTAAAAATACAGAATTTTTAAATGTGACATTTAACTTTTAAATATAAATCACATATAAATATTTATTACTCAAAATAAACACTCTTAGTATTTGTTATTATTTTTCATAAATTATTAAATAGAAGTGTATGTGACAATATATTTACAATATATTTAATTATTATATTGTAAAACATTTATTTTAATTGACAAATAACTGGAATTTAGTAAGCGTGTTAAGGGTATCAAATTACCGGTATACCAAAAACGTATCTGTTATATGTATAATGCCTAAATGCCGACGCGCTCTCCATATTGATAAGCTTTGAGTACTACTGCCTCAAACTTTGACTCACCAAATATTTTTTGTTTCGTTTAAGTTGAAAATAATCTACTTATAGCTATTTTCAAACATAATATACATATGTGCAAAGCTCTCGTCCAGAGCCATGAATTAGTAGAAAATCTGTACTTATCAAGAGCGGCGGTACCAGCATTCTCAAAAAATTCTCATAATATATTATATTAAAATTCTTTGTGGTATATGCACCACAATAAAAGCACATGTTACCAGCACCACGGAAAGCTGATAACACACGAATCAACTACAATTTGAGCTAAAACAACAAACTAATTAGTTTCTTTTATAATTGAAGCGTTTATTTAATAATCTTTCAAAATACTTCCCCGTAATGGCTATTTTTACAAACCTTGTTTTGGTGTGTTTATTTTGTGTAGTATCTGTTTATACAGTATCGAGCACGTGGGGAAATATTTCGAACTCAGCCCAATTACTACATGCCGAAAATGTAGTAAACGGTTCCTCTCCTGGAAAATACGTGAATCATGATATTAAATATCCTAGAAATGTAAGTTACGTTTCTTGTGACATTAAATAATATGTGTGTTGATAATAATTTAAATTTTATAAAATACTTAAACCTCACTCAATTTACTAATAATATAAAAACGGTTGGGAGTGGTGTTATACATGAGCTGACAAGTTCCGGGATCGGCATTGCCAAACGAATTTGTTTGAAGAAGGTTTCAAAATGTTTTCTAGTTTCCGCGACGATTTTCTAATTTGTTGTGAGTCTTTTTCCTTGGATAAACCTTTTCAGGTTTTGGAATAGAAAACCAAGTCATAAACCAGTTGGAATTGAGCAGATGCTTTTTTATGTCCACAAAATTTTTTTATAATTTCTGAGTTTAATACCTTTTGGTCTTCTATTGCAAGGTGCCAGTACGACCTCTTTTATAATCTCTTAACTATCTACTATCAATTGTCCACAGAATCCGATGTGGGGCGACTTTATTGTTAACAAACCTAGGACTGTTGAGTAGTTTTTTTTCGATTAAAAATACAATATTTTGTAACAACATGCTAACAATGTTTCTTCATTGAATTGAATGATCGATTAACTCGTTCAATCTAATAAACAAATTGTTGTGCAATAACCAATAAAAGATATAAATATTGAAATGAGCCATTTTTATTTGTAGATGTTTTGCCATATTGAGAAATCCCGTAACAGTTTCAGACAAATGCTATAAGTTTATATGTGTAGGTATTGCAAAGCCCCAATGACTAATTCTTAATATTTTCAACTTAAAAATGTTAATGTTACAATTGAGTTGTGAAAATGAAGTTGTGATATTTAGAAAACAGATTTGAGCCATACACCAAACCAACTATTTTTTTAGAAAAGATAATCCGAAACTGTCTTTTCTAAGGAAACGAGTCGGTCCATTATCTAGAGAAAACTTATTACAAATATTATATTTGTTGTAATATATCTTAAGAAATTTCAGTTAAACCCACCACATCTACTTCATACTAAAAATAATTGACGAAGAACAATGACTCAAACCCCCGAATATTTTTGCATTTCATTATTGATGAATAAACACATATTTGATGTTAGCAAATTTGTAAATAAAATAATAAATACCATGCTCAAAAAGAACTTACAAATCTTCACATACTTTAGGGTATTGGTAATGGGCGCATCATCACAGGCATCCGTGCGGTTGACCAAGTGACAAACAACACAGGAGGCCATGCTACAATATACTCTGGAGGCCCTGGTTTTAACTTTGTAAACATCAAACTGCAATCGCAGTATAATTATGGCCTAATGTTTCGTGTTGAAATTTATGGAAAATAAATAACTTGTTAATTTATATGATTTATACATATTTACATAACTTATCTGTCTTTAATTTTGTTGGATTCGATAACCAGTAAATGCTTGCGGCAAACTTAGAATTTCGGATATAATGAGTCATTTTATAAAAACAAATTAATTTTAGATTATTAAAATTTAAGAGCAAAGAGTACTTTGTGAAAAATTCAAGTTTTTTGTATGCTTATGAGTTTTAAGGCCTTAATGGTTTGTATAAAATGTTGGGACTTTGAAGCAACCAACACAGAAAAGAAAACCAACAGTGAATTCTTGTGTATGAAATGTAACACCTAAAACGTTCAGAAAACACAATATATATATAACAGATAAAGAAAAGAGTTTTGATTTTATTTTGTTGAAACGTTTAAGAAGCTGTACCCCATATTTCAATTTGAGACTTGATACCACTTCCCGGTGCTGATGTAAATAAAATTGTGACTGTTGTGTCAGATACGCCTCCACTTGAGATCTCGGCAGTGGCTCCTCGCATTAGTTTAAGGTCTGTCACTTTTATATAATTGATAGTTTTTGCGGTTCCAGCTTGTGTTAGGGTGTATGTCTTTGTTACAGTCGACAGCAATGCCTTTCGTTTGCTGATGATCTCACGTGCAATCAGTGTGCTAGTAGACAGTTTGGCACCCCATTCGTAATCGTTACGGGTGCCAGCGTTTCCTAATACACAGGTCAATGAGAGACATGTGACCAGTGCAAGAATAAAGACAAGACTGAGTTTCATTGTAGTTAGAGTTAAAGATAAAATGCAACTGTTGGTTTCACTGAAAATGTGCCATGCTTTTATACAGACCGTTTGAACTAAAATCGCATCCATTGGTTGGCCTACATCGATAATACTGTGGTACCGAAGACATTAATGGCACCACCTGCGCGCCTATCTAAAACTAAGATACAAACTTACAGATTACATGTCCCTCAATATGTTGAAACAACTGTAACTGTTCTTTTATGATGTCCCAACCACATAAAATAATTTGGAAAACTCGTTTCTTGACATGAAAACAAAGTGTTGACATAAAAGGTAACCTTTTGCTTTGTTTAATGTCACCGAAAACCAATCACGTCTGCCAGTGCATATGGAAAAGAAGCTATCTTGTCTCATAGATAAAATGGAAAATTTCACTTTTAATGCATTTTAAATTTCGTGCATTTTTGTTTGTAAACAAGTATTTAAGAAAATATACAATACCGTCTTAAAATGTGAAAAAAAATAAATTATATAACATTGACATATGGTACGATCTTCCTCAACTTTAGTCATATCGGTTGCAATACATAGGTCCATTTCCTAGCACAATATTTTTTTGGAGTTAATTTGTACTCGTTATATTTCCTTGAACTTGGTAACTTTTGTTATTTTTTTTTGCACAGCTCGAAACAGTTGAGAAACTATTGTAATAAGAGTTTAAGAATGATTATGATCATCTCATTTATCCTACAAAGCTATTGTTTGCTATAATCTTTATACACTCTTCATAGATCAATAATTTTCACAATGTTTACTCGAGTTAACTTGACAACTTGTTGGATTTGTTAAAATTTATTTGTTAATATTTTGTTCCCAAAGGTTATCGTGTTAATGTTAATCTTCTTATTATCCTTGCCATGCTATGAGCGATGTCATGCAATTGAAAGACCTTTTCGATCGAATTATGTTTCGTACGCAAATTTATTGAGATTTGTATTTATTTATGGATCATATGAGTATGTTCAGCACTTTACTACCAAAGCCTATCAAAGATAGACTGTCAACAATAGTTTTCGTTACTAGTTTTCAATACCATTTAAAAATATATTCTACTTAAAGTTATTAACAACATAGATTAATTTGTCAAGCCCGATTCCTGTTAGTACGCATTCATGGGATGAAGTGGTGTGGCTTTCTTTTGAATCCTATAATAATGATAATGTATATTTTGTTTCTTCATTTTAGTTCTTTGGGACTTAAATCACCATTCATTGAATTTGGAGCTCACGATGAACAGCTTGCAAATACAAGCATTCCTCTGAACATAACCAAGGATGAACAGGCGTACATGCACCAAGAGGGTCTGCGTAAGCTGGGCACATTTATTAAACCTGTCGATCTACGTGATTCTCAGACAGGCTATGTAAAAGCGGATCTTACCAAGAGATTGGAGACACCAAGTGCGCAAGCACGACGCGAACATCCAATCCAAGAGGAAATGAACCAAAAACAGATCATTCTGTTAGATGAAGATACCGATGAGAACGGTCTTCCAGCCAGTCTTACTGATGAGGATCGTAAATTTATTGTGCCTATGGCACTAAAAAACGCATCACCTGAACTACGATGGTCTGTTCCTGGTAAAGCTTCAGCATACTCAAGTCAAGCAAGCACGTTACCAACAAGACCGGGTTCTACAACGTTAAATCGAAGGCGGAGTACAACAAGTTTTACAAGTACTACAGCAATTCCTGACCCTACATCAAACATAGATGACCTAAAGAAACACATCCTCTTTTTACACAATATGACGAAAAGTGATACTAACTTTGAATCGAAATTTGTGAAATTTCCAAGTCTACAAAAAGAAAAGACAAAACAGAGTGCAGGATCTTTACCGAACGTAAAGCGGCCCCAACGACCAGTACTTCAATATGCCGCTCCAATAGCTCCACCTGCTCGCAAGGTGCCCTTAGGAGCACATACGCCAGGCCAAAAGCTATTTGGTGGTTACTATCACAACGAAGAAGAAACAAATGCATTTTTTAAAACATCTGGTGATAGCGCCGTAAATTTAGATGTTAATAAAGAGAATCGAAAATTAGACGTAGTGCCTCAGGTGCATCTGCTAAATGGTGATCAGTCAACAACGACTCAAGGGACGACATTAATGAATATGCCTACCACAACTACGTCAACTACGACTCAAGAGACAATAACCAAACGGACAACAAAAAGACCCGTTTGCTTACGAAATCCTGAATCTCTTAAATGCGTACGTCAGCGTCAGCGAGAAGAGCAACAACGACAGCGTGAACGGGACGAATGGTTTCGTGGTCAAGCTGAGTTTATGCGACCGCGCTTTGAGCCTATTATACAAACAATAAATAACACTAAGCGATTTGCTGTGTCAATTGAAATACCTGATTCATTGAAAATGAATTCTGATTCGCCACCTCCTGATGAAACACCAGACATTCACATTCTATCCCGTGTCACTCGATCGCAACATAAAAGACGAAACAGTGGTGTTATCCAAGCAGACCATGCAACTGTGTCGGTTGAAAAACAATTAAAGCCACCTAACTACTTCGCCCATGATATTATAATGACATCCGCAGGAGTCACCAATAGTCGCGAATTTATGCTTGCCAACGTCCATCAGTTTGGTGTCATAGGACCCAGTGGACATGATAATGAAACTTCCGTTGCCCCAACGCCATATTCAGAGACTATTAACTTAAATCCAGATAATTGTTATACCCTCGATGGGTTAACATACGGGCAGAAAAAACAGTGTGCCTTGCACACAAGTGTTATGCCAGCAATCAGCCGGGGGGCACGCGCTGCAATACAAGTAAGGAAATTTTTTTAAATATTTCAATAAGGCAAAAATATATCGTAGCTTTAAAGATTTTGCAACCAATTATACTTCATTGGACTTTTTCTGTAAAACGTATATGCCTATTTCCACTATTACATATAGGTACCATTAGAACAACCAGTTAGAAATACAGATATCAGAAAAAATGTATATGTGTTATTATAGTTGTCAATACATACAGATAATATAACCACATCTCTATATTATATAACTATTGTAGTTTAGGTAAATTTGATAGCCCGCTTTGAACCCGCTAGGGTATTAAATATTCGGCAGTGCGAAAGAAGCCTTTATTTCTGGTTTTGAATGAAGAAAAATATTGATAAAAATTGCAATTATCATACCATAAACATAGTATAATATACTCCTTGTGTGCTTAATGATACCTACTTAAAAAGACAATATTTGTTCTAGATGTTCTGTCTGCTATAATGTACATATAATGTACATACTCGTATATACAATATACAATTAAATGGGTCCACAACGTTTTTGCAAATCTATGCAAGTGCATCAAGGAGATAGCGAAAGTAGAGTTTCAGGCCCGTAGCCACGTACGGGCATGCCCGGGCAATGGACTTGTTTGCCCGTACAGCCCGTCTAAGAAAAAACTGCAAAAAATTGATGTTTATAAAAATATTAAGCAATGAACTTTTTTAAAATAACTTCTTTTATTTTCTGTATCTTTTTGAAAAACATAGTTTCAAGAATACATAGCACGAACGTTTTTCACGTATCATTCTTCAAATCATTTATTGTGAATTTATAAATTATAATCCTGTCCGTCTTTTATTACTTTGTGCCCCTACTACCGTCTACTACTACTACTCACGTCTGCCATCTCGAAAACTATAATTTGCGATTGTTATGTTTTCAAGAGGGCATAAATATAGATGAATATTAAAGGCAGTTTTTCTCCAAATGTTATCTTATCTTATTATAAGACGCACTTTACTGCTGATATCATTATCTGTTTTATTTTTGTTGACCCCCAGTTAACGCTGTGTTAGCAAATAAGTAATATAATCTACAGTCCAGTCTGCTCGCCAGTAAGATACAAATTACTTTTTTAAGTAATAACATGTTGGGTGGAAAAGACTGGCAACTGCAATTTTTTGTTAAACCCAAACCAGACCTACTCACAGTTAATTGAACTTTCATCTTAAATTTCTCTCTTTAGCTTTTTTATACCATCCTTCTTCTACCTGTTAGATGCATTTGATCAAAGTTAGTTAAAACTCGTATTCGCATATAAATTGTAAACGCTACATTTTAAAATATGCCTTGTGTATTTTCCTTTACTTTACAGGAATGTCAATTCCAATTTAAAAATCGGCGTTGGAATTGTAGCACTACAGATAATGTTACTGTGTTTGGTCCAATGACTGCGTTTGGTGAGTATTTACACATAGTTAAAAAACTACTATATTTAAGCAAGGAACAGCAATTCCGATTCCACGTAGTAAGAATCTTCTTAGTCCATGGTCCATTACATTTTAGATTTAAGACAAAAGATTTTAAAAAAATATTATTTTTTATGTTTGTGAACTCCTTAATCGGCGGGACTATAAAAACTAGGTCCTATCCGTCAAACGAAATTAATCGAATGGTTTTTAATAATTATCACCACCCAAATGTTTTTTGACAGTTAACTGCGATCAGGTTATAAAAATATACGTTTGTTTGTAGAAAATATATTAAGCGGGCAAAAATATTTCTCTAACGTCGCCGCAGAGAATGTAAAACAATAAGATATTTAATTTTTTAATCAATAATGCTCCCGGCTGTAATTTTTAAAAATTTGTTACGTTTTATATACATACAGAATATTTAAGTGTATATTAGGGACCTGCATGAATACACTCATTTTGTAATTGAAAGTTCTGTACAGGTATATAGTGCACTCAAAAATAAAATCAGGAAAAACAACAACATTTCTTCACATTCATTGAATACTGTACTCCAAAAATTGAATTTTAATGAATCATTTATTTGTCTTTTGAATGCATTCATGTCAATGTTTGAAATTAAACAGAAGAGTATTTTATATATAAATATTTATTGTGAGCAAAAAAAATTAAGCTTTGGGTAGCGTTTATTTCAAAGCTTGCTCACTTTTTTTGTTTTGTTTAACTAAATCATAATTTAACTAAAATATCCTATATACTTATATTTAAGGATCACCGGAGATGGCTTTTATACATGCGCTAGCCGCGGCTACTGTGACAAGTTTCGTAGCGCGGGCTTGTCGAGATGGCCAGCTTACTTCTTGTGGATGCTCCCGCGGATCTAGACCCAAGCAGTTACATGATGACTGGTCCTGGGGCGGCTGCGGCGACAATCTTGAGTATGCTTACAAGTAAATATACGAACAGACATTTTGAGTATATGTTTACTTGCAACCTTATTTAAAATAATTTTGTATTTTCATAGATTTGCAACAGATTTTATTGACGTGCGCGAAAAGGAATCTCGTCGTGGAACACGTGGAGCTGGAAATCCTGATCGTCGAACCTCTAATCAATCGGAAGGAAGAATCAATCCAAAACGAAAGCTGATGTTAGCTGACGATTCAAAGGATGTTGGGCAATTTGACTCAAAGATTACTCATAGAGCTTTAGCAAATCAAAATGGAACGGATTTACTTTCATCTGAAGCTCACAATACAACTAAAAAAAAGGACAATGAATCATTAAATCTGCCAGCAACACCTTCACCAGTTACACCAGAAAATTTTAACGAGGAGGAAAATGGCAGAGAGCCACACATAAATCCTGATGATTTAATAGAGCTTCAGGAGCGCATCACTAAGGAAATTCTTAATTCAAAATTGAAAGAAAAAGAAATGCTTGAACTGCAGGTTAGTCTTTTATGCAAACTAACTTAACAATAAAAGCTTAATATAGATATTAATACAATATTTTATTTTTATATGTTATGAGACAGGAAAGATTGATCTTGTCGGCGTAAGTGACAAGTTCATTTATATTATTCATACATGTATTTGTCATAAGAACGATAGGTAGAAAGATAGGCTTTGTGTCAGTCTGCATTATAAAAGCTATTGGAATTTTAGTTGTATAGTTATATACATATATTATATTATATACATATATATATATATATATATAAAATAGTTATATATTGTTAAGATTTTAACACACTTTTTTATGCAACAGGAAAACATCAATCGCGAAATTCTTAATTCAAAACTTTTTAACGGAGATGCTAATGGAAAACGCCGTAAACGCAAGCGAAAAAATCAAAGGGCTGTAAGCGGAGACCCTCCTGCGTTTTCTAACTCAAATATGAAAGCAAGAAGTCTAATGAATTTGCATAACAATGAAGCAGGCCGACGGGTAAGAAAGTAAAATGTCAAAATCATAATTAAACAATAAATACAATTTAAATGAAATTAACTATTTAACATAATAATATATAATATTTAATTTTTTTTTAATTTTATGATGGTTTGCTTTGACGCTGATTTGTTCGCTTTCTGTAATATTCAATAAAAAACTTAATTTTCTTATTTCAGGCCGTCATAAAAAAGACACGCATCACGTGCAAGTGTCACGGAGTTTCAGGGTCTTGCAGTTTAATTACGTGTTGGCAACAATTATCGTCCATAAGAGAGATTGGTAAGCTCGTTTCTCAATTATTGGATATTTAAATTGAAAGTAGAACGAAACGCTTTCTTAGGCATGCAGATTCGTTATTGATTCTATATTACGGCATTTTAACTTAAGTTTGAGGGTTTCCTACTGTAGAATGCACACGACTGTTGCTCTTGTTATAAATTTGCAAAAGACTTGTTGGTTATAGCCAGAAGTTTGCAACGCACGATAGGAGATACAATAGAGGAGTCAAACTAGTCACGTCTGTCTGTACTTTAGTTTTATTGCTGAACGTCTGTTGATAAGTCTAAACGAACTAGCTTAAATCGATATTATGTATATTTTCCACAAACACTTTTGAGTGCAATGTGTTATTTTACAAGACATTGCTATCAAGATTTTCATTAAACGCGTGATTGCTGGCTCGAGGTCAACGTTGGTAAAAAATAAAAATTAAATTTGTTTTATTTCGTATTATTTTCTATATATTTCGGTTACTCGTCGGTAACAACGTAGAAAATTAACAATATTTACATAAAAATAAAACCTACACTGAACTATATTTGATGACATACATTTTTTGCGTCTGCTCTTGTGGGCGCGGAGTTCCTAACTGCCTTAGGAAGTAAATGTCTATATATGTGAGCGCAATTGTTTGTGTCCGTTTTATGGATGAGTCTCTCTTGTGTTGGTGTGTTTATTAGGTGTAGCATTTCGAGAGTGTAACGTTTAGCATAGTGTTGTTCTTGTTGTAGTATTGTTGTTGCGTCAAAAGTCGGAGAGTGATGTTTGCTTGCACAGTGGGTCATAAGAGCAGTTTTTTGTGTTGAACATTGGTGTCGTAATTTAAAATCAGATTTGTGTTGTGTTTTCTTGTTTTCAATTTAGTTTTGTCGTTCCTACGAAAACACCATCGCACGTTTCCGTATTATTGCCACTGCAGCGAATTTCATAAATTAATTTTTTTTTGTTTAGTGTTATATTTTTATAAGTATTATAAAAATGTTTTACTGTGTGAAACGGCTTATGTGCTATTTGTGTTTCTGTATTATTGTAACAGTCAGATCTCCTTAGTCTTTCTGATATGATTTATATGACTTCAGTTCTCTGTTTTTAAGGCAGTTAGGATCTCCGCGCCCGCAAGAGCAGACGCAAAAATTTATGTAATCAAACAAACTTCAGTGTAGGTTTTATTTTGATGTAAATATTGTTAATTTTCTATGTTGTTTCTATTGTTTTTTTAAGCCCTGAAGACGGTTACCGAAGAGTAACCGAAATATATCGGAAATAATAAGAAATAAAACAATTGTCTTTATTTTGACCTCGAGTCAGCAATCATGCATATTAACAACAAGGGTCGCCAAAACCTTATAATAACAATTGTTTTATTTATTTTTCTTTTCCGATATATTCCGGTTACTCTCTGGTAACTGTCTTCAGGGATTAGATTTTCATGTCTGCTCTTGCGGGCGCGGAGTTCTTAACTCCTAACCCCGCGCCCGCAAGACCATCTTCAAGAGTTAATAAAGCTCTTTACGATTTATTGAACAATATATATTAATATTGTCAATTTTGTAGGTGACTATTTGCGTGAAAAATATGAAGAGGCTACTGAGGTAAAATTAAACAAACGTGGACGTCTCCAAGTAAAAAACAGTCAATTCAAGGTTCCCACTCCGCATGATTTAATTTTTTTGGATGAGAGTCCCGATTGGTGTCGTACAAATCGTCTTTTGCAGTGGGCAGGTAAGTCTATAGAATGTTCACTATTTGTCAGAAAATTAATTAATTATTTTCTTCAGGAACGCACGGCCGTGTTTGTAACAAATCATCGTCAGGTCTAGATGGCTGCGGTATACTTTGCTGTGGTCGAGGCTACAACACTAAAAATATTGTCGTTCGTGAGCGTTGTAATTGCAAATTTCATTGGTGCTGCCAAGTAAAATGCGATGTATGTACAAAAGTACTCGAGGAGCACACATGTAAATAGTATACTTCTTAGGCAGCTCAGAAAATGTCCAGAAAATGACCACAATTCATATTTAAACATAATTAAAACATATTTATAAATCGAATAGAATATTATTTATTAAAACTAATTAAGCTATATATGGTTGTTGCTTAACTGATATTTTAAATTTCTTTTCAGTCTAGGTTTTAATATATAATTCATAGTTGTTATGGAAGCTCTTATACGATATTGAACTTAAAAATTAGTACTGATTCGGAGGATACTCTTATATGCCTGTAAACTTCTCATACATCATAAAAATTAGTTTGACATTCCGCATATTTTACATCCTTTTAATTAACTAAACAATTCTTTACCGATCGTTCCAATGATAACATGCAAACCTGAAAACATTGCCAGTACTTCTCTTTTAATCGCAAAAAAAATGTAACAATGGAGTAAATTGAATTAATGTTGTTTTTACATTGATCTTCTAATATATCTCGACAAATGATGATAAAACTTATATACATATATATCATTCTAAATATAAGTTCTAATATCTAGTTTTGATAAAAATATGGATTTGGATTTTGAAATTTTAATGAAAGATTAACTGCTGCAATTACTGCGGTTATAAAATAGTAACTCATAAGATTTTGCGTATTCGTATTGAGTTAAATTATCATTAAATAATCAAACTATATGCCCTACTTTGTTTCCGCTCAAAAAGTCGAGTTGAAAGTGTCATCTTATTGTCATGAATGTTTTGTTTGTCCAACCCTTTAGTCTAACCCTTTGACATGGTCAAACAGAGGATATCTAGGTATTTGCGATCCCACCAACTGTTAAAGTTGACAAATGGTTTAAAAAGTTTAAATCAGTTATATTGTATAACATATTCAAACTCGGGAAAACTTATATTACCAACGAATTCTACCGATAAAAACCGATCGACCTAAATGAGTACTGGAAGTAACGATTTGTTACGCATAGAATATATAAAGGAACATTTAAGCGATTTTAAGCAGAGGCGCTGTAAAAGAAGCTTCTTAGCCTTGCCGCTTACTCATCAGATTCCATCCGATTATCTTGTACTTCCATTGATAATCCACTTACTTAGCCTACTTACTGAGTATCACAGCGATTCTTACGAATATGATTATTTGGCTTGGCACAAATGGCGAACAATTCTAACTAACTAAATGAAGAAATCCGTTTTAGAACGTATCTAGTAAATAACATCTCTGACGGACAATTGACGCAGAGTTTCTTCAATAGACTTAACATAAGTACATAGTTGCTATCGAAGTTGCTTTTTTTTACGCACGTGCCCACTTGTGAGAGTGACTTATGAAGAAGACTGATGAATGAACAAATTATGAATAGTTTTCTATTTCTGAAACGGTTTCTTTAAAATTCATATACTTATTCCTTCTATTTAAGAGAGCGCTTGCGGTTATCATATTTTTATACCTGTGGTACAAAAGGTGTTAAAAGTCAATATAGTCATATCCCTCCGTATGAAAATCTGAAGCTTGGACAACCAAAAACATGCAAGCTCCAGTTGACCACGCCCCTACATACATTTGCGGTAGTTATAAAGTTATAATACCCTTCAATTCTATGCGTAGCAGGCATAAAAATGTTTAAATTCTGCTTGCAGACCAAGTTTATTGTTATCTTAAACATGCGCCCTCAAATAGTTAAAAAAAAACAATTTGAAGCGTAATTTTACTGCAGGATAATTAATTTTTTGTAAACACAGTAACTACTCGTATCAACGCCCAAATGACTTGTGATTTGCGATCGGATAAAAACAAAGAATTTAAAAATAAAATAAATAATTTTAAAATGGTTTTGGTTCACGTAGCGTACCCGGTATAAGAAGTTAAATATGAAGCACACTTGGGTCTCTGAATCTGAATACTAGGTCAGAATTTCGCCATCGCGTCTGCACTTCGCCATAAAAACTGAAAATGCTTCCCCCAGAAGATATAGAATCCTAATCTGAACATGCGATATTTGTTTTAACATGTATTACGGCCCCTAAAAATAATGGGGGGGGGGGTTCATGATCGGGTAATGCGATGTATGGCTCTATATGTTTTTTCATCTTCCAAATCCGTTTCAGAAGTCAAAACTAAAAAAAATTTTGAAAAACTTAAATTCATATTAAGGCACACAAGTTAACTTTCAGAACAATTAATTTTAAATAGCAGTTTTTGCAGCTCATTATCGGCCATGTGGTTTACAAATTCGAAAATGGCAAAATTATAAAACATTTAGCACACGCAAGGAGTAATTGGAAACATTTAGCACACGTAAGGAGTATTTAGAAATTATATTTCGGACGGGATACAAAAATTAATAAATAGGTTGGCGTATCGATAAAAACAATTTAATTTCATGAAGGATGCTACTTTTTAAACCACGTAGTAATAATGTATGTAGCTGCAAGCATTAAAAATGTATTTCATTTGTTGCACCAAAGAAATTATAGCATTGTTTACTGATTGCTGCGTTAAATTTGGGTAATATTTGCCCTAAAATTTTATTACGTATAGGGCTGTCTTTATGAAAAATGTAGGTGAAAGGAATTTGTGTCGGATGCTTCCAATTTTTTTATTCAATTAATTTGTCGGGTAATTTCGGATTCAGCGTACCAAACTACTTAAATAAAAATGCCGCATACTCAGATCATAACACATTTTTTTTTTGGGACTGTGTAATATAACCACTTCATATAACTTCCCGCAGTCGATTTAAAAAAACAGCCAGTTTTGACGAGAGAAAGCAGTATTGGCATCACTGATTATATTCCCAAGTAAAGCGTGGCCAGACATTCGTTATTTTTTAATACCCCAGTCGAGATATACAAACCTTTTCAGTATTTTTACAGTACCAAATAGAGCTGTTAAACCATCGTCGACAATATCGATAATTCCTCTATCGGGAAACCTCAATGGCGTGTTTGAAAAATCGCTCTCTCGCGTTTTTCATGAACATTTTAAAGTCTAGGAACACTAGGAAATTTGGCTATTAGGTGTTGCTTTTAGTTTTTATTTAATTGAACTTTAAACATATTAAAATTTAAATGTTTAAAATATTTAATTTGAATATAAATTTTTTAATTTGTTGTAGGATAACTCTGAGTAAAATGTCGGAACTTAAATGTTCTCCATGCAAGCGATTTTTCTCGATACTTTAAATTTTCTTGCTTGCTCAGAAAAATTAAGCATTTCAAATCGAAATGTTGCAGGCTGACTGGCGTCTGCTACAAAAGGCAACAATACAATACACGTATATTTTTTTATATTTTGTTTTCAAAATTAAATTGAAAAACTAGATACAATTGCAATGTAATTCTTTTGCTAAATCCTTGATTAATATACCCCTATCAGTAAAATATAAAAAAAAGCTTAATGACCAAAATCTGACCAATACACATACAGGGTCCGCCACGTAACTTTTTTTTTTTAAAACAGTGCGCACAAGATCGATCGTAACGTTGGCTGTGTGGCACGGAGCGCCGTCTTGCCTCTTCGATTTCCGGGAACAACCAATCTGTTTACATGGCGCGGTATCGTTCGCCATTGACCGTAACGGCTCCTGCAGCATTTTCGAAGAAAAATGGGCCAATGATGCCACCGGCCCAAAATCCGCACCAAACAGTAACTCTTTGAGGATGCATTGGCTTCTCTTCGATCACGTGCGGGTTTTCCGTCCCCCAAATACGACAATTTTGTTTATTGACGTAGCCGCCAAGATAAAAATGAGCTTCGTCGGAAAAGATGATTTTTTGGTAAAATTCCGGGGCTTCGGCCAAGCGCTCATCTGCCCATTTTAACGCGTTCCTCAATCGTTTCGTTCAGCGGAAGGATAAAACTAACTTTCTGTCAAATCAGATGTAACTTCAGTGTTACCACACTCAAAATAACCACTAGTTCAAAAAAAATGTTAAATGGCCCCTTTTCCAATAAAAAAAAAACACATATAAATTTTTATGTATTTTTTTTGGGAAGAATCGGCTGAATGAAGGTTTTTGTATGAAGATTAGTAACGATAAAAAAAATCTGGAATTTATCAGTGCAAATCAAAGTAAAACATTATATTTTGGGTAAGTGCCCTCATCACCGATTTTCTTTAAATTTTTGTTCGCAGGTAGGGCTATATTAATGATGAGTTTAGGTGAAAGAATTTTGTCTCGGAAGCTTCTTGTTTTTATTTAAAGGGAGGAGACTCATGTAAAATTTTCAAAAAATCTATTTTTTTTTCTATATTCTGAAAGTATACTATGTCGTACTGACGAAAGAACCGGAAAAAAATATCGAATGTTTACAAAGTTATAGCTAATACCACTAAGCTCTCGACGGCGGAACACAAAATTGACTTCAGGCTGCCAGCGCGCCGGCCGAAGCATTTGCCTGTTGTCAAACTTCACTAGCAACGCATACATACATTCACATGCCAGCATGTGCATACATACACGCACACATTGAAACGATCGCACAGCGCAAAGAAGTATGCGCGTGCTTATCGTTCCGCTGTCGTTGTGCGACTGAAGCAGATTTGATCCAATGCGCTGTTTGTACTGAGAGCCGAACATCGAAGTTCCGAGCCGAGCGTGCAGCCGAAGTGTATGGGGCGCAGGATTGAAAAAAGCGGTGATAACACTTTTACCCCCTGTTTGAGGTCTCTATGTGTTCAGTGCTTAGTGCTAATACAGTGAAGAGCGGGCCGTGGTACGTATTGTACTGTACTGAAACTTTAAACGCGATTATCTCGAAACTACTTTTTGAAAAAACTGCTCGTGCTGTAGCTTGTTTGAAATTTGGTGAGGCCTTACTCTACATTACTATCGGAAGGATAAACCTAAAACTTCAGGTATTTTTGATTGATGACTTTTTTTTTTGTGTAAAAGGATCAAAAAATAGCCCGAAATCGTAACTTCATTTACGGTTGATTTTATATTGGATTTTTTCCGTTTATATGTCCTGAAAAAAATTTTTTTTTTTTTGTGTTTCACATTAACGGTTGATGAATGACAAATGGAGCAGTTTCGGACCTCGCGTCAGAGGTAGCCTACAAGACATCATGCTGAGCCAATTTGAATACAATTCTTGAATTCGCACATCATGATGAATAATATTATCGATGAAACAATTTGGATTGAAAAATTCAAAGGTAAAACGCACGGTTGCTACGTATACACGTATGTCACTCAAATTAAAATGTTTGTTTTCGGTGCAAATCGCTTTGGAATGACTATGAACAAAGCAGAAAGACAGGTGATCTTTATTTTGAATGATCAGCTGCAACTTTTCTGATTCAAACCATCAAAACTCATTACGGAATAAGGCAAAGTAGAATTTCACTCGGATGGCTTTTCCAAAGAGCTTCATTTAAGATCTCAAACACCGGAGTGTACAACAACTATCCCTGCTTAGTCGGTCCTTATAAACGGACAAGCAGCCAAGCTTCACATTCATTCGAAAATATGTAATATACCAGGAAATAGGAGTAAGCATCTTTTTTATCTCCTCTGCTCTGGCAAAATTAAGTTGTCTCCTGTCCCGCCACTTCTCTAACGTACTCAGTTTGTTTGGGTTATTACTTATTCATCGTTACTAGGCAGCAAAACAGCGGATGCGGACCGTTTCAAATCTGAACTCGAGATGGCCTCATCCAGCTTGAGAGTGTCGAGGAACCACAAGGAAGGACATATACAAGACGAAATATTGTGAACGTTATTTTGTCGCCAGCAAAAATATTTCGAGAGGCTTAATTCGCAAAAACTCAATTATGGTCTTTGAAGTGTATATTATTTTTTTTTTCATCGCATCAGACACTTTGGTCTCACCACTGAAATTAATACAGATACTAATTTTTTGCGTTCAAATGGGGCTTCTATCGCAGGACTTCGAGCCGCTTAGTCCATGTATTGATGACAATGGCCGCCTTTGGCGGTCGTCTAAATTATCTACTTAAGGCTTTCAGAATAAAGTAATTGTCAGTAAAGTCAGTTATTGGTGAAATCCTAGAGTTCACTATAAACTATATACATAAATTTTATTCTGAATCAAAACCAACAGCCGAGGAGTCCGTCTATCTGTCTGTCCGTCCGTATGCAAACCTAGATCTCAGAGACTATAAAAGCTGGGGCTCACCAAATTTATCACGCCCCCTTTTAGCCCACGTAAAACGATAAGAACCGAATTCAAAGCGGAATTTTATTATTTAGTAGTAGTTGTAGTTTTTAATTTTACTGACTTAATTGGGTAAGTATCTATCTCGGGGATGGAGTTTTATCATTTATGGTTATTTTGGTAACTTTATCATAGCCAATAACCGTCAAATATTTTTTTTTTGTCAATCAACTGCCTTTTAGGTGCAATCCATACTGGTGAATTGTACAAACAAAGACGACGTCGTTCAGTGTCATGGGATACTGATAAAATTTCGCGATTTTATCAGCGTCGACATTGTTTACATGTTTCACGCATTCGTTTAAGTTGCGTTGGTGGCGCGAACTTTTATTGCTGAAAATTGCTCGACGTGCAACTGCGTGCTGGGTAGACTGGTTGCTAAAGTTATAATGTTTTGATAGTAATGAAGTCTTCGGGGTGGAATCGGTTGGGCATTTGAGAATTAAATGCTGCAAAGAGCAGATAAAAACTTAAAGCTCTGGTTTTTAAAATATATTGTTTGTTTTTGCTCTAAAATGTTGTTCTGTGGAAATTACATACATGCCCACTTTGGCGAATTCTTCAAAAGAATTATATAGTAATAATAAGCTTTGTAATTATTGTACTGAAAGTTAGCCAATGCACTATGGGTAAAAAGCCGGAAATTTTGGCATTAATATAATTTTTTTGTGATTGATATTTTAATGCTGCTTCCATTTTTTGATTAACAATATAGGATAAAAATAATTTTAGAACATTTTTACGAGTTATCGTTTATTTTTGGCGCGCTTTAAAAGTCACCTGATTCAGAGGTGATTAGAATTGTTAAATTGGCGGAAAAAATTTAACAACTTGCAGCGCAAATAGTGTTTTCTTAGCAAACTTTGAGTTTATTTATAATTATGGAAAAAGCAAGTCAGATTATGTAAATTAATCGTGTTTTTCGACAATTGTGTATTGTTGTTGAATTGTTCAATGCATTGCTTGTGAGTATTTTCAATTGTTTACTAACAAACGTTCTAGTGTTCTGTGGATTATTACTATTGTATGGCACAAAGAAGCACAAAGGTTAAAGTTGTATGTTTTTAACATATATATGTGGAACCAAATGGAATTAATGCTTTTGTACCCTTTTTGCCCCTTTTCGCGAAACATTATATGTTGTAGGTGTTTATGAGTTCAGTCAGGTAGTGCTGCTGGAAGTTTGGAGCAACAACAAACCCGATGCAGACGCTGTTAACGGTTATATTTTGGAAAATGTAGAGAACTATGTGACTAAAAAGCAAAAGATTACAATTTCAAAGAAAGTGAAACAATTTATTGCATATGTGAACAAGTACTTAAGGATATGCAATCGAATGTTGGAGCGAGTCAAACGAAATCATTCATTGTGGCTTGCGTCTAAAATTGTTGTCGTTATTGATAAGCCAGAAATGACACTATGCAAACCTGGTCAAAAGCAGTTGACATATAAAGATACTGGGCCTCAACTTAAAAGGAAATTAGCAAATAAGCTGGCTGCAGAACAAGGGTACACAACGACGCTTCTCGTACAAGCTGCTTCAATTTCCGCAAAAAAAACGAAGCAGGCAGAAACTGCCTTTGCATTAAAATAAAGCATAAGCAGTGAAAACATATATGATATACAAAAAAATTGGGACAAATCATCTCATTAAAATAAGTGCTAATAATGCTTTAGCTTTCTTTATTGAAAATGGATTTCCAAACACCAATATAAAAATATAAACCCGCTCAATAAACTGCAGGCATCTGATATTTTCCCTCCTTATTCAAAAGTAGCAGAAGCAAAATTGAAATGCAGGCCATCCGAACTTAAAATTTGTAAAACAAGGGCAATAGTATCGTTGCAAGATTTGCTAAATCATACAGCTGGCCGCATACTTGTATTGCAAGAGGAAGTTTTAGATGTTTGCTCAGACACAACGATGGATCTACGGGCCAAAGCACGTACAAAGAACGCTTTCAATCAAACCAATGTATCTCCTTAGATGAATTCCTTATTGTCACTACAATTATACCGTTAAAACTAATATATGAAATAAACAATCCAGTTATTTGTATTCATCTCCACAGTCGGTGAGATTTTGTCGGCCTTTGAAAATTGAGTTTATAAAGGAAAGAACTGTGCTTATATTAAAGGAAAAAAACAAATTTGGATACTGCAAGACGAGCGTTATCGAACAGCAAGATATTTACGTCTGTTTTAAGTTTGGACTACAAAATCATTTACAATTTTAATAGAATTTTGATTTCAATTTCTTATGAGCACATGATTGATGCGGAAAAATTTAAATCTCTATGCCATTCTACTTTTAATTTATACATAGAACAATATTCTTGGTGCCCAATGTCCCCAACTGTCCACAAAATATTACATGTACATGGATATCAAGTTTTAAACCAACTTATTGTTCCTGTTGGTGTCCTTGGAGAAAATGCATCAGAAGCGCGCAGGAAATGTAGCCAAATGTAGCAAACATTACAGATTTTTTCAATAGAGCAATGGATTCATATGATCCTTTGCTTTCAAGCATTTGTTTAAGAGATCGAAGTAAGTTAGGAAAAAAGAAACACCTCCCAAAAGAAGTAATCGATATTCTTCATAATCCGGATGCATAACTTTAAAAATCAAGTTATAAATCTAATAATGAAGAAGAAGAAGTGGAAGTGGAAGACGAATTCAATTGCCTTAAAATATTTTTAGAGCAGGAAATTGAAGAATATCAACTTGTGTCCTCACTTCGCTCCCACGCCAATCCCCCAGGGAAGACACCTACGGATCCACCGGTTGAACCACAGACAGATTAACACCCACACTTTCTTCGGGGGACGAAGAGTGAAGGATGGGGCATCTCCCTTTAAAACCTCTTTCATTTGTATATAAACACATTTTCACTTTATTTTCAAGGGTTGTTTTTGTAGGCGGAGATTGAAAAATTAACAAAATCCGAGATTAAATAGAATTATCCTAATAATACACGTACATATACAAAATTCAAGTCTCTATCTTTTAAATTGTAATTAATGCCAAAATTTCCGGCTTTGTACCCACAGTGATATGATAGCTGCAAGTCAAACTCTGTCTACATTGTCATATTGTGTTAAGGTCTTGTTCTTATGTTAAGGTCTTGTTTACGTTATCTGGCATTTTCTGCACTTGATATTTATTACAAAGGGTCACATAATTCAAGATTTTGGAATTTTTTCATAAAATTTTAGGTTAGACTAAAATTCAGATATAGTAGGCTGGTTCCGACTTCGGATTCAGATTTGGAAGGTCCAAAAAAATATAGATCTATAAACTTGTATATTGCATGATCGTTATTCCCCCTTTTATTGGGGATTAAGGTTAAGTAGAAACATAGACGTTTAGAGTACATTTTGACTTCGGATTCGGGATAAGAAGGTAAAAATAAATGTTAAAGCGTATATCGGCGAAATTCTAAAATTCAAAATTCTCGGATTCGGACTCAGCGAACCAAAATACATATGACTTACCCAGATCATAAAACTCTTATTTTTGGACCTTTCTTAGATATAAATCAAACACTGAGTGCATTCAATTTGAAGAATCTTGCTTGAAATAATTTTTTATTTTTGGTTGGATAAAGTATGTTTTGGTTTTTTTTTCTCGGTTAAGTTTAGAACCAGTATAGTTATACCTTTGCAGATAATATGTGTATCCGTGTTTCTTTCTGTTTCAACGAAAATTAGATTCTCAGTTCTAAGCTATTTTGAAGAAACTCGGTACACATTGTTCTTAATGATGCACGGTGTACATAAGTTGGAATGAGCCATTTCAAAACAATATATCGTACAGTTGCCATACAAACTATTGGTCACCAGCAAACCTTTTTGTCACGATATTGCTTTTTCTATATATATAAAATATACAAATTATCAAAAGCGAACCACTATATTATAAAACTGTCAATCGAAATAAAGGTTTTTGTATAAGTTCTTATTTTACAAATAACTTATGTAAGACATCAAATTGAATATACTCCTACACAATACCAATTAATTCCTCACCATTATATATAACTAGTATTATAGCTTATAAAAAAAAAGGTTGGCATGTTCTTTGTTAAACCAGAAACCAGAAACCATAAAATTCTATTCAGCAGTTAAGATGACAAACATACAAACAATTATTTTTATTTTTTGTACCTTTTCTTAGAAAAAAAGAAGGTAGCTGTTTAATAAAATTTTAGATAAAGCGCTATTTGAATATAGCAATAGTTTTCTGCCGGGCTGGGCCGGAAACTAAGTCTGCAGAATTGTGTATAATTTTGATGTGTTTAAGTATTAAATTTAATTGTATAATTTCGCCAATAATCCTGCATTTCACATTACATACATGTATTATTTCAACAAAGTTCATATTAAAGAATTATCTTCGTATGACAGCTATAGTATTTAGAGGTCATTAAAACTTAGAACTGGCAAAATTCAATTGCGATATTATAAAAGTGATAGACTTTTTGATAGAAATACCCGATTTCTGTTGTAATGGTCTGATTTGACTTAAATATACATAAATATATGTAGAAGAGGTTATCATGAGTTTGGTTACAATAACTTAACAAATCTCAACTAAAAATAGCTATCAATCTTATCGCACTTTACTTTTCTATTACATTTAATATGATATCGAATTTTTATCAATATCAGAAAACTACTGTCTAAAAAACAGTTGACAAATGTAAGGCTGATAAAAGGGGCGTGGTCAAAAAGAAAACATCTAATAAAAAACTTTATTTATATTCTTCGAGGAGACTGGTAAAGTTTTTTTCCATATTATAAAAAGTATTTGCTCTATGAGCAGGTTAAATTCCCCAGAGTGGAAAGTAAAAATAAAATAAAAAATATTTTCATATTTGAAATATTATCTAATATTATTATCATTGCTTTATCCATTATTTATTATTTACAAAAGAAAGATGGCGGCTACCAGCACATATTTTCGAAAAATCAGTCAGCAAAAACAAGTTTCTAGCCTGTTTTAATAAACCGATTTTTAAAATTGATTTGATGATTTTGAAAGGTAATGAAATCTTCGTTTCCAAAACTAAGGTTAAAGCCGATAAAAAATATGTGTCTATAGTATTTGCGAAAACAAAAAGTGTTTCTGACCAAATTTTCTATTATAACCTCACTTTTAAATCGAAAAAAATTACTTATTTATTAATTTTGTTTATTATAAATAAAGATTCAGTTTTTCAAAATATTAATAAGAAGGCTTTGCCTAAAGCATTCTGTCAATCTGGAAGCCGAAGAAATAATATGTCTTTTCTACACTTTCAATAGATTTCACAAGAGCTTTTATTTAACATGTTTAATAAATGTATAATTAATGCGGCACATCAAAGACATCAGATGGAAGTGCTGGTAATGGATCACTTGAAATTCGTTTTGTACGAGGTGTTATTTGCGCGTACCTCACACTGCTGTTGTCAGTTATTGATGAGTTCCAACTGGTGTCAAATATTTCCAATTCTGGTTGACTTGGAGCGCACGTTTTTGGCACCATATCAAAAGTTATATAAGCTGGTATAATTTCATACAAATTTGCGTTCATGTAACTATCACTGCTGGCCAAACTGTTTGTAGAGTTGTTTCTCGAAATTATTGAAGGAAGTCTAAAAAATACAATTGAATTGGGGGACTAATAAGAACAAAGTTTGTACAGAGAGTAAGGTCTTATCGAATATTGCTATCACTGAAAAAGTGTATTTAATATGATCATCAATAAATTAGGAAAATAATATTTGACATACTCTTGTTCGTTTATTCTGGATATGATGTCTTCCTTATATTTAAGATACTCCGCAGTATTTTTCCGGGGCAAGATCAAAAAGTCTTTTGAACTACATTTTGATTGCATGCTGTGCTTGCTGCGTTTAATCCACTTGGGCTTTTGCTTCAACACCAAAAATACGGACATTATGCCAATGAACATAAATATGATGACGCCGAGAACCATCAGAGAAATACCCTTCGAAATAGTTTTGTTTAATAAAATAACGGAAACTGTCAAAAAATGTACAAACCGGATGTCTACTTACTTTAGCTCTGACATTTTTCGATAGCCATGCGTTGTAGTAGGCATTCAGATTTCCGCTGATGTGCACAGACTTGCAGCTGAATGGTGAGATAAAGTTGCGCTGATCATCAACCAAGCAAAAGGTATAGGCAAGGTTCGGCATTAAATTTTTAACCACGGTTTGCAGTGGCATGGTAAAATAACAACCAAGGCCAAACTCATCCGGCAATAGCTCCATCATGTAATATTCTTTAGTTGTTTTACAGAACCAAAACAGGCCAAATGTACTAGTGCTAGCCATTTGTTCGACTGTTATTTTGACAGTAAGAGCCCCGAAAACTGTGGGAACAAAGTGCAACTGTGGCCATTTTATGTTATGGCTATTGCTGCCATTGTTGGTGGATGAGTTGTTTGAAGACGAACACTGCAGTGGGACTGTCTCATTGGGGTTCACTGGGGTAGCCGTTGAAATTGTCGGAATATAAATGAAGCCTGAAGGTGTCGTTGTCAGAGCTGTGGTGGTACTGACAGATGTGGTTTGAATTGATGCAGTTGAACTAGTTACAATCATTGTAGATGTAGTTGGTTCATTTCTTCCTTCGCAAATACGTTCATCGAACACAACCAGATTCTGGTACTGGTCTGGAGTCAGGCAGAACATTTCAAACTTTGAACTGTGCTGTATGGGAAGCTCGTTCAGTAGTTGTTGCAATTCGCAACTGCAGTGCCAGTTATTATAACCAGCGTAAATTCGCAAATTTGATGAAGTTGAGGTTATTCCAAAAATTGATTTGCTAAGTGTGATAAGTTTGTTATGTGATATGTCCAAAAATTCCAAATATTTCATGTCTGCAAATAAATTAGTGTTTGATGATAAGAAAAAAATTGCAAGTGCATAATAATTTGTTCTTAGTGAGAATATTGCATAGTCTATCTCAAAGTTACGATCTATAAAGTATGTTATAAGATGTACGATTACCCTTACCTTGAAAAATATAGTTGGGTAAAGATTCAATATTTGAGTTTGACAAAATTAGATGCTCGACCATGGTCAATTTCCTGAATGTGTCATCCAGTAATCCATTACTGAAGTTGTTATAACTGAAATCGGCATAATTAAGAGTACCTAGCGTCGGCTCCACTGCAGTAATATTGCGGACACAATTGATTCCAGTTTGAAGCTTTATGTATTTAATTTGAAACTGAACAGACTCGAGAAAATCTGGGTATATAACTTGTAGATGCTCATTATCCTGCATGATTGTTATGCCCTCAAAGTTCTCCGATATGTTAGTAAACAACGTTTTATCTAGCATTTTAAGACGGAGGTCTTCAAGAATAATTCGACTAAATATTCCTCCACCAAAGGCTCCGTTTTCTATTTTGGTTATGTTGGAGATTCCTATATAAATGAGCTGGACCCTATTCGTATAAGCAGACAGAAATCCGACTGGTAACACGGCATTCACAAATTTGTAATTGAAGAGGTGCAGTTCTTCTATAATAGCACAGTCTGCATTCTAAAAAAAGTTGGAGAAATATTTTATTGAGTATATTGTATTTGATTGGCCTTTTAAACGAATACTAACTTTCTCCGATTCTGACAATGCTATTGATATATCATTTGCAATTTCACTCTCTTTGCCGTTGAAACAGATTATACGGCACTGGACTTTTAGACATTTTGGCTGAGCGTTTTTGATGGTGTCCATATCTGTAAGATAGCCACTGTACAGAGGTCGATTACTCAACATTGTTCATCCATTAGTGGAATACAATCATATAGGTTATCTCAATGATAACGATAAAACGATATTTAATCTCTGCCATTTTTTACGAAACTACAGACTTTAGTGTGTTTTTCTCGTATTTCCTAGTGCAGGTGCAAAAAATCAATATCCCTTTCCAAGTACGAAAATACTACCTTATATTCCGCATAATTTTTTTAACAACTGAAACGGCTTCGTTTACATCCGACTTCATATTATAGGAGTTTGTAATCCAATTATCACTTTGGTAGTCCATGTCATCTGTAAGCACAGATGAGAAAGCCCAGACAAGAGAGAAGGAGACAATGATGATATACCGCGAAGAAATATGTAACGAACACATCACCATGATACTGCATTTATAACTTGGGAAACAGTAATTTATATATTATTAATATTTATAAGAGGCAACTAAACAATTTAAGTGTATATACAATATTTTTTCATATTTTTGTTTTTAACCAAAGTATTCAAACCAAGCAAGCGCTGCGAATGATAAATATTAACTGTGCGCACTGGTAAATAATGTAACTGCTGATAGCTATCAATATCAATATCAGAAGTTTCGGATTAGTTGTTAGCGTTTAGCAGTCAAGATACTCTGCGATAAAGTATACAAATCATATACTAAAAATATTAATGTGTGCATGTTATGTAGCTAATGCCATTATCATGTTGTTATATATTAGTTTGTTAATCACGCTTCGTTATTGTTTTAGAAATGTTCAAATCAAGAATTTGGGAAATTGATGGAAGAGTTACAGGTCAAGTGCATTACGCTTTATTCCAATCAAGCAATTTACAAACAAATTTTACAAGTCAATTCTACTGTTACAGTGTGAACAACTTTTTGTGGCTTTTTCGTGTTCTTACAGACATAATGTAAAATTGCATAGCTGATTAGCGATCCGTTATTAGTGAAATATTTGAGTTACGTTTAGGTAGAGGTGGAGGAGATTTTGGTTTGTCTACACTTTGCACAACATTGCAGCCTTCTTTGATGTTCTTCACAAACTGCATAGGCATTTCGTATTCAATAGCCTGAAAATCGATACTTGAAAAGGATTCTTCGAAGCACGTGGATGAGGAGGGACACTTTGAAAGTTCAGCCGTCGCTTTTGTAGTCCTGTGTATACAAAAATTATTAATTATACTAGCAAAAATTTATAAAAGCGGTCTTACATTTTGCTGTCATCATTGACTGTATTATGAGACAGCTGATGTTTTAATGAATTTTTCAAGGCGATAGGGTCTGCTATAGTTGATATGCTGGTTATTTTTTCTGATTCTTTTATCACCAGCACATTTTTAGAACCCTCCAGAAGATGCGGAAAAGACTTGATCCCTAAATATGCAAATATTGCTCCGAATATAGTTGATATTAAAAATATTAAGCAGAGCATGGCGATTGTAAACTGTTTCTCACTTTCAGAAATCCAGATTTCGTCTGTATTATTGGCGCTTTTTGCTATGGGTATGTACAATGGCTGGCAATATAAGGGAGAAATGACCAAGTCATTTATTGGCATCATACAAAACGTGTAGGTATGATTTTGTTTTAGTGGGTCAATTATTAGATAAGGCTCTTCATATTGCATACAATTATAATCAGTTTGGGATAAGTTAATTCCACTTACATCAATCTCTTCATTATCTGTGAACCAAAGGATGTTTAAGTGTTCATTTGTGTTGTACCCATCAATTAGGGCACGAATGCTAAAGTTTTCAAATATATCCAAATCGAGATCATAAATAGGTGGCTCAAATACAAATGTGCCTGAATTATATGCTGTATTCTCCGTGGAGCTTTTTTGATTGTTTAAATCCCTTTTTATTCTAGTGGTCTCATCGGAATGAATGTCAATAGCTTCCGAACAACTAAATTGCAATATTGCACCAAAAGCATTTTCGTCAATTACATCCTCATATGCATTGGTGTTCCGTACGGTCGATAAAAGCTCATCCTCTCTATTGTCAATTTCTGGTTTAATAGTTTCCATTGTTTTAGAGGCATTAAACGGAAACCGTGTTGTTTGATCACAACTCAATTCCAACGCGTTAAGTTCATCAAACCCCTTACCGTATAGATAGTATGGGGCCCGACAGTACGGTGTGCTTAAAAATCCGCTTTTATTTTCATTATAAAATTTAACTAATGATTGAAGCTCGCAATTACAGTTCCAATTGTTGGGTTCAAGGTCGATTAGAAGGCCAATGCGAAATACATTGTCATTAATTTGGGTGAGTAAATTTTGCTTAAGGTCCACTAAAACAAGCTTGTTGGAAATATCTTCAAAAGCATTATCTGCAATAGAAGTTATTTGACAACTTCTTAAATACAGATAGGATACATTTGGAGTGCCGTTGAAAATGTTTTTACGCAGGGTGCCTCTAAATTTGTTGAAGCTCAAGTCAAGGTGATTTAACTTTTCAAGATTTATATTATCAAAAATATTGTCATCGCTTTGAAATGTAAGGCCGGAATTTAGTCTCAAGTGGGTAAGCGTTATTTGAATAGGTTGCAAAAAACTCAGTCCAATTTTCGGTATATTGCCACTTATTTCCAGAATCCTTAAGGAATAAAGTCCGAGCAGTGCACCATTGCTAAGTTCATCCAGTTCTAGGTCAATCCAAGACATATGAAATACTTTTGCGAACATTGGCGATGCAAACGCTCCACCTTTGATTTTTACGAATTGGCTTTTTCTGAGCACAATTTTTAGAACAGTGGAATTAACTTCAATCCATTTATCTTCGAAATAGTTAATATTTTGATCAGAAATTTCCAAGCAGGTAATGGACACACAACCAGTAAAGTTCATTACTTCAGCAGTGTCTTTAAATATATCATCGCTATTGAAGCACTTCACTTGACAAGATTTCTCATAACAACCCTGCTTGCTTACAATATCTGAATTTACCAGCTTACTGTAAGTAGAACTTATTCAAAAAAAGAGTTTGTTTACTTAAATATATTTAATAATTACCCCATTTGTTCCAAAGAAAAATTAAAATCGCCATCTACTCTGTGCACTGATGTGTCGTTGTTGGTGGCAATGTCTGCATTGTTATCCACAATATTGTTGTTCTCCCGGCCATTTAACCACAGTAATATACATATAATACAGGCAATAATAAATAAGCCGATACCAAGCCCTAACAAAATCCATGCCAATATTTTCGTACTGGAATCGTTTGCAGCAGTTAGGTTTTTCTTTTTTGGCCTGAAAATAATTGAAATCGGTAAACAATTGTAGAACTGTTATTGTAAGCTTACCAACAAATTAACTTAATACACATCTTCATTTTAAAAAATTTGAGATACTATTTCAGTTTACTGAAAGAGTCTTTTTCAAATACAGTAAAGTACAGTCTCTGTAAGGTTTAGGCTATTAAATTTTCGTTTTCGCCCAATAGAACCTTGTTGTTTATAAAAATGATAGAACTTTTGAAATTGTTACACAATCTCATCTCTTTATCAACTCATTCTTCTCCTCAATGGTGCGCTTACTACCATTTTTAAAATTGACCAACTAAAACAAAAACATCAGGATACATGAAAAGCGTCAAATTTTTTAAAGGACCTCTGTGGAATGTCTCAGCGCTTGTTTGTAAAAGGCGAGAGGAAACACGAAAATTTGGTGGCGTACTGATTTTATTGTATGGTGACTTCAAACAAACATTGCCTGTTATATCACGTTGAAAACGCGCTGACGAACTAAAATCATATCCGAACAAATCACTTTTATGAAGTTATTTACAGAAATTGAATCGAAATATTAAAATCAAAGACGAATTGGTACAAAATATTTTTCAAAAGATTGCAATGAACTACGAAAATCATCAGTCCCTCTGTACGCGTTCAATATTAACGGCCAAAAGCATAAATCACCAACTATAAACTTTTATAATCAGAATGGAATACCCTTAGAACGGAACGACTTTGAAACGATTCAAGACCCGTATGTTATCGAGGCAAAAAAAAAATATTTTCGACTGGAAAACTTTAAAGACTTACTGTTGCACCGTATCACAATAATCCTGACAGAAATGGCATTCGAATTCAAAACATTTCATTTTTCTGTGCAACTTAAAAAATGACAGTCTATACAGTGCAAGGACAACCGTTGCAAATGTGTTTATAATTGAGGTATCCTTGCTTTTCATAAAGAATCTTGCCAGATCTAATAGACTGTATGAGCTAGCACTTTGAAAAAATAGTTTTTCCATTTGAGTGATCTTGAGAACGTTTTTAAATGGCGCAGTCAATTTTTATAAATTTCATAAAGGATCCCATAATAAGATTAAAGGCACTGATTTTCATTGCAGGAAACTTTAGTTTTTTCATAACAATTAGATATTATCTGCCATAAAATTAAAATATGATTCAGTTTACTCGAGGAAGCAAAATAAATTGTATTGTACATACTACTTTACCTTTGCACAGTTCTTTCTTCAAGCCGCTGGTTTTGATTTTGGTTTTCATCCGACTGCATTCCAATGAAATTGTTTCTACCAGACTGCCATGCAATCGGAAACACGTAATGTTATATTTAACTAGCATTTGCATACGGCGTTGGCTTATCGCTCAAATTAACCGTATCTGCTAGTGATAATACATTTTCATATTCCCAATCAATAGTGTCGCAACTGTGATAACAATGTATATAAGAAATTCTATTCAGCATTATATATATATTTATATATATATTATATGGTATCAATGTAGTCTACTCATATTCAGCTGGTACTCATATTCAGTTAGATGGTTTTGTAGTTTTTTATACCCTTCGATCATAAAAAAAAATTTATAATAGCTTTGTGCAAGTGTATGTAGCGGGTAGAAGGAGATATGTACATACGTGTATATGTGTAGGCATAACATAGAACTAAAGGCTTTTCCATTAAGGGCGCTTGATTTTGAAATAGAAAAAATAATACATGTAGGAAAGATATTTGCGAAATTTTCTTTTATTTTAAAGGTTCATCGACTCCATTATGTATGGAACATGACATAATTTAAATGGCCGCCATGGCTTCGGTTGGTGGAGCGCACACAAAAGGTCCACATTTTTTTGACTCTGGCGCACAAATCGGGCTGTATTTGATCGATGGCTTGGCGTGTGTTGACTTTGAGGGCATGGGTGGTTTGCGGCTTGTTGGCAAACACAATCGTCTTAATAAAACCCCACAAGAAAAAGTCCAGCGGTGTCAAATCGCATGATCTCGGTGGCCAGTTTACGTCGCTTTCGTGCGAGATGACCAAGTCCGGAAATTGCTCGTGCAGAACATCCACCGTAGCGTTTGCTGTGTGGCACGTAGCGCCGTCCTGTTGTCGTTTTCGAAAAAAAATCGGACCAATCACGCCTCCGGCCCACAATGCTCACCAAACAGTCACTTTCTGCGGATGCATTGTCACTTGGTGAACCTCGTGTGGATTGGTCTCGTCCCAAATACGGCAATTTTGTTTGTTGACATATCATCGACGGATAGTCGACTCGGCAGGACGATCATCGCGACCATAAAACGGGTGCAGTGCGCGGAACGTTGCTCGAACTGAAGACCCATTTTCATAAAACACTGCAACCTGTAACCTGCCTGGTTTGGGAGGACTGATTGAATATAACACACTGCATTTGACATCTGTCACTCAAAGAACAGGCCGCAATGAGCTGTCAAAGTTCGAGCGTCCCTATCGGAATACAGGTTGAAGGGTGATTTATGTCAAAATCATTTTCATGTTATACCTATGCAACTTCATGTTTGGTTTTTTTAACGAATGAAGCCATTGTAAAGTTTATTGATCTTGAAATCGCGTTTTTACTGGTAAGCCTTTAAGTATTTAGTTTCCCAGACAATGAAAAACAATTCTTTTCTTGTAGAGTATTTGATTTCATGTTAATTTTAAGTGCGACTTTCAAAGGTTAATAGAGGTTAGAGCATAGTCTCTAGCTTCTGTTGTCATGAAAAACTCATATCAGAGTTTTTAGTTGAGCGAAAGTATCATCCCGGATATTGTTGGTATCTATGATGCATTTTTATAATTTTTAACTATGATAAATGCCTCCTCCAATAAATGCTTGTACTGTCTTGTAGTGGTTCTACTAATTTTAGTCCGAAGTTTACGCACCTTTAGGAGACATATCCGACTCTATAAAGTGTATGTATTCTAACGTAGCATCAGCAGGTGATTCCAACTGGCCGTCTGTCCTTCCGTCTGTAGTTTCGAAGTTTAAAAAATTATAATAACATATATAAACACGAAGAAATGTTTTCTAAAATATCTCTAAGGATCTGACTAATAGCTTTTGAAATATTTTAGAGGCATTTTTTATCCCGTATGATGTACGCGTAAAAACATATAAATCTGTTTTCGTCCTAAAACACGTTTTTCAGATGGATTGTTTATCCTATTGTTATTGATTTAATCCTTTGCTTAATCTAATGTTTATAAAATGAAGAAATTTTCCGAATTTGTCTGAGAATGCGTCAATATTTGGGATTAGAAATTAATCAGGAACAGTAACTTGTTTGGAGTTTTAAAGTCTTACTTTAATTAGATTCTTATAGGAAGAACTGTTTTTTATTAACCTTTTCCGCATAAAGTTGGGAATAGACTAGGGATTTTTATATTTCAGAAGAATCATTTGTTGTAGGGACTGAGGAAACTCAAGAAAAATCCAATCAGAACAGTTCAGTTAGAGAGAATAAGTATATTGACCGAGAAAGAACGCTCGAATGATAGTAAATTGCTTAATGTTTAAGACATAATAAAAGGTAAAAGAAAGCTACAGAGCATGTTACAGAAACAATACAGTTCAGATAGGTTCGGTAAGACGGATCAGACAATAATAACAGGAGCTATGCAAGTTAATAGTTCTAGAAGCAGCGGTGCTGCCTGCGTGTTTTTTCGTTCGTTACCTTCCTAACAAGATGCTGTCTGAGCAATAGGTGGTAAAATTAGTTTCTCCGAATTTGCTATTGGAAATTATTATTGGATTGAATTTACTGAAATTATTATAATATTACTGCGGCTTTCATATCTAGTTTGTATTAAAGCTTGATTGTATTAGCCCTAATAGAATATCTTTGTGGTTGTACGTTTACAATTTAGGTTCCTACTTCGACTAACGCAAATAGATACATTTTCTTGGCTGTTGAAGCTAATTTAGAATATGAGTATGTATAAATATTGTGTGTACTGAGATGATTTCATTGTCACTAATTATAATTATATCCTTTAGGATAAAAAAACATTACGCGACTATTAATGCTTACTTTGTTCGGACTGGAGGAACATCCCTATTCCTGCAATTGTAAAAAAGCATGACAAATAAGGAACAATTTAGAAATAAATTGAATAGGCGAATGTTATCCAAAATGACAGTAGTATTGCTGATTTTATTAAATTAATTTTTATACGAGCTCTTCATATAATTCGAAAGATTCATATGTATAATGAGGAATCGGTACGGAAGGAGCACTTTCCTGAGGTGGTATGTTGTAATTATTTGACCCTGATTTATAGAGATTTCCCTGTTCCAAATGTCGAAAGTATTCAACGTATTCACTGGCTGCAACATCCAAAACTTGATTCCTGCAAAAATTTAAAATGTAAAAAGCAAATGCTTTAATGTTTTTTATGTTAGAAAACTTACTTGGAAGACCCATATAATTCATTTTTAAAATTTTTAGGAAGTAGGTACATGGTTTGTGAGTCACGCACAAGACGAATTAGTCGTTTGCTTCCGTGAAGCCAAGTCGGCCGAAACCTTAGCGTACAGTACATTGCAACAGATCCTAATATTACGCTACACAGTATCCCGGCAATAGTAATACCTATAATAAGTGAGCTTTGTTCTATGAACCAGCTGTTTGTTGCATCACAAGTCATGGTCTGATGAGATTGACAGTTAAATGGTGAAGTTGTATTCTCATCACTTAGTAGACAAAACACAAAGGCAGTATTACAGTTTAAAAAGTCCAGCTCAATAGTTGCATCATATAAAGTTTCATCAGTTTCATTTATTTTCACATAACTGATTTGTGAATAATTCGAAAAATACACTAGTTTCCAAAACTCAAGATCAACCTGAGATAATACAACTTTTACAGATTTCGACGAACTATCGACGATTTGAATATGTCCGTTGTAGGATACTGATTTATTACTGATTAATTCCTTAGTAGGGCTGACACAGATCATGGTGGTAGAATGAGTCGAGTCACTTACACTGATCGATGGAGTGGTTTTGGTACTGATTTTAGTACGGGCAGTTTGCTTAGGCGTTGGAGTCGTAGTTAGAGGTGTTGTAGAATAATTTGGATCAATTGTTTCCAATGCGGTAGTACCATACAAGTTGTCGGAATTTCTTGACTTTCTTAATTTGCCGATAGAGGTCGTATTTAGATTTCTTTGCAAGAGCTCCATGTTATTTAATATACATTGGCACTCTTTATCAAAAAGAGTAATTTTAATATAAATTTTAAGCGGATGTGAATGCAGATAACTGAAGTTTTTTAAAATTTTTGCTCTCAAATTTTTAACTTGTATTAATTGCAAATACTCGGTACCTATGTTAAAGAATTTACTCTCTTTGTTGAAAGCACCATTTGGCACAGAAATGTTTAGAAAACAGGTAACTTTTATTATTTCTTTCATAATGTCGCCCATACCAACACTTTCTATTAAAAGACATGTATCTATAAAAGATAATTTGATAACCAATCGTTGTTCAACATTTTTATATTCTGGAATTTGTTCGTGTGACGACTCGTAATTTTCAGGATAAAGTTCTTTATAATTAATGCAATTAAATCCATAGAATCGTACTAATTTGTTTTGGTTTGTTAACATCTTCGATTTTGTACTTTCCAATCCATCAAAATAAATAATGCCCGTATAATTGAAATAGTTTGAAACTGATGTGGAGTTCGTTTGAAATGATTCGCTCGAAAAATCTATATTGTAGACTACTAAAAAGATGACAAAGCAAGTTGCAACTGGTAGAAGAATAAACTTTAGCCATCGCATTCTGCGTGGTTGATAGAGTTGTTTTGTTTGTTTTGAAGTTTCTTCATTGTACAAATTAAATGATTTTGACTTAAACATGTGGAACAAAAACTAAACGTCGACTTTACAAGTTGCTTCTCTGCATACTAATCATATTCACCATTTGTGAGGGTAATTTATCCAATTAGATGCAATGATTATCAGTAAATGAAATTAACTTATTAATATTATTGTTGATAAGATAGCAACACTATTACTGCCTGAGTTAGTACGTTTCAAAATCTATTCATTTATTATAGTCTATTTACGAAATTGGCTCAGTATTGTTTAGTCGAAAGCATATCTTTTCTTTCTTTTATACCCAGTGTTTTAAATACTTGAGTTTTTCAGTTTAACACAACTACCGATTGGTAATTTATAATTTATATTAATTTATATCAAAATAGCTTTTGTCGAATTGAACAAAATATGTGAGACCTACGATCACACAGAAAACTAAAACAATAAAGTTTGCAAAATGAGTGCAACATTTTTCAATGATTCATTTATTTGACATTCAGTTCAAGAATAAATATTCTTTACGCAGAGTCTTTGCATGCGCGATTTAGAAGCGGCTTTGTAGAAATTTGTTGTTTTCTTGAGTCTTCAGATTGCCATTCAGTTATAGTGCAAAGGGTTTGAGGAATGGTAAATTGCGGGCATTTGGAACAACATGTTTGGTTTTATACGTCAAAGCCCGTTTAGAGGCAGTGAAACTTTGGGGGTGGGGTGGTAACTCATCCCCTATTTGTGGGTATGTGGAATATATATAACATGAGGTCGCCTTGGTACAAAATCCACGTGTATGTTTATACCCTTGCAGATGATATATTTATAATAGCCAGGAGTTTCCAATGCACAATTTATACCATATATTGTGAATGATATATCGTATAGCTGTCATACAAACTATCGGACGATTTTCATCCTTTGTCAAGGTATTGCGACCAAATTTACTTTTTCTGTGTATGTTAAAGGCATATTCAATCAATGCATCAAAATCGGACGACTTTAGGACATATGTAGCTGCCATTGGAACAATCGGCCGAAATGCAAGTTTACGTATGAAGACCAATTTTGAATTTAAAAATAACGACTTATCAATGGCTTTCAATATGCGACAAAATATTAAATATACACAATACCATTCAATCTCCACTATCATAAATCATTTGTATTGGAACGATCTCCGGGGATAAGAACTTGCAGGGACTCCAAAAGTAGCCCTTCTTTCTGTTTTTTTCCAAGTTTGTCAATGACAATATTTTTTTACACTGGGAAATGTTACACCAAAAACCGAAATGATAAGACTAGTAGAATGACTTCAGAGTTATTTAATGTTCGAAGTTAATTTTATTTTATTTCGCATTCAGCTTTATTTTTACTACAATTACATACTTATTACTTTTTTATTACCACAATAATTTTTTATAGCTTTTGTCTAAAAAAAGGCTAATAAAAGAATTTATTGTATTGAAAGCAATTAAATTCGATTTCAATTATCTACCACACCCTTACCACCTTTGTAAATCAGTACAATTTAGCTACGAGTATAATCCAACTGCATTAAAAATTTTATTAATTTCTTGTGAAAATTGTATAAAATTTTATAAATATCGAACAGTAAATTACAGGTTATAAACCATTCCTTTAGCATCTGTAATACTACAATACATTAAAATTCACTATCAGACACTAACACTGTGACACTGTCATAGAGTAGAGTTATTAAATATCTATGTCTTCTTAAAATTTTAATTAAAATTCAAGCCACAATTGACAGAAACAGCGAACGCTCTTAGTGGAATTAAATTTAACTCAAAAGAGGCTCGGTCGTTGATGAGACGCGAGATACAACGGGGGAACCTAAGGGCTGTTCTCAAAACCCTCAGATGCATGTTTTTAGTTGTTTTTTTCAAAACCCTCAGATGCATGTTTTTAGTTGTTTTTTAAGATTTTCTTTAGCTTTTAATTTGAATCAATTAAGGTATTTGTTTCTGGCTTCCTGTTTATAATTTGGGGCGGATATATAAGTTCAATAGCGACAATATAACCCAAATTTTAATACTAGCCTTCGATAAACAGTCATGTGTATAAGTATTGCATCACACGATGAACAAAGTCAAACTCCGTACGAACAGCTGAAAACCGTTAACAAATAGATTGTTTTTTACACTTTGAATAATTGTCTAATTTTGTAGTTCAAAATTGGGTATGTTTCGTGCTATTTAGGATTTTGCCCCTGGTTGAAAATTCTAGAAAAATTGCCCACTTGATAAATATATAATTTACAAAGACTGTGGTAAATGAACATGTGCTTTCTATAATCAGAAACAAGAAAACAAAGTTTTTTTTTACCGGCAAAACGTGTATTTTTATAAGGGTTCACGTAACTTTTTGAGCATAAACGATTTAAAACCAGCATTTTATAATATCTTAATCTTCAAAGGTCAATATTGTTGTATTGTTGTATGGAGCAATTAACTTGAATATATCCAATTCTGATTATAGGGGAAGATAATTTAAACAAAAACAAGAGGCGACTATGCACTGCATTATACAACTTAGCGTGCGACACATCCTTTTCGTGCGCTCGCTTACATGATACTACATAGATCTCTTTCGAGAGCGCTTGTCTGAGACATTTTTACGTTGTACCTATTTCAATGAAAACTGAAATTCATTGCTAATACAGATGACTTAATGAAGGTGTTTATTTATAGAACTTGGCACTTGTGTTCACTTTGAGTATTGCACTGCACTATAGAATCTGTGGACACAATTTGTGTTCTACATTTCAAAACGTAAGGCAGAATTAATTTTCGACTCCATAAACAATATGTTATTTTGATGTTAGCCAAAAGGAACAATTTAAGCTAATACTTCTTATATCCTTTGACCACTGAAAATAGCAAGGACCATATCCTGTTCACAGCTTCCTCTGCCTACACAAATCTTCTTAATAATTTTTAAATGTCGAGTGAAATGGAAATGATTAGCATTAAACAATTGTGAACAAATTTTGTATGTTTTTAATTTTATTATATGAACCGTATTTTAATTATTTCTTTTACAAATTTGTGCAAGCAATTTGTGGTTCGAACCCATAGTGATTCGAAATCTGCTAGATTATTGCCTTCTACACGTGAGTGGAAACGTGTTCTGCCGAAACGGAATGATTGTAATTGTTTTTATTTTTAAAATTACCTAAAAATACTCAAGCTCTTGCCAAGCAATAGCAAATCATTAAACTATTTGAATCACTTGTATTTGGCATTATAATTGTTTTATGATTCCTTAATTGTTGTACTATCTGCTATTTATGAATTTGACATGAGAAACCTGTTTCAAAAATACCAGTTATAAGAATAACTATATAGAAGAATTATAGATAGAAATATTAGTTTCTTTAATCGGAAAAATAACCTGAACAAGATTAATTAACACAGAAAATAATTTGTTTCAATATACCGGAGCATAAAAATTGGAACATGCTTCTATAGCCGCTTGTGGTTCATCCAACAGTTATATATTTTTAGATGATGTGCGCGGTGACTATGTAAAAATAAAACAAACAAATAAAGGCCGGATACCTTATCGCAGGTTTTATACTCTTTAATTTGTGCCTTCACTCTTAGATTATTGTTTTACCAATAGTAAATAATAGTCTTTAAATTTGTTAATAGCTATCAGAAGTGACATACAATATGAGTATGTCCATTTAGTATGTAAGGATTTCTTTTATTATTAATATACAAACTATAAGAGCATTTAAAGGAGACAAAAATATTATTATTCATAAAATTAATTTGCATTTACTTTAAGAAATTTTTGGTAACACACGAGTAACCGTTCCCTCATGCTACTTAAAAAAATCTATTCTCCTTATTCCCCAACAGGAAAAAGATAGGATTTATGTATTGAAAATATATATTTTAGCCACCATTCCAAATATTGATAAAAATCAAAACCGTTTTTAAACAGACTCAAAACAAAATTAAAGTCTTAGTGATAAACAAATTTTTATATGGCAGTGCGACGCGGTGCTATCTGGTATCTTGTATTTCTTAGGGTATATGAATATCGAGTTTATTCGACGCTAGACTCATTTAAATAGATGCAAATAGTGTAGCCGCTTGCTCTTGACCACCAAGCAAAGGGGGTTTATAGACATTTTGCTTTTTAAATTTAAATGATTCCGTAGGTTTGATTTACAGTTGATTTTGGTTACAATCTTCAAATATATGTATGTTTTTACGTTTTGGTTAAACAAGTTATGTAAAATGCTGAATTTGACAGACAATTAAGTGACCATATTTCCAAGGAATGTAGGGAATTTTGAAGAAAACCGGTATAAAGTTAGTGATTGAAATTAATTCAAGGACTCGGTTAAGTTAATAAGAAAGTTTATTTAATTTGACATACTACTCGTATATACAATAAAAGTCATATAAGTCAATTTTCGGAAAATTCCAATGCAATAAAAATGGTGATATAATATTGCCCAAGAAGAGATATCTCATAAAGGAAATTTATTGTAATTTCATCAGTCAGTACACGTAAAGCCAGTCATTTAAAATATTTTTTACTACAGCTCTTTCTAAGGTTTTATTAGATGTTTGAAACGCACAATGTTTATAAATCGGAAAATTCGGATCACAGCGATATAACATATTGTATAGCTGTTATAGAATCGTAAGACAGGTTTCTATGTTTTTGAAGATATTGCAGCTTAATTCTAGAAATTAAGAAAACCCCAAAACTGTACAACTATAAGATTTAACTTCCACATAATTATTCGGTCAAAAGGTGTTTTTGAGAACATGTCTAATATTGTCTAAATACCAATTCAGACATTTAGCTATAGATTTGTTGGCTTTGTCTCCATTCCAATTTTCCCATTTCTTCGGCATTGTCATCCTTGCCCTTCATTACATTGAAGTTCATTTTTTGATATTGTCATTTGAACAAAAACCTTGTATAGTCGTTTTTCTACAGAGTATATAGATTTTCTTGAGCAGCACACATGACAAATACCTTTGCATGGACCTTTTATGTACATATCATTAAGATTTGAAGGTATTACAATTCAACTCCTACCTGTAGAAATATTCAAAATCAGAATCAATAGAGCTGCCGAACTAGCAACGACTGTCCTTCTGTCTGTTGCAACGAAGACTATGTTTTCAGTTTAAGAGTTACATTTCCCATAGCTACACGCTGTAGATAATTTGGAATGGTCAGACCAATATATCGTATAGCTGCAACAATCTATTTTTTTTTACTTTCAAAATATTGTAACCAGATTTAGTGCATCTGACATTATCTAAATAAGTAATATGCTTTTTCATGATTAGCTGCCATAGGATCAAAGGATTGTGTTTATCGATACCAGTATTGTTTATCGTAATTACTTAACTTATCAGTGCCAATTAAAGTTATATTGTACTCGACGTTTACTTTACCATTTCATTTAAATTCTAAAGCTTTCATATTTAAAAAACGAGACTAACAGTCGTTTCCACTCTACAGTAGAATACCCTTCGACCTATGATTCGCATTAGTTTGATTCGTTAAATTAAATTCGGAGTTATCATTTAAATGAGAAGATTGATTGGTTGATTGGCTAGGTGATGACCGTGCCGATTCATTCCCAAAGTCCAAGTAAATTCTTAAAAGGGGAGCAGGCCCTAAACGGGTAATTTGTGTAGGCAAGAGCTGCAATGTTGTCGCTGACTCGGACTGGCACTGTCGTTGGGTAATATCCGCTAGTGCAGCTGACCTTGTATGAATTACTGTCGCTGACTTAAGCTGGAACTGAACTTGGCTAATATCCGCTGGTGAAGTTGACCTTGCACTTATGGCCTGCCGACTATACGTGATCGGCTTGACAACTTCTGTGTTTCTCGGTGACCACATTCACTTGTACATGCTGTCTAATTTAAATCAACAGATGTTCTTTAATATGACGCTTACAAATCGAATTTTAAAATTAAACTATTTATTCACGGGGCCGGCGGGTGTATCACACAACGTATAGTATGCTGGAACCTTCATGTCAAATTTTGTGTCTTTAGCCGTTATTATAGCTGGGATCTGTTTGTTCACCCATACTCGCATGTTAGCTCAATTGACCTGGATGGATCTATATAAAAGATCCATTCAAAAGTAAACAGGACTTAAAAAAAAAAAGATTAAAAAAATGGTTTTATCGGCAAAATCAATTAATTTTAATCAAAATAGTTTTCTTCTGCTTTAATACAGGTTTTTGCACAGTCCAAAAGCATATCACACGAGTGTTTTTTTTAGCTCGTTGCCCGTTTTGGCCGCATGGGTGGCGGGTATATTATAGTCAAGTGCTCTCGACTGTAGCTTTCGGACTGTTTGTTGTTGTTCCGTTTATTGGAGTGTCTTAGAGCTTGTTAACAGGGCCGTAGCTAAGCGTGTTTGTGGGTATGCGTTGTACAAGAGCCCGCGGAGTGCCCGAGGCCTCGCATATCCTCAAAAAAAAAAAACCTACAAAAATATGTATGTGATCGTCCAAACAATATTGATCAAATGTTAATATTCAAAACAAAGCTTTGTGGTTGGCACAAAGTTATAATTCTTTTCTCTAACGGGAAAGATCATTAGTAAATCATGAAAGGGCATGAATTATTGAATGCATTGGCAATATCATGAGAGACGGCGAAATATAGATTTCTTTAGGTGATTCGTTTAATGTTAAGTCGAGGGTTCTCTAGATTATCACTATACCCCTGGTTGGTTATATAGTTACATACACAAATTTATGTGTGCATATACATATATACATATATCTATATGAATGTTAATCAACCGTAATAATTTTGGTGAAAAATTGTAATTTAGGAATGAATAGGGCAAATAATGTTGAAAGAAGACCATTTTGTTTTATGTTTACTTTCCAAATATATCTGTAGTTGCTTCTGACTACATTATAAATGACGATTTATAGTGGATTTTCAACGTCGACGTCAAGAAGCCGTCCACACCGTTGAAGGCAAAATCGATTTGGCCGTACTTACTTGTGCATATAATACATAGTACATGTGTGGGGACATATATATGTAAATCTATATGAGCATGTACTAGTGCTCTAATGTACACATGTTTGCAAGCATCAACGCGTATGTACCCACATATAGATTTGTGAATGTGACATGCCGTTCTGTATAAGTCCGATTTATGAATGTTTCCGTTTGTGTGCCTCCATCATCATTTTTGACTTGGTCCAGTTAGTTCAGTTCTGTCATTTATGTAGATCAAACGGAAAAATTTCCGCGTTCCGATTTTTCATTTTTAATACGGATCCTGCATAAATAAAAATTTTCAAAGATGGGTAACACAACTATGGTTAGTAGATATTACGTTTCCAAAAATGTTAACGGAAGCATAACATAGTCAATGTTTTCTTTTTTGCCCATATTGGGTTATAAAAAGTGAAGACTAAACAAGTGACTGGCCGCCCACCCCGCGATTTAAAAAAAAAAATACAAACTGGATCCGAAGTTTAAAATTTTTAATTTTAATGATACACAATTTTCAAAAAGATCATTACGAATGGAGATCGGAGTTGTTATTTGTTTAAGAAATTAAGCTTGCTACCAGAAGAGTGAGCTGCAGCGCGCATGAGTGCTTGTTTTTGAATTTGATTTGCGATAGTAGACACCTCACATCGATAAGACCTATTCTCCGGGTCACAAGTAATCATGATGATAAATACAATACAAGTATATATTGAACAAGAGCAACAGTCGAGCGGCACGCGACAGTGGAATACCCTTCGACCTTTTTAAAACGTAAAGAGTCAATAATTGTAAAATACTTCTACTCAATAGAAATATCGTAACGTAAGCCTTTATATGCGACTGTGTATGAATACGTGTATATGCGTGTATCATTTAATTGGTCAAGCACGAATGTATGTACGTATGTGTGTGTGTGCGTTTGAATGCAAAAAATGCGTGTGCATAGAAAAGAAGAGAAGAACAAAAGATGGCGCTACGCGCTCGCATTCTCTTTCCTTTTCTTCCTTTACATGAGCATTGCAATGACGTAACAGCTTGCTAGTCTGTATATAAAATCAAAGCGAACAAGGTTTGTGTTATAACTTCTGTGTTTGTTGTCCGATCGGATGTCACTTGATAGATTTGACAGAACTGAATCGACGAAAATGGAATCAATGTACGGGATGGCTTCTCATATCACTGAAAACTCTTTTTTATACCATTGACCATTGAAAATGGTCAAAAAAGAGTATACTAACTTTGTGCAAATGTATGTAACAGGCAGAAGGAGGCGTGGGAAACCCCACAAAGTATATATATTCTTGCTCAGGATCACTAGCCAAGTCGATTAAGCCATGTCTGTCTGTCTGGCCGGATGTCTGTATGTCCAGATGAACACACAGATCTCAGCTATTATAAAAGCTAGAGACACCAAATTTGGCATGAAAGTTTCTGTTGATCCGGGACAGGTGAAGCTTATTTCAAATGTTGGGTGCCACGCCCCCCGCTCACGCAAATCAATAATTTCATCTTTTAAGCTGATTTTCGAGCGATATGTAAAAGATACAACACTCTGAGTAAGACTATACTTAGCTAATTATTAAACCAACATAATGTTCAAATTTCAATCCGATCGGACAACAAACACAGACGTTATCAAACAAAAACCTTCCTCGTTTCAGTAAGCTGTGACGTCATTGCAATGCTCATGTAGGAAAGAAAGGGAAAGAGATTGCGAACGCGTAGCGCCATCTGTTGTTCTTCTCTTTTCTATGCACACGCATTTTGTGCATTCAAACGCACACACACACATACATACATTTATGCTTGGCCAATGAAATGCAGAATGGATATACACGCATATACTCGTTTTCATACACAGTCGCATATAAAGGCTTACGTTACGATATTTCTATTAAGTAGAAGTATTGTACAATTATTGACTCTTTTCGTTTCAAAAAGGTCGAAGGGTATCCCACTGTCGCGTGCCGCTTGACTGTTGCTCTTGTTTTTTTTTAGACGTATACAATTAATGTATGAGCAAGTGGTCCAACGACATCAAGCCGATGCTTGTTGCGCGCGGAACCCCAACGAGGTCCACCTCCCGCTTAACCGACCGTGAGGCACCGTCGCATAACGGACGTCACGGAAGCGCGGTAGAAGTGCGAATAGAAACTCCAGGAGAAATTAACGCGAGAGGGATAGAAATTTAAATAAAATAGCAGATGATATAGAAGAAAAAAGATAGAATAGAATATCGAGGAAGATTAAAATACTAATTACTTGCTAGCTACGCAAGAATTAAAGACTTCCTAGCAGCGATTGAGTAAGTGCTAGCTATGACGTGTTGAAGCTTATTGTAGCCCGAACATAAAACCCTGAAAGGATCGTGCAATGCATAGTTCGATATGTCTAAAAGTTTGCACACCCAAAGACCTTATCCATTATTAAATCTAGGCACTCTTGTGATTTATGTCTAACCAACCTATGGCGCTCGTTTTTTTTAAGATACAATTGATTAATTGATTTCTATTGTGTAGGCAAAAAGAACTATTCCATGCATGGATTTATATTTGTTGAATCTGCATCTCCCTGTCTGTTGTCAGTCTGTCTGTATGCACGCCTATCTTAGAGACTTTTAAAGGCAGATTTATTGAAGTGTTTTTAAAATACATTTACAACTTATCCACTCCCCATTGTCTCCATAAAACTAGAATGTTAATTTTTATAGTTTTCAAAATGATTTAAAAATTGTTTTGCAAGAAAACAATGCAAAATCGAAAGAAATAAAACAGTTGTCCAACTTTGCATATTTTTTTAAGTTCTAAGTAATCATATGTGTATGTGTGTGTATGCTATGATAAGCCAATTAATGTGAAAATACCTTGCAATTAGTTATGTAAGGGAACTATTGTTACCTTTATCTGGCAAAAAAGTATTGATTGAAATTTGGATCGGACAGAAGGACACATGTCCGACCCTGTAATATAAGCATATTTCTTCATTGTAACATTAAGAAATCTGTTACTCTTAGAGTTATTTTGGTGAATCTTGCCTACGTGATCCTCTTTTTTACACGACATAATTAAATACATAAGAATAATAATAAATAAAATATTTAATATTTATATAAATTCAGAAACTCCAACCAAAAAACACAAAGTTTTTTTATTATCAATCATATGCTTGTAATATTATCATCAAGTTTATAACACACATACCTGATAAAAGAATCAGCTTAACACAAAGCGTTTATATCAATATCTGTATTGTTTTTCAAATAGCGCACATAGTGAACAAGACATATGTGAATGTTTTCAACTGTGATAAACCTAGTAACGATCGGTCGTCCTCGAACATTATTTTTTAAATATTCAACTTACATGTTTATCAATTTTTGTGCTGTATACTTACAGGCAAAATCTACTCTTTTACTAAACTTGTTATTATGGTATTATTTTTTGAAATTAATTTTTATGGGGAGAAAAGCCTTTTCAAAAACCTAATGTTAACTTTGTTTTCGTGCAATAATAATAGTCACTAACACCTAGGTTCTCATATCGACGGATACATTAACATAATTATATCGGATCAGTTGCTGATGCTTCTTAAAGAAATATACTTTGTGAGGCCGAAGACGCCATTTATTTCGGGATCTCTCAAATTTGTCTTGCGCTGCTACCCTTCATTATGGATATGAACATTCTTATACTTTATATACTTTATAAGAATGATTGCCAAGTCAGCTAAGAAACAGAAAAAATGTTTCAAGGTGCATAGTACGGAACTTATCATAATGACTATCAAGTTAATTCATTAAATAAAATTATTCTTGTACTATAGACTGAGAAATGTGCTTCGAGTACCACAACGAAATCTACTCATAAGCAATCGCGTCGGCAAGTATTTATTTATGTTCAAGTTATGCATTTGTATGCTGTGGATGGCGATGGGATTGCACGTTCTTGGTTATAAATAAATCCTAGACTATAAGCATGCAGAATGCTCATAGCAATAGTGGCTTAGGCAAAACGAACGTTCCTCTTTACACAATGACAAACAAAATATGACATTTTCGCTTTCTACATCAATTTTATTTTGCAGCTCTTTGTAAGACACAGGTAAAACGACTATAATGAGTACTATCTGTTGCATTGTATCACCTGCACTGCCGAGCTAGCTACATATAATTTTTGCGTTAGCGCTGTGCTTGAATTAATTTCTTCACTTACATCTCAGCATTAACAGCAAGAGGTTTTGTTGTTAGTGGTGCTGATAGTTTTGGTTGCGAACGACTTTACGGATCGGGATTTATTTATTTGATGTTGCCATTATAATTGGTACAGTCGTATTTGATTTGATTCCTAGTGCATATCTTTACTGCACCATAAAGCACAATCAATCAAATAATACGATTATTTAACTTAAGTGTTCTTGAAAAGTATTTATGTGATTAAATTTTTATTCAAATTATTTAATACCAGTAACCATGAGTGTAAGTTTATTTTGGCTCTTGCGTTAAACAGCAAGTTTCGATAAATAAATCGTATCTGTGATAGTAATTAATTGATGTGAAATAAATAATAAAAAATTTATATTTCGAAGAACAACACAAAAAATGTTGTGACCACTATTTGTATAGTCTTCGAACATTCTCAATGAACAAAAAGGGTATACTAACGAGAGACGACCCACAAAACGTCATTTTCTCTCCGAAGATAAACGCGTCGATTTCAGTAACTATCCATATCCAATTACATTCACCCACGCAATACATAAGACCTCTTTGTTTTTAGTTCATCTTTTGAATTTGAAACAAAGCTAAGTAATTTATGTCCGTAGACTCACGAGAGTGATTTTTCAGTCGTTGCTGGAATCATTACTTGTGTCTTCTATAGGTAGCGCAGTTCGGATCTATTTGTTTTTGATTTACTGCTGTTTAGAGTCGGCACGGATTTTAATCTGGACAATAGGTTTAGAAGTAAGCTACGTGTCCACCCGTGGCAATTTGCTGAGGGTGGTCATGAATAATTTGGAATATTCTAACCTGTGTATGATGTAACCAAACCTTAAAAAAGTTATGTCAGTAGTTGACCAGCGCTCAAGGTTTTTGCAGTTGTTATTTGTTATTGTAACGAGCAATTTGAACTTATTTAAAAACTATTTTTCTTGTTTTTGGAAAAGGCTGGAGTGTCAAATATAATTTAAAGCATTTTTGATCTGTACAGTGCACATTGGGCCAGCGAGCCGATTTTTCGACGAAAATTAAAGTTTTAAAGCTATGTTCTTGTACATACGATAGTGTCGATGCATATAAAAACATATCCAAGTTTCACCGATCTGACCACGCCTTCCCTAGCCGCCCATATGAGATAGGTTTCCTCTTATTCTTAATTGTACGGAAATTAATAATGCTATCACTCGTTAAATTCAGCAAATGTTTTTAATTATTATTTTTTAGCACATAACCTTAATATTAATAACTAAAAAATAACAATGCATTCAATTGTTCATAAAAAAGTTCATAAAAGTCGTGTTCTATCTATCGAATATCTATTGAAAACGGATTTTCAGAGTCAGAATCTGAATCACTATCATTATTGTTAGCATCAAAATCGGGAACATTGTTATTATTGTTCATGTTAACAAAATTTAGCAAGTTTGGTGATTTCAAATAGTCTCGGTAGGGGTAGTTTATATACGGATTATACACATGGTAGAGGAACAAAAAAGATTTTTAAAATAGTTTATATCACATAATGGCACAAATTAATTTTGCACAAATGGCACAAAATTTCCCCCACAAAAACGGGTAGCAGAAAGATTTTTCTACTTTTGGACAACAGAATAAACACACAAAAAACACAATAACAAACCGAACAAAATTATTTTTAATACAAATATTCTACATACCTTGGTCCTTCCATAATTTTGTGTTAAACCACAAAGATTTTGTCACGCTCGAAAGTCAAGAAAATTTTTCCTTATTATTAAAACAGGTTTACTTTCTATGAAAAATTTGAACTTTCGTCGAAAAATCGGCTTGCTGGCCCAATGTGCAGTGCAGGCAGCAGACAGCAGACGATTTTGTGACAAATAACAATTATGGCCGTTTTTATATGTTATTAATACAAACTGATGTGTCTGATGTGTTCTTGACGTATTTATTATACTTTTACTAAGTAATGCACTTGTGATTTGTGTGGTCTGTTGTTTATTTTTAATTCAACCTTTTTATTAGGAATAAAACCTTTGAGTATGGTCGAAAAGGGATATACAAACTATGGGAAAATGTATGTAACAGGCTGTCTGTATTTCTGTCTTCACGTAGATAAACGCAAAGATTTCAGATGTTATAAAAGCTAGAAATACCAAATTCGGCATGAAAGTTCCTCTATAATAGGCGCAGATCAAGTTTGTCACCACTTTTGGGTGCCACGCCCTCCACCTCCATAAATCAGTAGCTTAGGGTATTTTTTGCGCTTATTAACGAAACTACTTAAGTCCCAACTATTTGATTTGGAATGAATATAGACATATAGGTATTATAAGCACATATCTTCAAAATTACAGTCTAATCGGACAAACAAATACAGAAGTAATTAAATCAACCTTCATCGTCAAGAGAAGAATAAAGAATGCGAGCGCGAGATGTGTTCATACCTTTCTTTTCTATACACACGCATTATTTTGCATTCAAATATTCAAACACAAGTATTCACATACATACAAGTAAATGCATGTGAAGGCTTACGTTACTTTATATTTATTAAAAAATAATGGGTATCGTATAATTATGTACCTTCACGTTAAAATACTGGTCGAAGGGTACCCTTCTGTCGAGTGCGCTGGACTGTTGCTGTCGTTCAAGCTTGTTGATTCTGAAAAACATCGAATATATAATAACATATAACCGGAAATTTGCAAATTATCTCATGAGCCATATAATGTTCATTTACCCTGAATCCGAATAAATTTGAATAGAAAATAAACTCCTAATGTCTGTCTGTATGTGCGGATCAATTTGCATTGGTATAAAATTAATAGCATTAATTAAGGAAGAGTACAAAATATTTATAATAATAGTAATAATTGTTTATTTTTATTTTTTCGATAGGACGAACTGACAAAGGAACAAATTGCCCGTATGTATCTTTTGCTTAGTTATCATATTAGAAACTTTCCAACTTAGATTATTGTATTTCTGTCCCCTTTAGTGCTCCGCAATGCATTCAATGCATTCGATCCGGAAAAGAATGGATACATCAACACCGCTATGGTTGGTACCATTCTTAGCATGTTGGGCCATCAACTGGACGATGCTACACTAGCCGAAATCATAGCTGAGGTTGATGAGGATGGCTCTGGCCAAATTGAATTTGAGGAATTTACGACGCTGGCTGCACGTTTTCTTGTTGAGGAGGATGCCGAAGCAATGATGGCTGAACTAAAGGAAGCTTTTCGGCTGTATGACAAGGAAGGCAATGGTTATATTACAACGGGTGTACTGCGTGAAATTCTACGAGAGCTGGACGATAAACTTACAAATGATGATCTGGACATGATGATTGAAGAAATTGACTCCGATGGCTCCGGCACTGTAGACTTTGATGGTAAGACTGTTCAGTTCTTCGTAAACCAAACAAAATATCTATTTTTTCTTTTAGAATTTATGGAAGTTATGACTGGTGGCGACGATTAAACAGCTGTTACCGCCATATATCCCTTGAAGTCAACTCCTTTATTTTATTTACAACGGAATATTGGCTACCTTCTTCGATTTAGTCTTGAAAATTACAATTGATCCACTCCATGTACTTCGGATTATTTATATTTTTGACAATAAACGTAATAGACTAAACAAAAATACAAAAAACCCATCGACAGTAACATACCCTTCCAATTTTTAAAAACTTTATATTTCCAGAAAATTGTGCACCTATTCTACTGCCACTTGATACTATGTAAAACTATAACAATATTAACGTTACCACTAAAGACGAGCAGAGCTTCTGGCGTTCAAACGGATATGGCTAAGCAGTCTTTGTTGATGCCCAACAACAGTTTAGTATCGTGTATATAGCTTAATGGGTCACAATTTTGCTTGCCTTGTACAAACATTAGAAATTATTTCATTTTTTGACTATATTCAATAGTATAAATGATTGATTCAAAAACAATCACGAAAGCTACGGTCGAGTGTGCTCGACTGTGATATAACAGCTCTCAACTTTACCAATTCGATTTCGTAAACACATAACTTCTATAATTTGCGTATTTTGCATAGCATACCTTAAGGCGCTAATTCGGGAGTGGCTTCAAAATAACAATCTCTCTCTATATGTTAATGATCCGAACCCAACCAAAGAAATCAGGGGCGGATAGGGACTTGCTCAAAACCTAAAATAATCTAAATAACATTTATAATCTATGAAATTTAGGTGTTCATACGGGCAGACAGTTGGAACTAGTTATAATACCTTCATATCTTTAGGTAGGGGTATAAATAAAACTATAGTATTATAAAAATTCGACAAATCGTGCAGACAAAGGGACAGCTTATTAGTGAAGTTAACACTCAACTTCTCAAGCAAGTGCAGCTATGTGAATTCAAATGTTACTGTGGCCAGACATATGGAGATCAGATAATTGGCATTTGCGGTAAGAAACTGCAACTCAAGCTGCTAGAGCAAAAAGATAAGAAGCTTGAGGATATCATCAATGAATGCAAAACATTTGAATTAGCTGGTAAAAGCAACGAGCTCGTACAAAATCAAATCCGTGCACTATTTAACACCACTAATCATCTGATTGTCGTGCCAAGGAAAAAACCAGCTAAGGGGTGTGGAAAACGTGGATATTTTGTCAAATACTGTAAGCGGAACGAGAGCTACAGTCGAGCGGCGCGCGACAGTGGGATACCTTTCGACCTTTTTTTAAACGTAATGTCCATAATTGATAGAAATATCGTAACGTAAGCCTTCATAAGCAAACAGATGTATTTATATGAATACGTGCATGTAGCATTTCATTGGCCAAGCACAACTGTATGTATGCGTGTCCGTTTGAATGCAAATAATGCGTGTGCATAGAAAAAAAGAGAGCAACAGCTGAATGTTCTATCTTTTATATGTCGCTCACAAATCAACTTAAACGATGAAATTATTGATTTTCGGGGGCAGTGCCCGTGGCCCTTAACCATGGAAATAAACTTGATCTGCGCCAGGCAAACAGAAATCCTTATGCCAAATTTGGTGTCTCTAGCTTTTATAATAGCTGAGATCTGTGTGTTCATATGGTCATCCGGACATCCAGACACCCGGACAGATATGGTTATTATTATTATTATTTGACAAAGGGAGTCTCTCAACAGAGAAGGGGGGGAGGCACTGCGACCAGAATGATCTTTTGTGCCTATAAAGCTCTCCCTATCTTGACAAAAGCTATTCTGCTTCCCTGATGAACCATAACAGGTCTTTTGTCGATGAACGGACAGACATGGTTTAATCAACAAGAATATATATACTTTGATGGGTCTCCCACGCCTCCGTTTGCCTGTTACATACATTTTCGCAAAGTTAGTAAACCCTTTTGTGACCGCTTTCAAAGGTCGAAGGGTATAAAAAGAGCAACAATCGAGCGACAAGCGACCAATGTCCTGAAAAATACGTGTATGTACGTGCTTTATAATTTTTTTTGACAGATGGCGCTCGCGCTTGCTTGCTTGCTCCCTTATACAATTGGTGTTATTCTGATACTTTATTGAATAACTTCTGTATTTATTGTCCAATCGGATCGGAAATAACTGGTAGAGTTACTCGTTGGCTGAAGTCAAGTGATTTTTAGTGATCCCCAAAATAATGAACATGCTAATAACATTAAATGAAATTGAAGAGCAAGGGAGTGCGGACTTAATAGAGTAAGATGGACAAATGGACAAATCAATTAACAGGGGCTCAAATAAACGATTTATTTGATTTCAAACACCAATCACCATTTGGTACAAGTGTTAAGGTGTAAATAGCTACCTGTATGACCAATTTTGTTCAAATTATTCATAATTCATTAAGAATTTAGGTAAACGAATTTTTGGCGGTCGCCTTTTGTTTTTTTAATTGAATATAAGTTTGATTGTTTCATGTTTTTTGTTGCTACCTACAGCGTGAGGCGCAAATCTACAACGAAATAAGTGCAATTTAATTAATTTGACTTGTTATTTACACCTCAAGACCAAGACCAAATTATTTAAAAGTAAATAAGTCACTAAACAGATCGAATTTGAACAAACGGAAAAATACGACTATACGAGTATTTATTTGGTCTATTTTTTGTTCAGACCCAATTCCCAAATCTACGAGGGTCGTTTGATAAGTCCGTGACTTTTTGTATTTGCCGCGCACCTGCTCTAAATACAACACTGCTCCTGTCAGCAGTTATCGATTAACAGCTGACTGTAAAATTTTGAGAAAGCTGCGTTTTTTGGTTTGCGTTTTATAGGCATTGAAAGCAGACGATCTCGATCTCCATTTTCGTTAAAATTCACGAGATCGTACTTATCAAACGACCCTCGTATTAACTTTTGATACCTTGGACATTGTCGCACAATGTAACACACAGCTTTTGTATTTGTATTGTAAAAGTGTTTAACTTTGACATGGAATAGCTGCCTGAAACAACACAGCAATAACTAAAACTATTAAAATCTTTATTTTTTTCTTCCGAATTTCATGGCTTCGTATTATTCTTGGCCAAATTTTTAAATAATAATAAATAATTTTAGAGTGTACTGATTTCCAAGCGCAGCCTGGAATTATGCAATACAAAATACACTATGCATGAACGTGAACGTGAACGGACGTGTTTTTTTTCTGCGCTTCGAAATTTTCGCGTTTTTATTAAAAACAACCGGTGTTTTTTAAATCTTTCATTTTAAAACCGATCTTCTTTTGATAGCCCGTTCACGACGCATGTGCATGCTTTTCAAATTAGTCAAACTAACCTTTGTTTGCTAATTTTATATTTTTTGTCTGGCATGACGGCCTTCTAAGCAAAATTAAAAACTTATTCCCAGCACCATATTATGGAGTTCTAAGATCATACTTGGAAGATCGGAAATTCATGGTCAGGGTCAGAAACACCTATTCGACTCCCTGCGTTATGAGGGCTGGAGTTCCGCAGGGCAGCGTACTGGGACCGCTGCTCTACTCAGTATTTACTGCAGATCTTCCCTGTCCAAATGCCTATCATATGGTAGATCCCAGGAAGGCCCTACTTGCTACGTACGCTGATGACATCGCACTGTTGTACAGCTCTAATTGTCGCAACGAGGCAGCACGGGGTCTACAAGAGTACCTCACCACACTGGCTGCATGGTGCAAAAGATGGAATTTAAAGGTCAATCCACAAAAGACCACCAACCCCTGCTTCACTTTGAAGACCTTAATTCCAATTACTGCACCCATAGAATTGGAAGGTGTAATTCTAGATCAGCCTTTACAGGCAATGTACCTTGGGATTACCCTTGATAAACGTCTGACTTTCGGCCCGCACCTGAAAGCTACGGCTCGGAGATGCTATCAAAGGATGCAACAACTGCGTTGGCTGATAAACAGGAAAAGTACCATGTCACTGAGAGCCAAAAGAGCAGTCTACGTCCACTGCATAGCCCCGATCTGGCTGTACGGAATACAGGTCTGGGGTATTTCTGCAAAATCCAATTACAAGCGCATACAGGTTTTGCAAAATCGTGCCATGCGTGCAATTACAGACTGCCCATACTATGTGCGTGGCACTACCCTGCACCGTGATCTGAATCTCCATACAGTGGAAGAGCAGATCTCCAGGCACACCAGCAGATATAGAGATAGACTTAGACGACACCAAAGTATGCTTGCTAGACGCTTACTCCCTGCTAGGCCTCTAAGGAGATTAAAAAGGAAGGGTTTCGCCAAAACAATTGGACAAACTTAAAGGCCCACTCGAAATATGAGACAAACTCGTAAGTCCTCTCATGCTTAGTGCGAGGTTTGGTTTTAATATTTACTGTTAATTGCGCTGTTATGATACTTTTTTGCATTGTATGGATTCCTCGCTTCCAAATATAAAAACAAACAAAAAAAAAAAATATTTTTTGTGCATTCGTTCTGCTCCTCTGGTGCTTTGTTTACATCTTTACTCTTTTCGGTAAGCAACGTTGTTGTTAGTGGCTTACCGCTATTACTCTCTTTCTTATCTATCCTAATTCTTTGAGCGCGCCTAAGCATCACTCACGGTTTACCGCTCTCTCTACTGCACTTCTTTGAGCGCGCCTAAGCATCTCTTACGCTTTGCCGGTCTCTCTACTGCACTGTTGTTGCTTGATCGTTTTTGCTCTCTCTGCTCTCTGCCTTTTGCGCGCGCCAATTTCTTTTTCTTGCGCACATACCTCTTTTTCTTGTTTTGTTTTGTTTTCTTTGCGGCTGTTTTTATTTGTTACAGTAGGTGTCCCCTATAATGGACGCATTGATATGTTGTAAAATATCCTGCCTTAAGCAGGTGGCGGCTGCCCAGCCAAGCATTTCGTGTTGGCTATGTGATAACGTAGTACACGCGAAGTGTGCCGGTTTTTCTGGCCCGACGGCTGATGCCGCAGCCAAGCGCACTGGGTTGCGTTATTGCTGCGATATGTGTAGGGAAGTGGAGGGCGAAATTTGTTCGTATAAGCGACAAACAAAAATTGGATTTAGGGAACTGCTTGGAAGTTTTCGCACACTATCCGACCAGTTCTCAGCGCTCGATTCATCTTTCAATAACCTTAAGTCATTGAACGAATCCCCAAAGCGAAAAAAATCCACCCGCATAGAGGAGCCTATTATCGCCACCCAGCTCCCTATAATTGACCAGCCAGGTACGCCAATGGCACAGCCGTTAATGTCGTTCACCAATCCCCCGATGGTAACAAGATCAGCGGATAAATCAATTTCGATTCCCGAAAATGTCATTGAGTGTATGCAACCAGTGACGCCCAAATGTTCCATTATGTCCGCTGTGGTCTCGTTGCCCGTGCCACAGAAAATAGTGTTACCTAAGGCGTGTTCAAGTTCTGGTTTACCAGAAGAGAACCTCTGCTCTGGAATTATACCTGAGGCGCCTAAAAAATTATAGGTGTTCCACAAAAGAAACAGATTTTTGTTTTTAGGCTTGCCCCTGAACTCACATCAAATGATGTTAGAGCTTATATTCAATCTAAAACCCAAGCCGTTGATATAAAAGTCGAAAAATTTAAGTTTTCTTATGAGAGGGACATATCATCCTTCAAAATAAGTGTCCCAAACCAACTCTTAGGCATTATATGTTCGGCTAAATTTTGGCCGGAACATGTAATGGTTAAAGAGTTTGAAGCAAGGAAAAAGAAAAATCGCCACCGATTAAACTTCCTTTGCCTCCTCTAGCAGTAGCTCAAATAAAATCAAATAAAAAAAACTAACAAGCTCCTTAACTCTTTTATATCAAAATGTTAGAGGTCTCTGTACTAAACTTTAAACTTTATACTTAAACAGTCTTTCTTTTTCTTCCCAAATTGTTGTGCTTACTGAGACTTGGTTAAAGCCGGAGATCCTGAACTCCGAACTCTTTCCAAATAAGTACACAACTTACAGGTGTGATCGACCTGACCGACGTGGTGGTGGAGTTCTAATTGCAATTGATTCCACCATCAACTCGGAACTTTTAGAACCGGAGATTCAATTAGGCATTGAATTACACTTTCCCGGTTTTTTTCATTATATAACCTGTTCCTATATTCCGCCGTCGTCAGAATTATCAGTCTATTTGCAACATTTGTCTGCAATACCGACCATATTTAATCTGTTATCAGACAGAGATCAATTTTTAGTCCTGGGTGACTTCAATACCCCCGATTGTAATTGGACAACAAGTGCTGATTCAAACTCTCTTCTGCCCTCACGGCAACATGATCTTTTTGACGGTAACAGATCGTTAGACTTATGCTTTGTCTCGGATCCATCTAGAGTGAGTCTAAACAAGACACAACAACTTTCTCTTCCTGCAGATCCTTACCATCCCACTCTTGAATTTACTTTTGATTTTGGTGCATGTATAGATAAGCATGAAAAACTGTGTAATCGTGTACGCTGCTTTAGAAAAGCAGATTTTAACTTATTAAATGGGATGATTTCCCAATTTGATTGGTCAGAATTGTATTCGTCTACTGATATTTTAGTAGCGACCAATATTTTTTATAACACAATTAACTACATTTTAGATATTTGTGTTCCGTGTTTTTATCCTACTTCCTCGAGTAAGCCGCCATGGTGTACAAGAGAGTTGTCACGGTTAAAAAATTTAAAGTCCAGCTTATTAAAAAAATATAAAAATAACAGCTCATCTTCCGCCTTTTCCCGCTACTTAAGCGCGCGGTCAGATTTAACTAACTATTTAACTCGTTGTAAGGCTCAGTTTATTCAGAACCCCAAACAGTTTTATAGTTTCGTTAGCACGAAACGTAAGTCTAACGCATTTCCAACTAAATTAACGTTTGAAAATGCTAGTGCAGATACCGACCAAGCCATGGCCGATATGTTTGCAAAGTTTTTTCAAACGACTTATTTTCCCTCTACACAGAGAACTCACTTTTATCCATACAACACTCCAAGTTCAAATGGTATCTTCTCTCGCTTTTCAAACGACAGCTCATTGGTAAAGCATCTCTCTTTAGTAAAGCCAGTCTTCTCACCAGGCCCTGACGGTGTTCCTGCTTGTATACTTCGATTCGGTGCTATCTCCCTAAGTAAGCCATTGATCAAACTATTTTCGCTGTCTTTAGAAACTTCAGTCTTTCCTTCCATTTGGAAGGAATCTTTCATTATTCCCTTGCTTAAAAAGGGCAGCAAGTCTGATGCAAGCAATTATAGAGGTATCTCTAAATTGTCGGCTATACCCAAACTTTTCGATAATGTTATAACTCCTCACTTGCAACATTTCTGTAGATCCGTTATCTCACTTTTTCAACACGGATTCATTAAATGTCGTTCTACTACGACAAACTTGCTTGAGCTGACATCCTTCGTGGTAAAAGGATTTCAGGAAAATCTTCAAACTGATGTTATTTATACTGATTTCAGAAAAGCTTTTGACTCAGTAAATCATTCCCTTTTGGCACATAAGCTTGACCTTCTAGGTTTTTCACCAAAACTACTTGGTTGGATTGTAAGCTATCTGGCTGACGAACTTAAAGAGTCCTCTTTAAAACCACCCTTTCAAACCCAATTCATGCCACATCTGGTGTTCCTCAAGGGAGTCATCTTGGTCCCCTACTTTTCATCAATGACCTTCCCTTGGTCATACGTAACTCCCGTACTCTTATGTATGCGGATGATGTTAAGCTTTGCTACCAATTTAAAGACGACCACTGTCACTCAAACTTACAAACCGACCTAAATAGTTTCAATTCTTGGCGTTTTGCCAATTTTTCAAACCTGAACAGCTCTAAATGCAAGCTGATGACATTCTCTCGAGCCAGTCCGAAACTTGCTTCTTATACTCTTTATGGTTGTGCCTTGGAAAGAATCACCCTAGTTGATGATCTGGGGGTCCGTTTGGACCGAAAACTAAAGTTTTCAAGTCATACAACTAATATGGTCAATAAAGCCAAGGGTGTCCTAGGCTTTATCAAGAGATGGTCTAAGGAATTCGACGATCCTTATATTACAAAGACCCTTTACGCTTCACTTGTTCGTCCTATTCTCGAATACGGTTCATGCGTATGGTGTCCCCAGTACACTATTCATAAGGAACGCATCGAATCTGTACAGAGGAATTTCTTACTTATTGCCTTACGCGGCCTTAACTGGGATGAAAATTTAAGACTGCCTTCATATAATAGTAGACTTCTGCTACTAAATCTGCCTTCTCTAACTAACCGCAGAACCATGCTTGGGGTCCTATTTATTAACAACCTTATGCAAGGTGACATTGATAGTGAGGCCTTGGTAAGGCAGCTACACTTCTCTGTTCCTTGCAGAAGTACTCGCTATTTCCTTCCATTAACACTTCCTTATTGTAAATCGAACTATGCACTGCATGATCCTTTCAGGGTATTATGTTCGGACTACAATAAGCTCCAAGACGTCATAGCTAGCACTAACACTATCGCTGTTATGAAGTCCTTAATTCTTTCCTATCTAGCACGTAATTAGTAATTAGTATTTTAATCTTCCTCGATATTCTATTGTGTTTTATTCTTTTTTGTCCTATTTGCATGCCGCGTTCTATCGCCTCTTCTTTTTTATTTTAGTTTCTTTCCATTTCGCGTTAATATCTCCTCGCGTTTCTGTTCGCGTTTCTACCGCGTTTTCGTGTCGTGCGTTATGCGACGGTGCCTCTCGGTCGGTTAGGCGGGAGGTGGACTTCGTTTGGATTCCGCGCGCAACAAGCATCGGCTTGGTGTCTTTGGACCACTTGATAATACAGTCATTGTATTCAACGTCCAATAATGAAAGTTGTTAATTTGTTATACATATATATTCTATATCAGCACAAATAGGGGAGTCGATATTACTATAACTGTCTGTCTTTCTAATGCAACGAAAATTCTTTTACTCTTCGACCATTGAAAATGGCCAAAAGGGTATGCGTACTTTGTGCAAATGTAGGCGTAACGCATCCCACAAAGTAAATATATTCTTACTCAGGATCACTAGCCGATTCGATTGAGCCATGTCTCTCTGTCTGTCCGGATGGTCAGATGAACTCACAGATCTCAGCTATTAACAAGAGCAACAGTCAAGCGGCACGCGACAGTGGGATACCCTTCGACCTTTTTGAAACGTAAAGAGTCAATAATTGTACAATACTTCTACTTAATAGAAATATCGTAACGTAAGCCTTCATATGCGTCTGTGTATGAATACGTGTATATGCGTGTATCATTTCATTTGTCAAGCACGAATGTATGTATGTGTGTGTGTGCGTTTGAATGCAAAAAATGCGTGTGCATAAAAAAGAAGAGAAGAACAACAGATGGCGCTACGCGCTCACATTCTCTTTCCTTTTCTTTCCTACATGAGTATTGCAATGACGTCACAGTTTGCTGGTCTGTATACAAAATCAAAGCGAACAAGGTTTTTGTTTAATAACTTATGTTGGTATTATAATAAGCTAAGTATAGTCTTACTCAGAATGTTGTATCTTTTATATGTCGCTCGCAAATCAGCTTAAAAGATTAAATTATTGATTTACGTGGGCGGGGGGCGTGGCTACCAACATTTGAAATAAACTTCACCTGTCCCGGATCAACAGAAACCTTCATGCCAAATTTGGTGTCTCTAGCTTTTATAATAGCTGAAATCTCTGTGTTCATCTGCACATCCAGACATCCGGACAGACAGACAGACATGGCTTAATCGACTTGGCTAGTGATACTGAGCAAGAATATATATACTTTGTGGGGTCTCCCAAGCCTCCTTCTGCCTGTTACATACATTTGCACAAAGTTAGTATACCATTTTTTGATCATCTTCAATGGTCGAAGGGTATAAAAAAGCTAAAGACACCAAATTTGGCATTAAGGTCTCTGTGTAGTAGGCGCAGATCAAGTTTATTTCAAATGTTGGGTGCCGCGCCCATGGCCCACGCAACCCAATAATAAATTTAAAATTAAATTTTTGAAATCAATTTTTAAACGCGGTATAAAATATACGACTTTCTGAATGTAAGATATACAAAGCTGAATATACTAAGCTTCGTATCCTCGAAATTTCAATCCAATCGGACAATAAACACACAAGTTATTTAAGAAAGTTTGAGAATAACACCAAGTGCTTATGTCAGCTAACAAGGCAGGCAGGCGAGCTCGAAGCGCGACCGCCATCTGTCGTGAATAATTAGATTATCACGTCCATTTGGGCGTGCCGGCTAACAGCTGTAGCTAACTTTATAATTTTAACGACAACGGTAAGACGAAGTATTATAATGCAATCAATCAAAGATATAGATCTCCGCTTAAATAAAAGAAAATTCTAACTTTGACATATAGCTAACTAATTGAAATATCTACGTATCCTCCAACCTATTATTTAAATAAGCCTTGATCGCTTGGATTTGGAACAATCTGTTACGCCATTGCAATGCTTGTGTAAGGTTGAAAGGCAAAAAGAAACGTTACAGTCGCGCCTGCTTTGATATACCGAGAGCATTAGTCGAACGGCAGTGGGATACTCATTGCACTATTGTATTTTCCGCTGTAAACATATTTACGTTCTTTCTAATTTTTATCTACACATGGCGTTCACGTTCGCCTGCCTCCCTTGTTAACTTGGTGTTATTCTGATACTTGAATAAGTAAATTCAGTGTTTATTGTCCGATCAGATTTCACAATTTGGAGGATACGTAGTATTTCAGCTTAGCAAATGTCAAGGTCAGTATATCTTTTATTCCAGTCTTACAAATAGATTTCAAAAATGAAATTATTGATTTGCGGGGGCGTTCGGCGTGGCACACAGCATTTGAAATAAACTTGATCTGCACATAGTAAAGAGAAACCTTCATACCAAATTTGGTGTGTCTAGCTTTTATAATAGCTGACATGCGGACATGGTTCAATCGACTCGGCTAGTGATCCTGAGCAAGAATATACGTTTATGTATGTATAAACAATACTTTATAGGGTCGCTAACGCCTCCATATGCCTGTTACATACATTTGCACAAAGTTAGTATACCGTCCTAGACCATTTTCCATGGTCGTAGGGTATAAATATACTTCTATATAATATATATAATAATAATAATAATAATATATAATAACTTCTTTTGCGTATTTTGAGTTGCATTCATTGGAAAAGGCTTCGAAAATAGTAAATTTGATTTATTTTGTAAATTACTTTTTAGGCCATGGATTTCAAAAAATTCATGGACTACTACTGTGTTTGTCGGAACGCAAATGTGCGTAACAGGCTGAAGGAGGCATCTTCGACCCCATAAACTATATATATTCTGAATCAGTATCAACAGCCGAGTCGATTGAGCCATGTCTGTCTGTCCGTCTGTCTGTCTGTCTGTCTGTCTGTCTGTCTGTCTGTCTGTCTGTCTGTCTGTATGAACACCTGGATCTCAGAAACTATAAGAGCTAGAGTCTTCAAATTTTGTGACAGCATCCGTGTATGTTGCAGAGTTTCAAAGTTTTTTTGAAATTTGGCCACGCCCCTTCCTGCCTTTGTAAATCAGTAATAACAATTTAATATACACAATATATACCCAACAACCAAAGTTGTACATCTCACATAACAAATACCTTGCCACGGGTGTTTTCTGAAAATCATTTCATTTAAATCGGACTAAAAATAAGTGAGATATGATCCGAATTAAACTCAATTTGAACGTATACTTATGCGCATATTAAGACCTAATTTACGCATCATACCGAAGTTCGAATCGTCGGACACACAGCATTTTACAAAACTTTTTATTTGCATAGAATGGTAACAGAATTAGCTCAGAATGCAATTTTGCCGACCGGTTATGAAATAAGGCAGTGGCTTAGTGGTTAGAGTGCCAGACAGCGGTCCTGTGTGCGAGACTTCGATTCCCATGCGCGGGGCCGGCTGGTGCAACTTTTTATTTTAATTACTTTTTTTGGTTATTTTTTTATTCTTATAAGTTTAAAGAAAACCAAAGTTATTTAATTAAATATCAATAAAAATAGTTTTCAAAATTAAAACTCATGTTATTTTTGCAATATTTAAGACAATCAATAACTTACGAATGTTAGAGCGGGACGCCGATACATGCATGTCTGCATTTGCACATTTATGTTTCGGCGTCCCGCTCTAACACACATCAATTGCCGTATTCGGCGTAAGTACTCAACTGTCAGATTTGTTCAACATTCGGCAAAGTTTATAAAAGTTTTCTACTTAATTAAACATGTTGCGTACCAAAAAATTTAAAAACTATTGTTATGTTGCTGTTTAAATTATTTAATAGAAAAGAAAGAAAAAAGGAAAACTCGTCACACATTGATCGCGGCAGGAATCGAACCCGAGCACTGTCAACATCATTGGTCTTCGAATCCGGCACACACTCCACTTAGCTACTGTACAACTTCACATAAATTTATTGCCCTCTCGCTCTATCTAATGCTTATACTTTTTGTCTATTCGCTTTTGCATTGTTTATGTGTTCTTCTTGTGTCTGTCAAACGAATTGAATAATAAGAATATAAAATTTATGTTTTAAAATTTTTCCAAATAAAGCAGAATTTTCATTATAAATAACGGAATAATAATCCATGGCCTTCTACAGTCAGCACCTGACTGTAGCGTTCGACTGGTTTATTAATAATCCGGACACAATCAAATTTCGAAAAATCACTTGGGGGTCGCCAGGTTTTGTGTTTACCAAAAATTAACTGTAATGCATTGAAATTAAGTTTGAAATTCTGCTTTTTTCGTTTTAGGGAAGTGGAAGTGGGCGAGACCAAAATTCATACCCAATATGGTTTCTCTAGCTATTATGGTAGAACCTTTGACATCTAGGTTTTTATACGGACGAACAGACAGATAGTCCGCCAGGCGGACATGGATATATTTAATCGGCTTCTTATTCAAAATATATTTAAATATTGTGGAGTTTGCCACGCCTCCTTCCGCCTGTTATATAGTTATAATATTATATATATTAAATATATATTATACCCTTCTACCTATGGGTCGCGGGGATAACGAGAGCTATAGTCGAGCTGCACGAGATAGTGGGTTTAGATTATTATACGAGGTGTGTTCAAAAAGTATCGCCTAATTCTGAATTTTCGCGGGTTACATTTAGTCGAATTTCGATTGGTTTTGTTATGTTGCTACACTCTTCCCGAACATCTGTACCAAGTTTCAAGTGTATAGCATTTCTTGTTTGGTTGTGAGAGGCGTAAAGGTTATATAAGTTTTGTGGGCTCGCCGATTTTTGCTGTTTTTCGGTCTTAGCAATTGCGCTTTGGTTTCGATATCGTAACCATATACCCATGATTCGTCACCGGTCAGACCCCTTTGAGTAAATCGGGGTCATTCAACAGCTTTTGAGCTTTGCTCATGCGACGGTTCCTTTGATCAAAATTTGGCGAATAAGCAATTTTGGAACAAACTTCGCTGACACACTTCGTAAGCCCAAAAAAAATTTCATGGCGCGAGCCAACCGATATACAGACATCCTCACCAACTTCTCTGATAGTGATTCGTCGATTTTCCAAAACAAATTTCTTCACTGCTTTCATCAGTTTTTGACATGCTTGGGAGTCTAGACCGAGGCTTCTTCTCGGCCATCTTGGAAGAGTTTGTCCCACTTCTAAACATTTTTTTTTACTCAGAACAGTTTTACCGTATGCCATTTTTTTTTCATGCAAAACCTTTAATCCATATTTTTCGATTGCAAAAAATCGAAACCAAACAGATGTTCGGGAAGAGTGTACTAACATAACAAAACAAAAAAATCGAATATTAGGCGATACTTTTTGAACACACCTCGTATAAAGTAATTCGTAGAGAGTATCATACAGTAAGATGCTTTTTACGGTAACAGTCGAAATGGAAAAGGATCATTCGTCAAAAGTAAAATCGCCTTTCTATAAAGACCAATAGTTTTTGCGCTATAACTTAACTTCTCAATGTCAATTAAAGGTAGACAGTAATCGACACAATACTTTTTCCATTTCATTAAAGTCGTACAGCTTTATCATACAGCTTTATAGGAATATTCAGTTACAATAAATGATTTTTTTAACAATATTTTATATGTGCAGCGATTGAGTTATAAGTTTATTCCGCATATTTATATATAATTTGTATTGGAACTTTTGGGAGATATAAGATCCTGCAAGAGTGCCGAGGGTAGCCTTTTTTCTGATTTCATAATTTCCAATGGGCGAGGGAATCAAATAATGGGTGCCTCATAGTCGAGTGTGTTTTTCCGTTTTATCTTTATAGTTATATAGAGCAATGCGTTCAATCAGACATTCATCAGTAATGCTTAGTCATTAGTTCGCAAGCGCTGCATGCGTGGTTTCTATATGCAGCTTTGCAAACTATATATACGTTAGTACTTCTCGGCATCGATTTGCGCAGACGACGCCAATTTGGCATTTGTTTCACAAGTTTCTGTGAAATCCGCACGGGTTGTCGTTATCTCGCACCGTAGTGACATTTGCCGTTTCCGTTGCCGTTTATATACGGCAAACAGACTTCGAATTGTATAGACGCTGGCGCTATCTCGGTCTGATCACAATTAAAAATTGATCTTTGGTGTATATTTTATTCACTAAAACGTTTGTTTATTCTAATATTTATTTTTCATTTATACTTTTTTTTTTAAATCAATTCTTTGTATTATAGTTTACCGGTAGATTGGAGTTGGTGTTAAATTAAATAGAACATATAAAATGGTGAGTTTTTAAATAATTGGAATGTTAAGAAAAAAGATTTAACAGTTTTATGAGTGGCACAAGAAAATAAATCAATTTAATTGTTGATTAGTTGATTAATTCAAATGGTTGACCTTGATGATAATTACAAATTACCTCTTCTCGATAGAGGACAAATGTAGGGGACATCTGTATGTTACACATTCACATATACATATGTGCACATACCTGTGAATATATTGTCTGTTTGTGTATGTGCAGATTGATGCATTTGTAAATCCGTCTCTACAGATGTGAAGACCTAATTTCAAATTATAAAAAAACGATTTCTTTTGATTTGAAAAAAACATCAACATAGTTTTTGTCTTATTGCAAACAAAATAGAATGCACTACAGCATCACATGAGTAATAAATTTAATTTTATTTTTAAATTTTTCAAAAAATTATATATTCGCTATATTAACTACAGTTAATCGCACCCGACATTGAAATATCTTTTGTACGGATCGAACAATAACAAATACAACAATAATTACCTTCATATCTGGAAAAATAGTAAAATCGTATATCTTTAACTTTCTTACTGGCCTTCAAACAAAAATCCAGATATACTAATTTCTTATACAGAAAATCCGATGTGGAATTTGGTTGTTTGGCACCATACGAAATATCGAACCTATTTGGGTCGTTCAGACTTATTTACACCGTGCAAGAATAAGAAACATGTTTAATGAACAGGCAAAATTTGACGTGGTATGGTATACTCGTACTTACTTTGTAAAATGTATGTAACAGGTGAAAAAAAAAAAAATACATTTGTATACTCATAATCAGTCGCTTATATTTTGCGTGTCTGCATGTGTAACTGTTTGTAACTGTTTTCGAAATTGGGTCGCTTACTACCGGGCACGCTCATCTGTACCTTTCATTAATTGATTTTAATTTAATTTCATATCTGCATCATTTAATTTTTGACAGGCTGAAGGGGAATACGACAAAGATCAACTGAGAAGTAGGTTACATAGTTAGTGTGTATTAATATCAGAAGCACTAATCTTTCTATTAGTTCTACGGAACGCCTTTAAGGCCTTCGACCTTGAAGGAACCGGATGGATTGAACACGCCGATGTCTCAAGCATTCTAGAGATTCTGGGTCAGAAACTGGAGCCACCAGCAGTTAAGGCGCTTATTAAGGAGGTTGATAAGGGATCTACTGGAAAGTTAAATTTCAGTCAATTTTGCAAATTGGCGGCACGCTTTATTGAAGTCGAGGAAGATGTTGGCGCCTTGCAAGCTGAGCTAAAAGAGGCTTTTCGCGTTTATGATAAGGAAGGCAAGGGTTACTTGACGGTAGCTACCTTAAGAGGAATTCTCCACGAATTAGACGACAAAATATCAAGCCAGGATCTAGACAGTATCATTGAGGAAATCGATGCTGACGGCTCAGGAACCGTTGACTTTGATGGTAAGACCCAAAATCAAAAAAAGGCTACTTTTAAAATGCCGAAGTTTTTATACTAAGATCGTTCCTGTTCTAGTTCTATTTATTATGGTTCAGAATTGAAAAAGTTATATTCCTGTATTCGTTGATATTTACAACAACTGCAACTAGTTGTATTCAACTTTTTATGGAAATCTGTTACGCTTAACTGATAGCAAGCTGAAGGTTTTCCAAATTTATTTAGGTTAGGTTGAAATTCGGACGTGATAGGTTAGTTTCGACTTCGGATTCAGAATTGGAAGATTGAAAAACATACAGAAACATATATCGCATGACACGATCATGACCCTCCATTAACTTTTGGGGCTTTAATAATATTTTGAGTTTAAGTCGAAACTAAAACGTCTAGTATAAATTTTGACTTCGGATTCGGCCTAAGAAGATCCAAATACATATCGCACGTCCACATTGGAATTCTATTCCTTTTTGGGGTTATACAAAGGTTTTTAAGTTTTATTGGGTTGTGGCTAATTCCTGACGAGATGGCAAAATTCTGACCTCGGATTCGGATTCAGCATCCAAAATCCATATGCATATGCCGGATACCCAGGTCATGAAACTTTTTTTTTTTTTGAGGGCCTGTGTTATATAAGTTATTGCTTATATGTATTATATGAGCAAATTGTTATATATATTCAGTTAAATACCCTTTACGGAATTATTTGATTCGTTGGAGGATATTCAACTGTAAAATGCATTCGAATGTGGCTGTTGTCAGTTATGTATGGTATTCTGTCTTTAAAATAGCGAAATACACCAAATTTACAAGTAAGGTTCCTGTTTTTGCTTAGTATACAAAGTATTTTTCAAATGTTAGTTCCCACAGGAACCGCCAAAGCAAATCAATAATTTAATTTTTATATATTTTATTTCAACTTTCTGAAATTATTTAACTCACGTTGGTACTTAAAGTTTCGTTAACATTTGATAAAAAATGCAATACTAAAGACCAATCTTTCTTTAAAACGATATTTACTTCTTTTTATATAAATTATATATAATACTTTTTTTATTTCAGAGTTTATGCAAGTGATGACAGGTAATATGGCTTATCGTAATACTTTTAACGATCTCAAAATGTATCGTTACGTTTTGAAAGCCAAAAAATTGCGAAATTAATTGTTTTTGCATTTATAATTTCAGGATAAATTATGGATCAAGTTCGATGTTAAGTCCACTGGCGTAGTGTCTCATTGAAAGTGCATCGTATATGTATATGTATGTACCGTAAATGAACAAATTTATTTTTCTATAAATGCAAGAAACACAAATAAAATACAAAAAATAAAAGGTAAAATAAAAAGTAACTTTTGTTCTTCATACTATCATCAACCCTTTAACGGACACTTTTGTTTCAAAATCGATTTAAGTTGGGCAATGGAAAAGGTTGTGGATGGGAACTCTTGCTTTTAAATTTTAATATCCAGTAAAATAACGTTTTGGATACAGGTTCCTTTATATTATAAGCATCAAATTCACGTTTATTTTTAAGCCTCTGCATTACGGGTATTTAAGCGAAACAGCCATATGACTGACATAAAAATGATCTGTTGCAACTTTCATGTTAAATTTACGAGTGAATTCATAACTTGACATGTTTTTGTTAGACGTTCTTTCTCAATCACAAGTGATTTTAATCTGTGCGCAAACTCTAACCAGAATATGCGGAGACAAAACAGAACTTCCACCTTTTGCAACACAAATAAAAATTGGAAACAACCAAAGCAATTTAAAATCGATTTAGATCTGGTTGTAGAGGCTTGGTCAGTTCGTGACGTAAGCTGTTTTAACTGTTTAGTAATTAATTAATTGCTTCAACTCGTCCCTGACAATCTCGACTTGAATAATAATACCCTTTACTGGTCATTGTAACGCATGTTTATCAATGGTATGCATCTATACAGGGATGATTTTTAGATCACCATTTTATTATGAAGGCATTAAATCTTTTTAATTAAACACATAACAGTACCTTAAGCAAATTTGTACACAATGTTTTACAAAGTCAATCAAAAGTAAAATAAAGAAATGAATTTAATTGGAGACGAGTAAATAAGAACTTTGTGTTAGCAAGTCACTAGGCCCAAAATTAAGAAAAATCCTGTATTGTTTATATGAAATTAATTTGCTTACAAAATACAAAAATAAAAATAAAAACTTTCAAGTTTAAAATACTATACATTATATTATTTAACTCTCTTTCTATCGAGCGCAATGCTTGTATATATTATAAAATAATTTGTACTTGATATCGTCATTATAAAATCTGACTGTGTAGCTAATTTGGCAAGTTACCTACTAATGTGGTAAAATAGTAACAGTAAGCAAACCCAACCAAACCTGAATAGCATTCAGTTTTGCATAAAGTCGTGATTCACAGTTTTAGCTCAACAGTTTTTGCAACCTATCACATTAACAAAGCTAATAAAATTGTAAGACCAACAGCCTTTTGTTTCTTATACCACATTTGGGCGGAGGTGTTTGGCCGCAAAATAAAGCAACAAATTCTCCTATTCATTCCAGTTTCTACCGTACACTGATTGAGATCATTTATTTGGCAAGCATAATGGTATTGAAAGTGAAGGTATTTTAATTGTGGCCAGGTTTTTCACTGCTTATGTATCCGCCTTATGTGGTCGAATCGTTTTACTATGTATATACACTTTTAGATAGTATGCGCTTTTGTATTTTTATACCCTTCAATCATAACTTGAAAATAACTGTTGACCGTTTTTATACCCTTGGAGAGGGTATGTTAATTATGCCTAGAAGTTTGCATCGCCCTCAAGGAAAAATCTACCATTAAACAAGAGCAACAGTCGAGCGGCACGCGACTGTGGGATACCCTTCGACCTTTTTTTAAACGTTAAGAGTCCATAATTGTACGAAACTACTACTTAATAGAAATATTGTGACGTAAGCCTTTATATGCGTCTTTATTTGAATACGTGTATATGCATGTAGCATTTTATTGGTCAAGCCCAATTGTTTCTGTTTGTGTGTGTGCGTTTGAATGCAAAAAACGCGTGTGCATAGAAAAGAAGAGAAGAACAACAAATAGCGCTACGCGGTCGCATTCGCTTTCCTTTTCTGTCCTACTGGGCATTACAATGACGTCACAGCTTGCTGGTCTGTATACAAAATCTAGCGTTCAAGTTTTTTGTGTAATAAAGTGTTTGTTGTCCGATCGGATTGAAATTTAAACATTATGTTGGTATTATAATTAGCTAAGTATTGTCTTAATCAGAATGTTGTATCTTTTATATGTCGCTCACAAATCAGCTTAAAAGATTAAATTATTGATTTGCGGGAGCGGTGGGCGTGGCACCCAACATTTGAAATAAACTTCATCTGCGCCGGGTACACAGAAATCTTCATGCCAAATTTGGTGTCTCTAGCTTTTATAATAGCTGAGATCTGTGTGTTCATCTGGACAGCCGCACATCGGGAAATCCGGACAGACAGACAGACATCGACTCGGCTAGTGATGCTGAGCAAGAATATATATACTTTGTGGGTCTCTTATGCCTTCTTCTGCCGATTACATACATTTGTACAAAGTTAGTATACCCTTTTTTGACCATATTCAATGGTCGAAGGGTATAAAAAGGTAAATACTAAATTTTTAATTGACCTCAACTGGAGAGCCGATATTGCCATGTCTGTTTTTTTCAACGCAAACTAGTATCTTATTTTTTGAGCTATCTTGACAAGTTTTGGCCCACATGTTTTATATTGCTGCACGCTGTAAATAAGTCAGAGCCGAATTTGATCGATACATCATAAAGATGCCATACAACATATCGGCCGATTGTTATTCGAAATATTGTAACCCCATTTGCATGATGTGACATTTTCTATATAATAATTAAAACATGCATATTAAATAATAATAAATATAACGGGCGAAATAAGGGTTTCGCGGTCGAATGTACTTATACTTGATTACTAACATATTACTTAGTTTGCTGATTTTGTTTGTTTTCTATTTACATGTAACATTTGCCACTAACTTAACTAATCAGTAAGCATACCAAATTGAAAAGTGTGACTAACAGCAATTACCTACAAAATTATTAAATATTTTAAATAAATACAAATAATATAATGGTTTACAGAGAACTTCAAGTGTCACTAAAAATGTACTTCGAAGCTCTTAAACTGCTGTATATTTTAGCGGCCGTAGCAGTTTGCCTAGGGCGAATCCATGAGTTTCTCGGCGGTAAGTTTTCTGAAGTTACTTAAGTATACTTATAAATTGGTACGCCTTTCATAGGATGCTTAATGAACGAAGAAAAGGTAGATTGTGTACCAACATGTCCCAAAATCTGTATGACCACGCTCATTAAGCGAAAGTGTATTTTTAAACCTTGTATATCAGGCTGTGTTTGCAAAGAAGGATGGATACGAAAAGGTACAAATACAGGAAAATGCATACCCCGCAGCAAATGTACCCGATGGATTTTATAAAATGTATTGGTTGCATGCATTAGAGCTTTAAAAACAATTTATGGTAGTACCTATCGATATTTTCAATGTTGATAGTCGCTAATATCGATATTAAAAAATGTTTCATTCTTCTATTTATTACGCTCATTAAGCAAAAGTGTATTTTTAAACCTTGTATATCAGACTGTGTTTGCAAAGAAAGATGGATACGAAAAGATACAAATACAGGAAAATGCATACCCCGCAGCAAATGTACCCGATGGATTTTATAAAACGTATTGGTTGCATGCATTAGAGCTTTAAAAACAATTTATAGCAGTACCTATCGATATTTTCAATGTTGAAAGTCGATAAAATCAATATTAAAAAATTTTTTCATTCATTTATTTCTTACTTAAAATCACGAAAAAACAAAAATAATCAACATTAATTTGTATTTAATAGCAACTATGTCCTCGGAATTCGAATGATTCGCGGCGGACCCAACAATGTATTTATTCTTGATCAATATTAACTGCCGAGTAGTACAAGCCATTTTTAAAGAGTCCTTTTGCCTATGCGTATAATTATGTATGTCGTCCTCAGAGACTACTATGTACTTACATAAGTGCTAGGACTACCAAATTCGTACAAATCTTTTCTTACTTTTTCTCGGAGATCAGTTTAACTTTGAACTTGGCCTCGACCGTTCCCGCCTCCTATAATCTACTGAAATGATTTGATGCTACGAACGGATAAGCAAATGAACAAAATGAAATGAAAGGAACAATTTTAAGGGGATACTGATTTCTAAGACGTTAATTAAAGAAGTTAAATAGTAAAAATATCATATTTTGCGCTGCGTGTCGGGTGTATAACAGCTAAACACACTAAATTGTTTCTTTCTTTCTTATTATAGCCTTATATTATGGTGTTACAACTTACACCATGAAGTATATATTATTTATTTTATTTATTTATATATGTATGTCTATCATTCTATCTAGATACCTCGTCAATCATAAATATTCGTAGAATACCCATTGCTCAATTAAGCGTAACAGTTAAAAATATGTTGGCACTATTATAAACGATAATTATTGTATTTGTTCTCACACTAACTAGGAAGTAGGGCCATAACAGCTTAAGCAACGCGGTTTCTTCGATTATCTTATGAGCATACGTAGCAATGCTTGAAACTATGAAAACCGATAAGTTGAATAAAATATATATTCTGAAGAGTTTAAAAGAAGCAGCTTTCAATTGATAAGCAAATATAAATATAATTTAACCGTCATCAATTTGATGGCGAAGACCGTTGGCGTTTAAACTAAGTCCACTGAAGAAGGCGGACACATGCGCTATACAAATATCGGTTAGATGCTGGTTAAAGCAAGATGTGGGCCACTTTAATTAGTTCGACTCCCCTGTTGACTGTTGAAGAATATAAACTTTGAACACATGTAAGTACACTAAATATACATTATGGTGTCTCCTTCTGTGCGTTGCAAACAAAATAAATACTATAATATAATACCACTGCAGGTGTAAACAAATATTTTAAGTATATTTGAATGGTTTTTAAATCATTAAAAAATAATTTTTTGCTGCCACATTTCGACAAATCTATGCTTGATATTTGTCTTAGGTAAACAAGACAGGAAAGACTTTGGGCAGTTATGAATGAAAACCATGCAAAAAACAACTTTCTGATACGATCTAGTCCAAGCAGCCTTGGAAAGCCGTATACGATATTCGCAATGTATGCATGCATCGACTTATGTACGTATGTATGTTCACCAGTAAAGAAATACAAAAAAATGTATGTACACCATGCAGTTGCTGATGCAATTCAAAATAAAATCGTACTTTGTATGGTTCAAAAGGAAACATACAAAATGAAGTAAACAAAGTTAATAAACATCGACTTTGTATAAAATGTGGTCTAACAAACTTTGTTATACATACTTATTTTTTCGAACGCTTTTGCGCTCGCTCTAGTGCTTTAAAGCTTTCTTAAGCAAGAGCTTTGCACTCAGCTTGATCTCCATCGCGAGCTTCAGAGCTAGGCAGCTTTGGTAGTTGGGGGGGATTGTGGCTTAGACTGGCTCTGTGGGTATTAGCTGCAACAACTTCTTTCGCTCTTCACACCATCGCGTGATTCATTTAGCCATTCCCCGCTCACTCGTAAGCTCGGCTCGACTGCGACCGCTTGCAGTGAGTTGTATGTGCGCTCGAAAGATTTTATATAGTCATACGGGTCCACCTAGTGCTTCAGTTTGGTGCTTAGACGCGGTGCGCGTACTTCGAAACGTGCAGCAGTTTTCGATATATTCGTCTCTTGCTCGTGCAACTGCCTTAAGTGGTCATCTAGTTTAAGTGACCGCTCATTACTCAAGTTGTCAGGCCCTAGTGGCACAATCTATATACGAAATAAAACACTGCACACTGAAAATTCGTGTATCCTGTTGGCAGAGTAATTGTGCAGAGGCAGTAAATGAGGCGATAATCCTCAGTGCTAAACTAAATATTACTTTCCAAAGTTCAGTTAAACACAGTTTAAAATGTTAGCCAAGTGGACCATGAATGTAAAGGGAGTAACGCGCTTATTCGGCGTACTCGTAGTTATAACAATACTTTCGGATATATCGGGAGTTCAAGCTGTCCGCATAGGAGGCCCACCACAGAAGCTGCGCTTAAAGGGTAAGATTATGCGTGCAACAAAACCTTTACATCACTTTAATAAAGTATTCAGTGGATTCAATTTACGTATAAAAGCTCAAGAATTTGGATACGCAAAAAATTTCTTGAATTTTGAAATGTAAAATAAATAAACCAACAAAATCTTTATATATAATGTGCATTCATCTACACATCCCACTTCATAAATAAACCATACTTTTCGTACGTTTGTACAACAAAGAGCGAGAAATAGTGAGAGTGCGAATTTTAAATTTAATTAAGCTTTGTAAGCCAGATAGCATGGCCTTGTGTATGCTTCGAGGAGCACTTTCATTTTTGCTGAGGAAAACAGCCCCGGCGTATACTCAATATGCAAACGGATATAAATTTGTGCATGTGTCAGTGCGTGTGTATGTATGTGTGTATGTAGGTGTGTATGTATATGTTTATTTTCATGTACTATAAGCTGTTATCCAGCTAGATTAACAAGTTGTGAATACATCGAATGCACGCACTTTAAAAGTGTCAATAACTCGATTTTTACTGCTAGCATTGTTATATTAAGCCGTCACTTTCCATTCATCATCGGACATCGAAATCACTCGAAATGAATGTCTTTATAGTGGCAAAGTTCACTTAAAGAAGAAAAGAAAAATAAGAGAAATCAAAACGGATAATAAATCCAAAAAGCGCATATAGAAAGTGGAAAACAATAATTACTAAATAAATGAAAGTCTCTCTGCGCCACGAAACTCACAAACTCTCCTGATGAGTCTCGTTAGAATCCCTAAAACTATAAAATTTAATTAATTTGAGATCATTTTTTGACTGAAAATTTTAAAAGTTTACAAGTTTTAATCAATGTTGTGTCCACATTTAAATTTACGGAGAAAGAAATACGTTGCACTTTAATAATGTTATTCCCCAAATTGTGTCAACGAATGTCAAATAATTCACCCAGAGGATAAACGATTAAAAATTTGTTCACCATATTTGAACTACATAGATTATCTGCTTATTTGTCAAAAAGTGGGTATATAATAGGTATACGAGTACTTTGGGAAATGTGTGATTGAAGAAAATATCCAATTTCATGGAAATCGGATTATTTTCATTTAAGCCATCGTTAATATTTTTTAAACACGATCACTATGTTCAATGAACTTCTAAGATATTAAAAAAAAAAATGCATCCTATGAAATTTTCGAAAACTTATTTCATGAGTTACAAATACAATTGTTATTTCTAACCTCAATATTGATAATCTATCAAAGTGTGAGCACATAGAATTATAGAATCTTAACTGCAAGGTGCGTATAAATTAAACTTTTTCAGATGTAAAAAGTTAAATTTTATGATGACATTAAAAAATAAATATAAATAAATATATAAAATAAATATAAATATATAAAAAATAATATAGTATCGTGTGTAAAAAAACAATTTTGGAGGGGCACATTCTTTCAGGCTACCTTACTAAATGGTTTTTAAATGTAACAATAACGACAGTTTGCGACTTTATGTATATGATAAAATCATTTTTTCAAGGGTTTTTCAAAGCCGTAATTCAATTTAAATTTTAGGGAAATCCACACTTGACCACATTTTAATGGGGTTTTCTTTAAGTAGAGAATTAATAATAAATTAGTCACATTAACAGTGTTTAAAAAATTATTTTGACTCATCTCAATGAAGAATACGGTAGGTTGGGAGTAACGTATAGTGCTCCTCAAAAATTTCTCTCCACTTGCGGTGTACTACTTTATTATGAAATTCAAATTGGTGGAAAGAGAGCACACTGTATTCTTCGATAGTTGCTTCAGATAACGATTGTTGCAACGAATGTGGGTGTCTTCTTAATATACATGATGTTTAATTCCTTCTTGTGATTGTATCTGTACAGCATCATTTTGCTTTGTAAATAAATGCATATGTATGTTACATGTTTGCATACATGGTTTTTGTAGATAACCGCCTAAAGTAAGCTCTACCGTTGTTGTTTTATTTTTGGTCTCTTAGGCCACACCCAGAAATCAGACTGCAATCTACTTTTACGCTGTGGTTGCAGCAGTGCGCCAGCAACTTTGCTGCGATTGCGCACGTTTGTCAAAATTGGCTTGATGGCAGTACCAACAAAAACCCAACCAGAGTCAGACGCAATATGGGTGTAATTATTATAAAATAAAAATCGAACTAAAATCGCTGGAGCAATTTACTCCAGTTTCCTGTATGGCGAAACGCTTACCAACATACGAAAGGTATGTGCTTGTGTACATATACGAATATCCGCGATATACGACAAAAACGCAAAGTAGGAAGTCGCACTGTGTCGGTATGTGAACATACAAAAGTACAAACTCGGGGCGCCTCAAAAACTTAAATATCTAAGGCAAAGTATTTATTTAAATATGAACTGTTCATCTCAAGAGTATCTTAAGATTCACAACAGTTTGATTTGACATCCAATGCATTTTTAATCGCCACATTCTAATGATGAGCGTAGTTTTTTGCGGTAGATTGTATACATATTATAAGTAATACAATATTATCAGGTTATGATTGACCTAGTTTGATTGTTAAAAATTCTAATTTGCAAAAAATTTAAAAACTATTTGACCGAACAAATATTTGTGTGAAATTGTGGCAAAATGAAATAGTAAACAGCGAGAAAATATATCTAAAATTGGAATGACTTAATTGAAAAATACTCACGATGTATTATTTTTTGTATGGCAGTTACAGCTTTGTATATAGGATACGTGTAGTTGGCGGTCTCTGATCAAATTTTAACTCTCAAATAAGTGCTAAAAAAATTTCCAAAAAAAAAGCTAAAGCTATACATTAGGTATTGTTAACTTCGATTTTTCGGCTCATTTGGGCGTATTAACATCGTACAGCAATATGCCAAGTTCCTAAAAACTGGTAGACTAATTTCCGTTACTACTGACAGACAGTCAAGGGATAGACAGATAAGCGGACACGGACATGGCTTGTGCGACTCAATTGTTGATGATTTTCATTCTGAAAATAAAAACATACTAAAGTTTCCTATAAGTTAGCAACTTCTAGTTAAATTAATTAACATATATACCGACCCCAAGGGTACTAAAATGGATCATATATAAAGTGCATTGCTTTTTCGGTATATGTTTAAAATGAGCTTTAGCGACATAAACCAACTAAGAGTGATATTTGCAAACTTTAATTCATAAGTATAACGTCGGTTGCGAGGCGGCCTTGTATATATTTATCTGGGGGCTGTGACTTAATAGATATATAAGTTAACTGTCTGCTAAATGAAATGTGTATTTTTATAAATACATATGCCCGTTTATTATGCATATGTTTGTACATCAGGTCGCAGTACATACATACATAAATATGAAAGTATATAGTATGTACATGTGTATGTGCACATGCCAAATTCAAATTCCAAAAGCAAACCCGTTGAACCCGTTGCAAACTCAATCTGTATCTGGGCGCTCGAGGTGAGATACATATTTTACTTTAGCGCAGAGCCAGCGTGCAAATGTCACGTTCGGATTTTTGGTTTTTGGCAGTGTTTCCGACACACTGCACATGTGCAAATACAAACACTGTTGCTTATATACTAAATACATAGGCATCATCTATGGAATTAAATATTGTGTACACACAGTGGATTTCTATTAGCTGCATAGATGTTGTCATTCCCCAGAATAATGATAATAAATAATTGCCCAGGATTGGTAAACTGATCTCTAGTTATGGCACCTGTCGCACCAAGCCAGTCAATTGACAGTCAATAACTGGTCCTGGTTCCACTGAGGGGAGTTAACTTTTTCGACAAGCATTACTTGTTTGTCACAGAGTCTGCATATGGTGAAAATCAATTAGTGCGTGTTTTGTTGATACATTTCTTCATTATTGTTTATATCTAATTATTAATAAATATATTAGAATAGTTTAAACTGATGTTCATACATATGTATATTTGTATGAATTCAACAAATTAAACTACAATACAACGGAATAGGTCGAAGGGTATTCTACTATGGAGTGATATATGTAGACTGTTGCTCACGTTAAAATTGACAAGCGCGTAATGCTTAGCTGAGATACTGATTTACATAAAAAGGATGTTCTAAAACATCCACTTTTAGATCTATAAAATACAAATCATATCTTTAAAGCGTTTTTTTATGAGAACAACAAAAACAGGGGAGATTTCCAGAAAGTAGGATATCGAAATGTATGTAAGTGATCAGTATCTATCTATTGTTTGTATGTAGGCTTATAATAGATAAAAGTGAAAGAGGTTATGAATGTGACGAGACCATCAGATAACTTTGTAATTATGTACATATATTACACGCTTAGAAATTGGTCGATTTAATAGAAAACGAATATCGCGAATCATAATATATATTATAATGATGAAATCAACAGATTTTGCGAACTTTTATTGAATTTATGCGTGTAGTCGCCAATCTAAGTAGGTCAAAAACGCGCAAATTTATATATTCCTTTTTGGTATAAGGCGAAAATTTGCTTGCATAATACGATAGATGTATGCATGTCTTTCAACGTGTGTGTGAACACACACCTACAGTTGTGCATAGAAACACATACATGTGCGTATTTGTTTATACATTTATCTGAATTTTAAGTGTCTTTTTGGTTGGCAATTTAATTAGCATTGCAAACCGTTTGCGATTTTCTTGCAAAAATCAATCGCTATCTGCGCTTTTGCCCCTGCCCCTGTTGCTGCCGTGCCGCCACTGAGCAATACCCTTGTGCTTTTAATCTAGCTAATAAATTGCGTTAAGCAAACCCAGCGAATATTGCGAAATAGTAGTCCATAAACAGCAGCGCCAAGCAGCAAAACCGCAACAACCTTGATAACTGTCAGAGCAATGATAAACGCCGCTGTTTATGACAATTTCATTTGGGCCATTTTATGATGCCAACCGTGTGATGCCAGTAGCGCATGTCTGGATAGGTACCTGCATGTCTGCACACAACACCAAGCTCCAGGCTATCTAACTTTAGCAACAGCCAGTATTGCTAGGTCGCTTGCTTGGATTGCGAATTCACAGTAAAAAAGTTTCCATGGGTCCAACGCATCTATGGGAGTTGCGGATAATTGAATGCTGACTTCTCCACCAGGAGCATTTCATTGGACAACAAAATCGAGCTATGCGGCAGCTGTTTGTGGTAAAGTAAGTTCTGGGTAACATTAATAATTTGGGTCAAGCATAATATAGCAGCGGGCAAAAATGAAAACAGCCTGCAGTGCGAGTGCTTACCACGAACTAGTTAACGTGCAGCCGAAGTTTTACATTACATAGACTCTCATAGACTCGTCTATATAAATGTATTCGGACTTAGACACAGACACGCTTGCCTACTCGTAAGCGAGTGTGCTACTATGTAGTCAAAATGGAACACAAAACTCGTTGGGGCAAAAAGCGACAGCGACAGCGAAGGAAACAGCGACAACAACTGCGTCTGCAACTGCGGCAACCAAATAGTGTTTGTATTGGCCAAAACTTTGTTGCAAATGAACTCGACTATAAAGTCGGACACGAGTTGGCCACTCAGAGACATTCCTAACCAACCTAAGCCGAGATCCGAGTAGCTGTAATCACAATTTTTGTTCACAATGTGGCCAATTCTCGCTGCGGTTGTTGTAAACGCCGTTGCGATGCTTATAAGTTTTTAATTTAGTAATATAAACTAATATAATAATAAACAATATAATTTATTCATCACAGTTTAGGTTTAAAAATGTATACGAGTTATATAACGATTTCTGTAGATTTCTCTTGGGAACACAAATGTGCGATCATAGTCGAGCGAAATCAAGCCGCATGACTAATTTTCTTCGGGAAGCCACACAAAAGAACCACAAGACGTTTCATTTCATCTGCATTTTGATTATGATTTGCGTTGCAGCTCGAATGCTCAGAGTAAGACAATTAATTCGCCTTTTACGTATGTACATTCAAACATACATACCTTCGTATTTATGTCGTTTGACATTCTTTTGTTGGCGTGGCTTTTATGCTTTATAAACAGAAAGCATCTATCGACAGTCTGTCACTTTCGCAACGATTGACACACATAAATACACATATTGAGTATGTTTTTTAATTAAAATGATCAACTTATCAAAACTTCATTATGAAATATAATATATTTTCGGACGAGTCTTGTAAGAAAAGCCATTCTCAGTTTATTCCAACTATATTGCATTATCATTATCATTATAATTATTCAATGATAGTTGACATTGTCAATCTTTGAGTTGTTAGTTCCAAATTGAAATGTGTTAAAAGAAAGTTTTAAGGTCCTGGTTTGCTGGATTGGGTACCCCACAATCGTGGGCGTTCAACCGACTAGTTTCTTTTTGTTTTAATGAATACAACACTTAGAATTCCAGTGCGAATACAATTGTCTTTTTCATAATATTCACATAATTAACATAAAAGAGGCCAAGTCATCTAATGCTTTGAATGAATGAGCTTCTTTACACATACATTTGTAGGTATGTGTGTATATAATGTTTGTAGGTCTGCGACAATTGCGCAATTGACCAATTATAACACTTTTACAATAATTTGTGAGAGAATTACAGTTCCAATTGAATTTCCGACATGGTGAATACCTCTTTGTTTAACTTTATGCAGTTTACGACAGAACAATCGGATATCTTTGTTTCTTCCGTCTAATCATATGGTCGAACATATCATACACATATATAACATAACGAACTATTAAGTTCCACCGAACTACTTGTATAATAAAATCTTATGGGCAAAATGTTACGCTAACTTATTCTAATTTAAGTTCTTTGCTTTTGCTATGCAAAAGCTTAGCAGATATCAAAAGTCAGCAAATGCATAACTTTTGGTAAATTGATTTACATAAAAGCAAATGGGTGTGCCAGATATTATGAAATAAATAAGCAAACATGCAATACAAGTAATTTATAATTAAAGCTGTGTTTATAAATGAAAACTCGAAAGCATCCGACAAATCTTTTGAAATTATTCAAATATATATAAATAATTAAAATATTAGAAAAACACCACAGGTATGAGATTAAGAAGGAATGTTACCTTCAGCATGTCGAATGCTTGATGTTTCTGTTTAAGTTCTACGATGTAATGTTTCGAGTTTATGAGTGTAAAAAAGTACAAATTACTCAAGATATAACTTAAATTAGAAGATTTTGGTTGCGATATATTGAAAAATAACAGATTTTTATGCAGCAATACTTACGGATTGTTACTTTTATGCCACCAACTGTTGTTCCCTTTATTTGCTTGATTTGGTTTAAGTTCATCACACTGATTGCATGAGTCCAAGATGCAATAAATGAATACATTCATCTTGCCCTAGTCAACGACAAGATCAGCAGCAAAGTATGATGAATAAAGTCCCATAGGTACCTTATGCTCTCTTGTTTGGCCCACTTATTTTAAGTGCTCACTCATTCGGAATGACTTTCACTGGCACTTACTGCTTGCAGCAGTGCGCCTGCGCTTTTGCCGATGAGACCACCTTCAATCCATGAATCTCCTGTTCATGTTCTTTTAATCCATGAATAATCAGTATCAATATAATATTATATTAAATCCTTAATATACTTATATATGTATATTATTTACCTTTAAAACAAGATTTCGTTTGTATTCTAGTGCATATTCTTATGTGCGTATTTGCAGCCAAGCATTATATATATACATGCTCTCAATTATTTATAGCCAAATTTGGCGACAAATTCGCGGATTAATTCGATCAGCATTCCATTTAAATTCATGCAAATCGCTTAAGCGTATTTTGATAAGTACATTAACAATGTATAAAGTATGAAATAACTGTTAAAAGCAACTGTTAAAAGCTACCTAACGGGTTTCGAATACCAATTCTCACACACATAATACACTAAGGCAGGCAAAACCAATCCAAATCGGTACAGGCCTTGTCAGTTTTAAATATACTTCCAATGGGCTAACATTTTGTTTTTACAAGAGTCACAATGCACTTTTAAGCTTGCTCACGTAAAGATAATCTCTACTTCATTCATGATTTAGATCATATATTGCGCACTGTCAGAAAATCATAACATCTTTAAATAAGGTAATAATTCCGTTTGTAATAAAGGAATTTTATTTGACATAAACGTGCCAGTATCCTATTAACTAGAAGGGTACAAAGCATATATAACGGCATCCCCTTTTTACGATTCTTCTATGAAAACGGTTACAATTTAAAACTCTTAATATCGACACTGTCTCATTTTAAAAGCAACACTACAAGTTGGTTAGTAGTTGTCATACCCTGTAGCTTACGATAGCTCAAAAGAATGGATTTTTATTTGAATCGTTACATATTATATTTAACTGAAGTTTATTTTGAAAGTGCATGAAATTACGTACATACAAAACATGCAGTATTCATGAAGAATCTATTTGAATTTTAATAGAAATGGAGAATAAGCTGTATGCATACAGAATATTGTTTCAAAAACTCTATGCAGGGTACATCAGGGTACGTTTCTATAAGACGACGAGTCTATTTGTTTTGAGTTTTGATCTGGAGCAAAGATATCGTCATTGCTTCGTAGTTTCTCATTTCAGTTTTTAACATTGTGGTATTTCCTTCTTCCCATAATGCACATTAAGTATGTCAGATGTATGTATGTATGCATGAGAGAAAGGCAACAAGAAAGAAAGATACATACAGCACACAACTGTTTGTTTATATACAGATACAGAGCACAGCCATGTTATAACTAAACTTAGTCAGTATGCATGCTAGCCATAAAAACAATTTATGATACTTAACAAATATCATTAGCTACAGTCGAGTGCATACCACTGAAGAATACCCATGATTCAGTTTTAAAATGTATTTCTCACATTTATGTAAGCACTTAAATGGTTAGGCCAAGAATATACTTATTAATTTGTGTATGTGTGATGTTATGTGAATATAGGTACAGACAGATCTGGGATATGAGTATGTGTCTCGAGCTAGTAAACTGTACCAAGTGGCGGAGGTTTAAGTAACATACCACATGAAGTATTTGAACTGTGATAGCGAATTATGGAATGTGAATTGGTTGATATTTACAACCGACTTTAAACCAGTTTAACGGTTTATGTGCAGCATAGGCACGTTAGCAGAGGAATATGTGTCTAGACTTTAGACTGTAGACACCCCATACACACTAATTGCAACGGGTTTGCTCCTACTAACTTACTAGACTAATGAGTACGAGTATAAACACGAGTGTGTGTGTGTGTGCGTTCTATGCATGCGAAATTTAGTCTGAGGCTACCAGACCTGCTGCGTCTGTACCTGTTGCAAGTCGAAGCCTGTAATTGAAACACAGCAACAACAGTGGCGGCGAACGAAAGTGCTTCTGGCTCTGCTGGTGGCAAGTGGGACAGCTGTCATCTTAGAGACTCGCTTTTTGCCAGCTTGATGCAGTTGGAGACTAGACGGTTCAACAAGACTTACATATAACCAAAATGAATATAGTTGCATGTGGGTATGTGCTGGTGCTGAGACTACTAGAGAAGCCTAACTGGGCTAACTAGGGCACACAGAGCACCACTGGACCAATTCACAAGTCGCGAGCAGCGTGTCTCAGCCAAGTGCTTCCTGCTCTCGATCTCAATTCGATGACACACACACGTATGTACATATGGATGTATGTATATACATGTGCACATGACGACTTGCACAAACAACACATGCGCGGGAACAGTGGACTCAAATTCGATTTTGATGCATTCAGTTTTTGCCGCTTTTCGTTGCAAAACTGTGAAACAGCTTTCGTTGATCTTTTTAATTCAAGTGTCAATTAAAAGATATATCAAATAGTGTGCGAGTTTTTTTGTTTTATATGCCGCAGTTAAAGTCGCACGTCCACTCATTTCATTTGACCGGTTGTGGTCAGAACTGTAAATACGTGACGATTCAGTTTTGAAATCGTTTTTCCAAAGTACATATGTAAGTATTTCAAACAGATTTCGTAACACACTCTGTGACTTCTGTGCGTCCGATTTCTATTTATTTTTGATGTTTTGATCCAAAAAATAATTGATCTTTGGTCCATCGTCAATTCCAACAATCATGTGGGTCAACCTTTAAAAATATTATATCCGTTCAATTTCAAGTCGGTGAGGTCTTATAAATTTTCGCAAATTTTGTGGTCTTAAACCTGTTTTATCTCATACCTTTTGGACTGTGCCCGTTAGTTTGTAGCTTAGGAGCCCGGTGCTAACCAGGCCAAATTGCATTCCTGCAGACCTGAACATACTTAGTACCTCTTAATCAAACTTGGCACTTAGCCACGCGTTAATTAGTAACAATCGAGCACTCCATTAAATAAACTTCTACGGAACATCAACTGTCGACACATAATTAATTTGTCTTTATCAAATTAGGAACTTACCTAATTTTCTCTACATATCTTAATACACCTTTTCATTGAGCACAGAATTACATTCTTAACTCTCGGCATACATACATAAATGTACCAAATACTATATGAACATATCCTCACATACGTCACATTTTTAAAGTTGCAAGTAAAGTTTACGATTACAAATAATTTATCGATAGTTTCTGTGAGCAACATAGCATTAAGTATTTTCGATAAAATAGAACAATTACATCGAGAAAGCGAAGATAGTGGCGCGAAGTTGTGATAAAAGTTCTTGAACAATCAAAAAGCTAAGAAATTCAAGAGATAGAATTGAGAAAATGTTGGAAAAGGTTTGTGTGGTAATGAGCTTCTAATAGTTGCTTTTAAATTGAACGAAAGGTATTTTACTGTCGGGCATAGTCGGCTGTTGCTTGCGGTACTTGTTTTGGTTTGTTAAGCCAATTTTCAGTTACTAATTTTAGTTATTTGACTTTGATCAACAACAAACGAAGCCCGCTTTTCTTTTCGTGCCCACAAAAGCTTATTCAAAATTTTATAAATTATAACGAGCTCAAACTTTGTTCGCTCATTCGACTGTGTGTATAGCTTTTCAATGTAAAATAATTGCAGAAACGCTGGGAAAATAATTTCAAAACTATAATAAAATATATTTCAATGAAGGTGGCAGCAATGAGCTTCATTAAAGATTACCAAACCAGGAAAGGTTTTGCGAATTATTTTTGATTGATTATTTCAAAAACAATACTATATGAAGAACATATTTCACATTTTTAAAAATATAGAGAATTAAAAACAATAAGGTGACATCTTAGATAATCAGGCTTGGGTTATTATTACTATCCATTTGATCATTAAAAGCTATGAGATCGTATTTGCTTGTAAGTACGTACTCCATTTTCATGCCATGGATTTTATTTTTGACTATTTTCAATGGCCGAAAACTATTTTACTTTGAAAACGTCTTAAATGGTGAAAGGCAAATCAAATAGGCGGGATATTTTTTTATGTATGTATGTACAAGGTATTTTGCAGCAATGCTGTCAAAAAAACGAAATCTAAAACTTTCTTATCCATGCCCATGTCAATGCTATTGGCAAACCCACAAGATCTTTCATTTCCCTTTCACTCATGTGGCTGAACTACCCAGGGGTCTTAGTAATGCAAATATTGCGACCAAAGATTAGTTAGGCGAGTTCACTTGCAAGTCAACGAGACTATGTATTATGCGGCCAGAAGACATGTTAATAGTAATACATATAAATACATACATACATTTTACACTTGCAATTAAATAATGAAATAAAAGTAAAACTGAGATTAAGTGAAAAAAGCATCTGAAATTGTGAAATCTGTTGACTTAAGCAGCTCGATGGTGGTGGAAAGAGGGGGTCGGTCGAACCGACATCGGCAGCCAGCAAACCGAGCAGCAACATCAACATCAGCAAGAAAATGAAATTAAGTGCTTATAAAAAGGCAACGCAATGAGACCGTAACGATTTCCCCTTCATTCGACGCAGCCGTCGTAGATCGTCGTGTTCATCGACAACGGCATGCGTAGTTTGGACAGGTCGCGTTAGTTCACTTCTTGGACTTGGAAAATTTAACTTTTAACTTTAAATCGACAAAGGACAGGTAAAACTCTCATGGCCGGACACTTTAGTAAGTTTTTTCATAGTTCAGAAAGGGTAGTCCCAGAGTTTTAGACATTTTCTGGCCTTGAATCAAATAAAGTTATACTCAAATGGTGTGAAAAATGCACAGAAAATGTTAGAAAAGGTGTCCGCCTAAGTCTCAGTCAAGGGGTTTTCACTGTCAAAGGAATATACCTAGCGACGTGTCGCTTCAAATCTGAACTTAACCCAAACCCCATGTGTGTACAAATGATCGACTTTGAAGAGATTTAGATTCACTGAAGAACAATGAAAATAAAAGGAATCAAAATTTATTACCGAAAAGTCTGTTTACATGGCAGTATGAATATGTATGCATATCAAATTGAACAAGATCTCGTGGGTAAATGTAAATGCATTCGGAATGTCAATGTGAACGCCGTCAAATGTATTCAGTTGTTTCCAATGTTTGAGGCTTTTTCACAGAGGCGAAATTAACTGTTGCATGCAATAGCTGCTGCCGTTAATTTCATTGTTTTTGTTTTTGTGTAGCTGTTGCACGTTGTACATTTCGGTGGCAATTTCAGTTTCGGTCGTGTCGCCACTGTCTCTCTTTGCGGCTAATTGTTGGACCATGCGTCGACGTCGCCATTGTTTTTATGCATGTGTTTCATTTTCCCTTTTATAGCATTATTATTACTTTTTGCTTTGGATATTTCGGTGCAATTTTGTGCACGTGAATGGAACGCCGGCCGCCGCGCCGCGCACACTGGGTAAAATCGGCAAAAAAGAAGCATAATGCACTATTAACGTATTTGGCCGTAAACTACCTTTATAACAAAAAAAAAAACACACACACATTCTTTATACTGTTTCAAAATACAGGCCACGTTCAAAGACAAAAACTAAACAACACTTTCTCGCATATTTTGCATTAGAAATCAGAAGACTTAAAGCCCGACTTTGAAAGGCGATAAGCTCGGCGCATTAGTGGCGAAAATTTGGTATTTGGCAATAGTGTTCATATACAGAGCATTTATTTTAAAAACATTTATTTAGATGGCTTAAATGACTGTTTGTTCTCATAAATTATTCCGACCACAACAGCAATACGCTACACACCTTTTCCTTTATCCCTTATAAAATTTTTTTTCGCAGAGCGGCGACATTTCTGATAAAAGAGAGAAAATTTGCCAACTTATGTTGCGATTCAGCCCAGAGTGCCGTGTCACGAAACACAGCAGCTCTCAATCGCATACGAACATAAAACAGCAAACAGCAGACAGTGAACCAACGAAAATCCGAAAACAATGAGTTGCATTCGTGTATGCGGAAGACAAACAGTCATATTCCTTAAGGTATTTGGTCACTAAGTGAAAGGTATTCCCGTCCATACCTACACACACACATGTGCACATAATCGAACATCTGCAAAGACTTGCAATTTCATGTGCAAGCTAATTTATTTTGCTTATTTGCTTACTTTTACTTTAACTAACCTGCCACTGACATGCGCATTGAGCTAAGTTCGAGTGGAAAAACTGTTACACTGTAGAGGCAGCGCTAACCAACACTGATTATTATCGATAGAAACATTTATTAAAAACAATAAGCACGATCTCCCACTTCTCTGATAAGCCAATAGAGACGAACACTTTTAAAATTTGAATCAAGAGTATAAATTTATGTTTAAAATACATACATAATATCGCAAATGCAAGTTCAATGTGAGAAGTTTATTCTCAAAAAGTGTGATTAACATTCAATTATTATCTTAAGGTAACTGTAACTGGTGGCAATAAAGCTGAAGATAACACACGTTACTCACACAGCGAAGCTCGCTTGCTGCGCATGGCCCTGAACTTGGCTCATAAAATGTTTTTTACAAACACAAAACACGTACATACAAGCACATCTTTTACACATGTATGTATGTCCATCTGTACGTTTTAAAATAAAAGGGAAAGAGACAGTAACAACGAAAATAGACACCATCAACACGCTAGGGAGTTGGACAGAGAATGGTTCACATCGTACCCTATGGATAGATAGAGCCCTATAACGAGTATTCGTTTTAACAATGCCTCACGAGCGGCACCAAGATATTGTCCACGCGAGTTCGTAATATGGTTACGAGAAACTCATTCATGTCATCCAACCGCGCTGTTGAATGAACGAATATGAATAGAGAATTTTAAATCCTAGCTTAAAGCTAATATATGCACATCTATCATCATTCATCCTCAATAAAAGAAAACCATTGGTCAAGTCTAACTTTATAGTGATCAAGCCTCTCACGCATTTTTTAGTTATGCGCTGCTTCAGATCCCCATTTACATCATGTTTATTTGGGGACAAGTTGGCGCTGAGCGGAGTATAAAAGATTGATTGAAGCACAAAGACAGAAAGTGCTATTGTTTGTTGTCTAAGTCTTTCGTTATGTTGGTGTCTTTTAAACTATGGAATATATACTTATTGAGTTTTCAACTGTTGAAACTATTTCATAACTGAATAATTGTTGATTTTGATTACTTTTATTAACTTGGCTCCGATTATGCCGTTCTTTTTATCATTCTCCCAAATCAGCGTATCTTTGAACTTGTTAAGTAGTGAAAGTCTTTTCGAAAGTCAATTAAAATTGTTGTCCAAATTCTTTAAAAACTGCCCCATGGCCACAAATGGGATTTAATGAATTTTTCAACTGTTTTTACTAATTCGAAAGGCGGACGAAATATTTCACATTTCGGTCTACCTAACCACACCCTTCAGTTTTCGTACTAGTAATGTTTTACGGGCACCATCGAGGTCGCTCAATTATGAGTAGACATACTTCAAAAATCCTCCAGAGTATAAAAAGCATTCAATCAGCTGTGGTTGTCGTTCAAACGAAACAGAAGGTCGTGGCTTTCAATTACCCTACTTATGAAAGCAAGACATCAGCCTTATTACGATTTAGCCCCTTCTAATCGTAATGGCAGGCGCACACTTTACAATTGGTCATATCTACTCGATCGAATTGTAATAAGCTTAACGTAACTATGTAAATATTCATATTAACATACCCCAATATTATTATATTTATAACTTAAAACAAAAGATACTGTACATAGTTTGACTTACATACATATTTATGGATGCAAACTATTGCCTTCCGTATAATGAACGTACCTTATGATTATGTTATAAAATAATTGGTAACACTGAGTAAAACGTTAAATGTAGCCTTTTTAAATTGAACTACGACACAACATGACAACAAAAACAGCGGCAACCACATCATAGAAATGAAAGAAATTGCATTTATATATTGTTCATATGTTCATAATATGAACCATATAACATTTCGTTACGAAAGCGGAAAGTTGTAAGGGTTTGGTAAGGTTAATCCACAGAGCTGAAAACAAAACAGACAGCATTTACAACAAAGTCGCCCACTATTGATGTCTGACGTTGCTTGCAGCAAACTAAGACGAAACCACAACCAATTCCCATAAGAAAAGCCCAAAGATACTAATAATTGGGTTCTCATAAGGTATCTATCAACTAATCTTGTTCCTGAAATCAATGCTTAGATTGTAATGCTTTAAAAGCTTGAAAAGGCCGCCAAAGACGACAAATAAGTAACGAAAGCTACACTCAAGACTGCCCTCTATACGATTAGATTATTAGATACTTTGTCTGAATTTAACAATCGTTACACACTTACAATTCTCTACAGAAAGACGACACACTGGCAGACACCAGTTTTTGTTAATCAAATATATATATTAAGTACATACCATACATACATACATATACACTTTATCGGATCGGAGGTCTTCTTTCTGTGCTTGCGAACTTTTAATCAAAATGAATTTACCCACTGAATACCTTTTAAATAAATACTAGATTTACTATAAAAAACGTTTGCCTAAAAAAAGTTATACGGCATGTCTCATAATCTAAACACTGTGGGGCCCCACAAAGTCTCGCATTGAGGCCTCCGAGCAGGGTCATCGCCATGGTCTAGGGCCACAGGTACAAAACTTCTCACGTCCTTTATTGGTAATTCATAAAACATTTCCAAAATGAAGAGAGGGAGAGAGAAATCTTTACCTAGGGCCCACTTATTCTCGAATACAGTTTATTCGGTTGTTATTACTTTTAATCTCTTAAAACTACAGACCTCGCATTCTTCTGATTGCTCCCTTTTCAATTTTCAATGAGAGTACTTAAATACAAAATACGAAGTTGAGTAAGGTTTATTCATCGACAAAGTGAAAGTGAAGAGCGAGCCAAGAAACTGCACAAGAAGTCGACAGGGCGCGACCAAATCATTGTGACCTTCTTGGTTGCAATGAAAACTGCTGACAAGTGGGCAAATGCATCAACTAATATTAATAATATTAACAATAATGGTAGCAGCGGAGTAGTCGGAGTAATACTAAGCAATAGTGGGAACTGTAAAAGTAGTAGTACAAGTAATACTTACAGTAACTGTGAAAATGGCTATACTTTGTACTAGCCGCAGCAACAAAAACAAAACAAGTCAAGAAAACAACAAAAACGAGTTAATAAGCAACACTATCGCCGGCCATTGTGCAACACCCTGGCATTACGAACACAATTAAATTACAACCGCACCGCAACCTACCTAGTATGCCGTCAATTGGCTGGAACGTGAACGCATTTCACATGAAACACGAAAGTCAAGTGACCATAACCCCAACTTCCAGTTTCTGCGGACCTCTGCAGCACTATTCAATCAGACTTCAGCTTAGCGACTAAATTCGCCAAGCGAAACTGTGAAACTATTCACGGGGTCTACTCCTGAACTAGCCGTGGCTTTAGCAAACAACTAAGCCTAATGAATACTTAACCCCTGGACGAGATATGTTCACAATTTCGGGGAGGGGAACATAAAATTTGGATGGATTATCTGAATCACTTTCACTTCACCGACAGACAAATCTATTAAGATCTATGAATAAGCGTTCCCCGGCTTGTGTCTTGAAATCCGGCTTGAGAGCTATTTTTACGAGTACGTACCTAAGTATGTAGCATTTGTATACCTTCACATACAATCTTTTGTATCTTTATAGACATATGTAGATATTTATACACTGTACCTATGTATACTTACAATGTAAATTGTTAACAAATCAAGAGAAATATCGGAACAGGCAACGAGCTGTGAAGTATGTTCAATGTGTATAGTACATATTATGTAGCTCAGGTTTAAATGAAATCACCGAAACGTATTCACAAAGATAACGAGATGAGAAATTGACACACGCAGCACTTTTCGTAGACACTTTCCTCACTGGATAAAGCCAAAAAGTGAATAATGACACAACACTAAAAATGAACAACAATTAAAGTTAATGTGACCAAATTAGAGCGTCTGCAGTGTGCAAAAACCATAATTGTTAATTTAAAATAAACAATTATTACTACTAATGCAAGTGCATGCATGTACGCAGCCAAACTTAACCATAAGCCAAACACATTCAGCGATGCATAAAAAGACGTAACTGAGCTCTAAAATATCAAAAGCCCACGCTGAGTGGGCTGACTACCGACCAAATCCATTTTATGTGGCTGCTTACCAAACAGAAAATATTAAATGTGAAGTGTAGAACCTATATTAATGCAACAGATGCAACCTACATACGCACACACCATGTGCATACATGGGCACACCAGATACGCACTCGTGCACTATTATTGTGGTCAGGAGTACGGAGCCTGAAACAATGTGATAGCTTCTACTAAGGCTCTAATTAAGGAGCACTTTAAAGACCGCTGGAGTTGCAACCACCGACTTGGCTCTGCGCAATTTCTCGACGTCGAGCTAATTTATTTATTGCCCCATTGCCTGAACAAGTTGTTTTAGTGTCGCTAATTATCCAACAGTTGAGTTTTCGGTTTCGTTGTGAAAGTACGGCAAAAATCAGATCGACACACCGGCCAGCCACGATGGCGGCTATGTGCGGTTGTATACCTACACACGTAAATATCTATGTGTTAATCTGTGTGATGGTATGTCTGTATGTATGTGCTTGCTTGCTGCATGCGCTGCATTTGTCTCTTGGTTACCTGACGGTGGCTAGCACTGCCACATCAGCACAGCTGAAACAGCAAATCGTTAATCAATTCAGGCAGCTTGCCAGTATCTACGAGTGCATAAATAGAGATCGTTAATGCCACAAACTCGAACACTCAGACATACATTGTGCATGTGTACATGCAGTACACAACATATATTGTACATACATATGTATGTATATAAAGACAAACGAACTCTTGGATTATCGCTCGGTCATTAAGCCCTAGTACTTTTCCCATTTCGCGCATATTCGCCAACGCAGTGCACAATAAAAACTCTCTCCCCATAAATAGTACTTGATGTACGTGGATTGTTAAAATTAGAATACAAAAAGTAGCATAGGCAGATTTCCCATTACTCCCCTGCGAATCTTATCTTTTATGGTTCAAGGTACAAACAAATCTGTATGTAAATAAGGTTGAAAGACCTTTCAAGAGCTGGTCAGACGGGGAGCTTCCATCTGTAGTACTTTATTATAAAGTAGGACTTTGAATTTAGTGGCAAATGCAAAGTGAGTGGAGTCATGCATCTGCCTATCTGGTGTACATACATATGTATATGCTAACTTATAAATATATTATCTGACACATATATATGTATATACCATACATTAGATATGTACGTAGTGGGTTGTTTAGGTTTACTCGATGCAATACCATTTCCTAATTGCTAATGCTTTTTTTTTGTTCTATCAAAAATCACCGTAAAACTGCAACATTAAAGTGCTTTAACGTAATTGGAAAAATGAAACAATACAATACAATTGTAACCAGACAAACGCTCCAGTCCACCCAACAGTAAGATACCCTACGCCCAATTTTGAAAAACCAACAAAAATAAAATTGGAGGATATGGTATTTTGAATAACTTCTGTGCTTATTGTCCGATTGGAGGAGGAATAGATACCACATCCAGCTAGCTATGTATAATATGTAGTAGTATGTCTAGCTTTAATCATAGGTAAGAGCTCGTTATTCAAACAGGTAGACGGAAAGACTTACAAGAACCAGTAAACACAAATTTAGTGCACACTTACTTAATCAATGCTTATTCAGGGTCAGCATGGAGTGTATTTTAATATTTGTTCTAAATTTGATAGTTCCCGAACTATAATCACTTACTTTAATTGTTCATATAATCAAACGGTCGTGTTTGGATGGAGCTCAGGCTGATACATAATAGAATACGTATTTCCGTACTTTAATGGGGAAAATATGCTTACTTGAATAGGTAACGTGAACATACGTAAAACTCAATTGTACAAACCTATTAGACCCTTTTTGCTGCATGCAGATGTATGTTTTGTATTTGTGTAGCTACAAATAAAATACATATCATAACATACATAGCATACTACTGCATGTGTGTGAATGTATTGAAAAGTAAATTTGAATCAATTCAATCAAGGCCGGCGCAACATACATTTGAAAACGAATTCCAATGATTTCAAAGAATCTGACTGGAGTGTTCGATACGATTTTAATTATCGAAGCACCATGCAGTGCTGTATCACTCCGAAAATGAAATTAATTTGATAACCTTTAATCTACCATTCGTGAAATAATAGACATCATACTACCCAATATGGCTTTTATGGCAGCTTTACCATATATCAAAATGAAATACCCTCTGCATAGTTAAAAGAATATTCTTTTTGAATAAAACCTTTTTAAAAAATTGAATAAAGAACAACGGTAGTAATTCGAATCTAAATGTTAATGGCTTTCTGTCGGATTAGAGGATATAGTTAATGTTTATATTATGACTTTTTATATTATATATTATTGACTTAGTTCATTAATGATAGAATTAGTGAGACCAAATTATTTGAACAGACGGGGCTTATCGATTCGGTTATTAGAACCAATCAAAAGTATGTATGTATATAAATATAAATAGGCTGTGGGGTCTGCCACACCTCCACATGACTTTTACATACATACTTTTGCTCAAAGCTTTTTTACATTTCGAATAGTCGAAGGGTATAACAACGATGTAAAGTTTTTAAACAGAATGTGGGTTATACAACAATCGTTTTCTCACCCACGCGAGTTACAATCTGCCACATTTGGCCAATGCCAAATAGACTTACAGCGACGGTGCATTGGGCTCTTGGGTCTTGGCGCTTGGGGCCGGAAAAGTCATTAAGTGCAAATTTTGGTCGACCTCACATTAAAAAACCTCGCACCATTTCGGCACCAAAGTTCTATGTTAATGTTAAGCGCCCCAATTGCGTTTTGTAACAAGTAACAAGCACTGCTATCGACCACGGCCGACTGTAAGATACCCGTCACCGAAATATAAATCATTGCAATTATGTTGTTATTCTAATAATGGATATAAAAAACATTGATTTGATCAACTTTTTCGTTAAGCTTTCGATTCCATTTTAAATGATAGGTCCATCTAGAACCGATCTTATAGTAAATGTGAAGATTTTCATACTACATTCAGTATTCGGAATATGAGTATATATTCCTTTTTTTCGACAATTTTAAAGGGTATTATAATTCTAAAATCATGAATTTAGTACAACACATCACTATCTGTTTCGGATTTTAAGCTACCCGCCTCATTAACAAGTGTCCAAAAACGAATCTTAGAACGAGTTGCAATTATTTTTTCCGGTCTGTTCAGCAACGACAAAAATAACGGATAGAAGGTAATAACAGTAACATTCAACTTGTATTCAGCATGCCTAACTACAATTTTTCTGTGAATGACAATACGATATCAAATTGGCTTGCACCTGTCCTAGGAGGCCAAAATGGGTCGTGGCTAGTCTAAATTTCAGGCCAAACATTGATTGCCAATGACTTTCAATTGACTGCACTTATTTTTTGGATTTACTTGACTTTTTGGCTTGAGACCATTAGTAACAATATCTTAAGACAATCCAGCAATACAGCATAGATTCGTAAATTTTTCCTCATTTATACATATATTTTTAATGATTTTTCTGGAATACAAAGCTTTTCACATAAAAGCACTTAGAGCTCGAGATTTTATTTAACTAAAATATTAATTTTTTATTTATATTAAAAGCTAATATATTTAATATCTTTGATCCGAATAAAAATTAAATGTTTAACTTAGGCGTTTCTATGTCTTGAAAAAATCGTATGAAATTGTCTGTTTCGACCTTAATTGGCTTGGCAGAGACTTGGTTTTCTTCAATTTTCTTCGACCTCAATGAGAAACACCTTTTAAATACATTCCAATTTCTGAAAACCCCTGCATTCCAATAATGGTAAATACGCTAGTACGTATGTATGCGCTCGAAAGCACACGCGAAGCACAAATATCTGTGAGAAAATATGTTCACATTCAAGTTTATATAATTATATACTTAATATCTCAACAGATCGAACTAAATTCATTTAAGTGTATGTTTGCACATGTACCTGAACATGTATACAAACAAACTATATGTACATACGGTCTTTGGTATAACTTGAGTCGTATAAAATCAAAACAATAAAATCGAAATCACAAGAGCATATGGCCATTAAAAATTTTGCCAATAGCTTTTGCTTCTAGTTAAAGCAAGCACAAGACTTTTTCACTTAATTAGTTGCTCGAAACGCGAACCTTGTTGCATTGCGTCATCGCTGAGCTGATTGAACTCTTGCGATTGCACAAAGCTGAACATAACAAAAAAAATACCACATACGTATACGTGAGCAGATACAGATACAGATGCAAAAACTGATACAGACACAGAAACTGTAAGCAATTTGCACTTAATTTCAAACGTAACTGGGCACGACTTTTATAAAGTACCTTTGCCAAAAATCAACTTTTCAAATTAATTGAAAAGTCCAAGTTCACCAACGAACAGAAAGTAATACCAAATTTGTTTTATTGCAGACAAACAGCCGGACCAGACCTCGGCGGGCTCCTATTGGCAGCAGCACGTTGCCACACCCAGCAGCTCGACGCCCTTCGATTCGCCCTTTTACTCGGCGACGCATGGCCTCGTACAGACGCACCCCTCGCTGGCCGCAGGCAACTCGCGTCCAGTGCCCCTAAGCAGCAACAGCTTAGGCAGCGGTGTCCCTGCTCAAGGGGCTGGAAGCAATCCAGCACTTACCGCTGGCAGCGGATATCTCAACTCGCGTGGTACTCTACCTAGTTCCGCGCGCTACCCGGCTAACAAAATCAGTGGCACGGTAGTCGATCCGAACCCCAAGTCGCCCTTCCGCCATTTGGACTTTTCCACCAGCGCCACCGCGGAACTGAGGCGCAATCCAGCACTATCTGCTCCTGATGAGTGTGCTCGTGCTTGCCGTGAGGGCGAGCCCCCAAGGATCTGCTATTACCATTTTACACTGGAGTACTACACGGTCCTGGGCGCGTAAGTAACTTGTTAAAAATAATTCCGATACTTGATATTCATAGCACAGCTTATATAAAAGAAAACTAGGGTACCCTTTGCCCAATTTTGAAAAACTATTACAAACATGTTTCCCACTAACAAGTCCACAACAGCTAGTTCTGGTTTGACCGGTTATTGCTGAGGCTAATGTCGAGTATCTTTTTTTGAAGAATATATATTTGAAATATTATATATATTCTTAATCAGCACTACAAAACTCTATTGATAGTTTGTATGGCAGCTGTACGATATCTCGGCTCAATTGACCTCGTTCCGACTTATTCTCATGTCTGCCAAAACTGAGAGAGTTGGCTTATTCGACTGTACTGTTGCTGCTGATTCAGAACGCATATATTTTTTATGGTCGAAGATGTCTTTGAAGGTGCATTGCGAACTTCTAGTCTATACACATTGTAAGAGTATACAAAATTGCTAAACACTATCCATGCTAATGACTTTTGAAAATTGATATAAAACTCTGGACTCTTTTAACTAGCAGAGGAAGAACCCAAAAACTGAATCTTTAAGAATTTTCAAACATTCAAATTTATTCTGACTTGAAAAACGAACAAGCAGCTAAACACATAAACTAACATATATGTGTATATTTTATCTTCAGTCCTCACACATAAAGCAAAGTCGAATAAAATTAAAACACCAGGAAAAATATAAGTGCACTCGAAAAACGGTAACTTGCCAGTACACAGTCGAGGCAAACCTCAGACTTCACGTTGAGTTCATATGCCAATGGACATGTGTTCAAATTATTCCCACGCCATAAGTGCTGTTATGGAAATAGACAAACAAAGAGTTAGCCGAGCCGCGCACAGAAAAAAAAGAAACAAAGAAAACGTTTTTTGCAAGTTGCAAGTTTGCTAAAAAGTGAAAACTCGCGACAGCTCCGGTTACGAGCCTCAGCTCTTGCTCTACTGCGCTAATAATTAATTTTCCAAAGGCAGTAGAAGACCGACAATGCCAACACAGCCGTGGGCAGTTCCACAATCCCAATGCGATTATGTTTGCAACTTCACAATGCAAACGTTGAATAAGAGACCGAGTGTGATCCACAATAATAAAGATAGATAGAAGTATAATCTTCAGGGGTCTTTCCTTTTATTTAATGATATTTAACCTCAGAGCATAGCATTGATCCGTCACACTTTAATTGATAGTATCAAAACAACAAGAACAAGTGTTAGTTAAACGTCGTTACTAGTACCTAGTATTGGATAATAAACAGAGGCATAACTTCGAAAGCCCCCATGCTGTTTTTAACTTAAGTACTCAACAGTTATTATATTCACATGCTGTATAAATATTTATAATAGTATAAAAAAAAAATAACAAATAGAGTTTTGTAATCTGATACAAGATTAATTTTTCGACAAGTAGATGTTGTGTATTCGTTTTTGAATTGAACTCTATCTCAACAAGAGTGAATTTAATCTATATAATGACGAAAACATACACTAATGTACGTATGTACGTACGTATATATGTATGTATGAATACAGAGTAATTATCAAGCCTGTCTTGCTTACAACAAGCACGCCATTTCAATTATGCATTTTAATGCAATTGTTCGCATTTTCCATTTGTAAACTGTATCCGGACATTATTATTACTGGTGGGGGCATGATTAATTTCCTGTCGACGACGCTGATATCCAATGTTTCCGAAACATATGTAGATGACAAATAAACAACAATAGATCCTAACGTAACTATGTATATTATTTCTTCTGCCATTGACCCATCAACGTTTTTCTTTACAGCGCCTGTCAGGTGTGCACGCCGAACGCTACCAATACTGTTTGGAGTCACTGTCAGTGTGTTTTGGCCGATGGTGTCGAGCGGGGTATTCTAACGGCGAACCGTATGATACCTGGTCCCAGCATCCAGGTGTGCGAAAACGACAAGGTTGTCATTGACGTGGAGAACCACATGGAGGGAATGGAAGTTACTATTCACTGGCACGGAATCTGGCAACGCGGATCCCAGTACTACGATGGTGTGCCATTCGTCACCCAATGTCCCATTCAACAAGGCAACACATTCCGTTATCAATGGACTGGCAACGCGGGAACCCATTTCTGGCATGCTCACACCGGATTGCAGAAACTCGATGGTCTATACGGCAGTGTTGTGGTCCGTCAGCCCCCATCGCGAGATCCCAACTCGCATTTGTACGACTTTGATCTGACTACTCACATAATGCTTATCAGCGACTGGCTGCACGAAGATGCAGCAGAGCGCTACCCTGGTCGTTTGGCTGTCAACACGGGTCAAGATCCCGAATCTATGTTGATAAACGGCAAGGGCCAGTTCCGAGATCCAAACACAGGCTTTATGACAAACACGCCCCTCGAAATATTTACCATTACACCCGGTCGGCGTTATCGTTTCCGCATGATCAACGCGTTTGCATCAGTCTGCCCAGCGCAAGTGACAATCGAGGGACACGGAATGACAGTTATTTCAACTGATGGTGAACCAGTGCATCCTGTCAACGTCAACACAATTATATCGTTCTCAGGTACAAATACGTCTATGAATATTGTATATGAATATTTAATAAGTTCTCTGTTGATTGTAGGTGAACGGTACGACTTTATTATTACTGCCGATCAGCCTGTAGGCGCCTACTGGATACAACTGCGAGGTCTTGGAGAATGTGGAATACGACGAGCTCAGCAACTGGCAATATTGCGGTACGCCAGAGGACCTTATCAGCCAGCTTCGTCGCCTCCGACTTACGATGTTGGAATTCCACAGGGTGTGGTAAGTTGATTTCGAACATAAACATTTCATTTATTTATTTTGATCAGTTTTGAACCCATTGAGAGTCAAGCGTTCGTTTGTCCAATTGTTTTTGGTCATCAATCTTCAACGTTAGTATTCCTGGATCTGATCCAGTTCTCAGATAAGCATTTACATAATTGCACCTGTGTACATCAGTAAGAACAAGTTCTTAAGAACAAACTTGCAACAAAGTAAAGAAACTAAAATAACCTATAATTACTCTCGTTTAGTTTGAAATTGGCTTATTTGCGTTGTATATTGTTCCACTTAATTTTTAATTTAACTTTCCTTATTTGTGAAATTCACAACATCGAGTTAAAGCTTAACGAATACCTTAAGCCGCCAATAATTCAACTGTAAGTACAATGTATTATATACATATGTATAATATTTTTGTTATGTATAATATTGTTGTATGATACATACAATACGAGTGTATATTGTAAATATATGTATAGATAAACAAAGAATTGTGATGTTGAGAAATGTAACTTGGACTCACAACGACTCACAACTACTTCTCTCTGTCTTCATCCCTCCTACCTACAAACCTCCCAACGCAAAACCCTTAAAGGCCTTACACAAAATAAACTAGCCACAGCTATGCAACTCGACTCCTGCTCTCGCACATGTATATATAAACACGATTTTCTTTTCATTATCACGAATTACATTGTGGCGAAAACTAACAAAACTAAAAGGTCATGAACCCCTTGGATGCTCAATGTAACCGCCAACGTAACGATGCTATTTGCGTAAGTCAATTGAAAAGCGCTGTCGAAATCGATCGTGGAATCTTAGCAGAGAAACCGGATGTGAAGATTTTCTTGCCGTTCCGATTCTTTGTGTACCGTGCCGAGGATCTCTTCCAGCCCAACACCTACAACAGATTTTTAGGTTTGCAAATTTACCCATCTCAAACAAGAAGCTTTAGTAATAAGTATGTTTCATTATAGTGGCTCCTACGGGCGATCATGTTATTTCCTTGATCGATGAGATATCCTATTTGTCAGCGCCAGCACCACTTACATCCCAATACAACGAGATCAACCCGGAACAGTTCTGCAACGGCGACAATCGTCCCGCAGACTGTGGACCTAACTGCATGTGTACCCACAAGATCGACATACCACTCAATGCGATTGTGGAGGTTGTCCTTGTTGATGAAGGTTAGTGTACTTAAATCTTAGCAGCTTATTTTTCCTATTATTTACTTATTTTTTTGTTTTTGACTGACTGCAGTACAACAACCGAACCTGTCACATCCATTCCATTTGCACGGCTATGGCTTTAGCGTGATTGGTATTGGTCGCTCTCCGGACTCGACTGTAAAGAAAATCAACTTAAAGCATGCACTTGACCTTGACAGACGCGGTCTTTTGCACAGACAGTATAATCTGCCGCCAACTAAGGATACAATTGCGGTACCCAACAATGGCTACGTAGTCCTCCGTTTTAGAGCCGATAATCCTGGTAATTCTTTTTGCTTTCAAATGCTGTTCAAACTATAAGTAACTGTTTTTATCTCTCTTTGTGCGTTTAAGGTTTCTGGCTTTTCCACTGTCATTTCTTATTCCACATTGTTATTGGAATGAACTTGATTTTACAAGTTGGCACCAATGCCGACTTACCACCAGTGCCACCAGGTTTCCCGACATGTGGCGATCACACTCCACCCATCCCCATAAACTAAGCTAGACTATAAATTGTCGGCTTAATCTAGAAAAAAAGGACTTGCCTACTGAACGACCAGTTTGTACAAAGTTTTAGAGACAGCACAATAAGTATGTATGTATGTATTTGTTGTAATATACCCTATCTAGCACAACTTTCTTGACCTGTATGATACTGCTCTCATATATTCCGCATAAGCTTGCCTTTGGGTGCACATGAGCATGCATCCTATCAAATTTGCATTAAGCAATATCGTCCTCTATACACCCCAATTTCACAAAAAGTGTAGCAAAAGCGGTGATATAATATTTGAAACAGCCATAAATACTCCCAATAAAAAACTGTCAATTTTTGATTTATTTTTTTATCGATTTGAACATTTGCACAAACTACCCAATACCTTAAAATGTATTCTTTATAAACCAAACCACGGACAAGTTTGCATCCCTGATTGTCAATATAACTTATATACACATGTACACAACGTTCTTAATAGATCAAACGCTGGTGCCTAGTTTATTCAAAACAGGCTTTTTCCACTAATAATAGGGAAAACGTTATGTTTTGTTGAAATAAAGAATACATTTCGATTCAATTTCAAAAGAAATAAAGTAAAAAGTAAAATAAACATAAAAATAATTATATATGTACATAAAATGTGTCAATTACGAGTTATTCTTAAAAAATCTACTTATGTAATGCCTAGGGTCTATATTTAATAAAATATACTCTGATTGGCTTTTCACAGTCATATTTAATAGCTGCAAAATTAAATTCTTATAAATATGTGAAACGCGCATTTGCTATTGATAAATATATATGCAAGACAAAAACTTGTATACTTACAAAAAATATATATACTATAAATACCTGTATATTTAAACTGAAGCAACTAAAGATTTGTAAAGCATGACAGTTTCTCACGAACAACCCCAATTAACTGCCGTTAAATGTATATTTATATATTTTAAATAAATTTTAATAAAATGTGTAAAATAAATTAGTGCCACCGTTTCATTTCCATTACACTTTATGTTATATTAGTAATCCGATTTGCACGAGCATCTTCTACTACGATCGTGGTGATAAAGTATCTACTGTGTATGTATATAAAATTTGATCACACGTATACAAATTCCACCAACATTATATCCTAGGATATGTATTCAATTTCGACTGATTATATCTTTCAGATAAGTATTTCAAGGTACTTTATGTACACTATTATGATTTAGTAAAAAAATGATCTAATAGCATTACATCGTATTATGGTCATCACAAGTCTTTTAATTTTGCATTGTTCACAGATTCTCAACCCTTTAGACGCTATTTGCGACCGCAAACGGGCCGACGCCATTTGTGTTTCGAATTTGAAGAATGCAAAGAAAGTCGATAAAAGCGTTTTAGTCGAAAGGCCAGATGTGAAAATCTTCCTTCCATTTCGATTTTATGTGTACGATCCGAAAACACTTTTCATACCCAATACGTACAACAGATTTTTGGGTACGTTTACAATTATGCGATTAACTTATCATTAATATTTTACTAACGAATAACCGTTGCTTGAACTAACACATAACTTTTTATACACACCTACATATGTACTAAACTTACATACATATGCTTCAATGGGTCAATCCAACATACTGATCGCTACCAACGCACTAAATAGTTGTGCCTAGCGGTGACCACCTTACTTCTCTCGTCGACGAAATCTCATACATATCGCCTCCGGCTCCACCACTGTCGCAGCTCGAGGACATTCCACCTGAGTATTTTTGCAATGGTGACAATCGACCTCCCAACTGTGGACCCAACTGTGAGTGCACACACATGGTCGACATACCCTTAGGAGCGATTGTGGAGGTGGTTCTGGTGGATGAGGTACAACAGGCAAACCTGAGCCATCCATTCCATTTGCATGGCACCGCCTTTTACGTTGTAGGACTGGGCCGATCGCCAGACAAGTCAATAAAAAAAATCAATCTGAAGCATGCATTAGAACTAGATCGCATGGGAATGCTGGAACGAGACTTCTCAAAACCCCCTCTGAAGGACACAATTGCTGTTCCCAACAACGGATATGTAGTGATGCGTTTTCGAGCCGACAACCCGGGCTACTGGCTGTTCCACTGTCACTTTCTCTTCCATATTGTAATTGGCATGAATTTGGTCTTTCACATTGGCACACAAGCCGACTTACCGCCTGTGCCGCCGCGTTTTCCTCGCTGTGGTGACCACGTACCACCCGTAACTTGGTACTAACTAACACATAGCAGTTAGTAACTCTCGTAAACTTTGTGCTATTTCTTTAACTAAATGTTACAATTTTATTTATTTATTAACAAATCGTTTAAGTTTAGCCTACATATAGTCTTATTTATTTTGTAAAATGCAATGTTAAGACAATTTCGATATAAGTCAAAATGAATTTAATGGCGTGGTCATATCTTCTCATCATTACAAATGTATAAACTTTAACCTTTAAATGATGCTTTTTAGTTTGATTATGTGTATGTATGAATATGTATGTTTATATTTGTATGCAAATGATTACGTTTTTTTTTAATTGTGCGCACTCTCATAAATTATCGCATATAAAAAGGTATTTTTAATCTGTTTAAAACATTAAGTGATGTACAGACTGTCCAAATGACAAGTTACATCAGTGACAATATGTATGAATGTAACCTTAAAAAGCCACAAAGTCAACCGCATTAACCAATTCATTCTATAGTCGCTTCTGATGCGGATCATCTTATATCCCTCATCGACGAAGTATCATACATAGCTCCACCCTCGCCAATGCTATCGCAGTACAAGGATATACCAGAGGAGTTCTACTGCAACGGAGACAATAGACCCACTGACTGTGGCGAAAACTGTCAATGTACTCACAAAATTGACATACCACTTAATGCAATCGTTGAGGTCGTTTTGGTCGATGAAGTTCAACAAATTAACATAAGCCACCCTTTCCATTTACACGGGTCTTCATTCTATGTACTTGGTTTGGGTCGCTCGCCTGACAGTACCATCAAGCGAATGAACCTGAAGCACGCTTTAGATTTGGACCAGCGAGGAATGCTAGAAAGGCAGTACCTTAAGCCGTCGCTTAAAGATACAGTTGCGGTACCGAACAATGGATATGCTGTCTTAAGATTCCGAGCCGATAATCCCGGGTTCTGGCTGTTCCACTGCCACTTTCAATATCACATCGTTATTGGTATGAACTTGGTCTTTCAAATTGGCAATCTAGAAGATCTACCACCTGTACCAGAGAATTTTCCGCGATGTGGTAATCATCTTCCACCCATAATCTCAAGTAGTTCATGGTAGTACTCCTTAATATTCTAAGCCTACATAGCTACTAAGTAGATGTGCAATGCCTTTTCGTTCTCTGAGGCCCGTTATTTATCGAATAAACCTACGTACAACATAACTCATTCCTTTGTGTGGAAAAAATAAATGGATGGCAGTCTCTAAAAAAAAAAACATTATCTTATAATAAATGCAAATATTTGTAATTCTCTGTCGACGATGTGATACATAAACGCATAATACCGTCCTCTTATAAAGTAATTTAACACTTATTTTTAACTTACAAATATTCCTTTTTAGTTAAATTTGTATTGTCGAATCTATTCAACAATGAACTTACCGTTAATACAATCTACTATTATTTTCAATAAAAAAGCAATGTGTGTTACTAAACCTACCGATCCTATTAATTGCAATTAATTTACAACCAAATTCTTGCCTAAAACTGTTCAATAAAAATAGAAAATAAAATGAAATCATTTTTAATACTTCCTTATTCTTACAGCTGTGCAATTTTTTCAGTCATACACCAGTAACTTAAATTTTCATTTCGATCTCATACAACAACTTATGGGAAAATGCAGGCAACGTTGAATATAAGGAACATTAAGACTTGAAAAAACCCATATTTTCAATTTAATCCTGCGTTCGTTCGTATACATGTTATAAATAGTACTACTGTCGAGCCGCCGACAATATCCAGGGAATGCCTTAAACGCATTGGTTTAGATAAATGAAGATTGTTGTTTTATTCTATAGAAATAATACAGTTTTACAAGGCATTACACTTTCAACCTTAAATCTGTTCCTAATTCTACATACCGCAGTTTCTCTTCCCTCCCTCTTGGATATCGTCAGACGAACTGATCTGACGCGCCAAGTATAGCTTAATTCTTAGTTAGATCGATGTGATAACGATAAAAACGCATACATTAAAATACTAAATCCGAGTGCCCTCTATCGGTGACAAATTTGTTAACTACTTATCGATAGCCAACTTATCCGTTCCGCGACATCCCCTCCCCCGTGAAGCAGCAGCATTCACCACATCCAGAACGGCTAACTTCGAAGCGGGACGCAGCACTAATTCGGCTCGATGGCTAGTCCTCACCGAAGCCCGCCGTGGCACTCCATCTCTCCCTGTGAACACCTCTTCGACGACGCTCCTTTTCCACTCTCTGCGTGGTATGGCCGGATCGTAGATGTATACCAGGTCTCCTCGACGCATGGGCTCAACACGCTGGCACCATTTCTCTCTGCGAAGAAGTGTGGGCAAATACTCGTGCACCCATCGTTTCCAGAACCGATCTCTCATCATCCGGGCGATACGCCATTGCTTCCTTGTTTTGCATCTCTCAGATGCCAATTCATCATCCCAGGAAGATTCGGCACGTCGGGCATTCCTTTCAACAGGTCGTTTGGTGTCAGTGGAGCCTCCTGGTCCACTGTGATCGGCAAGTGCGTGAGCGGGCGGGAATTCACTATGTTCTCCGCCTCGATCAGCAAGTTCTCCAGCACATGCTCCTTGGGTGCAAGTTCTTTCATCGTGTGCGCCAAAACAATCTTCACCCATTGGACCATCCTTTCCCAGACACCTCCCTCCCTCCCTCCCTGGGTTAGATGGACAGTTAAAGATCCATTCGATTCCTTTAGATGACAACTCGCCCTATATTTTCACTGGGTCAAATACATCGCTGAATCGTCTGGCCCCTTTATCGGCTCCCACGAAGTTCTTGCCATTACCGCTCCTTATCCTAACAACCGGCACCACCTTCTGTAGTAGCCCCCTCACGTAAGTTATCCAAAACTTTCAACGAATCTCGCCGATGGTGGCCTCCACGTTTTGGTGGCACATCCTCTCATGGTTATGACGAACGATCATCTCCGCCAGTGCTCCTTTATGGGACAGTATGATCGGACGGTGAGCCCCATATGGTACACACGCCGCTGCGTTAATCCTTCCATTGGCACGCATAATACCCTCTTTATCCAAGTACGGTGACAGTCCTGATAATTGGCTGCTCTTGCTAACCGTTCCTCTTTGAGCTTCCTTGCCGAACGCTTCTCTCTGCGCCAGCCGGACCAATGCGTACTCCGCGTCAGCACGTTCGACAGAAGTAAGTCCGTGCTCTTCTCGCTCGTAGCGTTGCCCTCGACAGCGTCGAATAAATCTTAGGATCCATGCTGTCGTTCTTACCAGACGGTTGAAACTTGAGAACCTCTGCCAAGATACAAGCGGCGTGTTTGCCATGACCAATGCAAACTCACATGACATCTCTTCTTCCTCAGCGGCCTGTCGAGCGTGTCCATCGGTTGCAGAAGATTTGGGCCAACTTTCTTCAGGTCCCATTAGGAACGGTGGTCCGCTTTACCAACGCGAACCTTGGCTGAAGTCCACGCGGCGTTGCGACCTGGTTACGTCGTCTGCCACGTTTTCGGCAGATCGTAGCCATCTTCATTGGGAATCCTCTGTGGATTCTAAGATTTCGGCCACCCGATTTCCAACAAATTGCTTATATCTCCGGTGGGTGCTGGTGATCCAGTACAGCACAGTCTTAGAGTCGGTCCATAGTGTGCAGCTGCTAATCGCTACACCGTGTTCCTGTTTAACGGTGTCCATCAGTCTCGTTCCTAATCCAGGTGCATGAAGTTCCAGTCGTGGGATCGACATCGTCCTCATGGGTGCACATTTCGTTTTGGAACACACAAAATGTACCTGCACGTCGTCGTTTGCGTATGTGGCCCACCAATAAGCCGCCGCTGCGAACGTGCAGCTGCAGTGTCCGCACACGTCCAGTGCCGAAGTAGTAGCGTGGACATCGGAATTCTTCAATGTATTTCATTTCTTGCCGCCAGCACTCAAATGCTGCGGTCAATTCGTCTGGAAGCGGCTCATCCCACTTGACTCTCCTCCGCCAAATCTCTCGCATCAAAAGTTTGGCAGTTATCATGTAGCAGCTCAAGAATGCGATCGGATCGAACGTGGACATCACAAGGCTTAGAAACTCCCTTTTGGTAGGGACGCGTTTCCCATTCATACCCGATGGTATTTTGATGCTGAACTTGAAGTCATCCGTGGCCGGCTGCCAGTACATTCCCATTACTTTTTCCTCAGATTCGTTCCATTGAACTTTAGTGTTGGATCCTTGTGGGTTCAAAGTTTTGACCACATCTGCCGAACTGGAGGAAAACCGACACAGATCAAATCCTGCGTTTGCGTGTATTTCTCTCACCCGTGACGAAACGGCGACAGCTTCGTCCTTGCTTAGGAAGCTGTCCACATAGTCGTCCACGTAGTGGTACTCCTTTATCGCCAGAACCGCTCGCGGATCCGTACTGCTATATTGCGAAGCGTTGACGAGCTTCACATAGTGCGCTGCACAAGGAGAGCAAGCTTCTCCGAATGTCATGAACTGCATCTCGTAGGTGTCCGGTTTCCGACGATCCTCTTCATTTCTCTACAAGAATCGCTGGGCACATCTGTCCTGTGGCTGTATCAGCACTTGGTGAGTCATCTCCTTGATGTCAGCACATACTCCAACTGCTCCTTTCCGAAAGTGGAAGAGCACTGCTGGTAGGGATTTGTAGCGCTGAGGGCCTTTCCTGCGGCTCTAGTCGTCGTGCATATTCCTTCTTGATGTAATCGTCCATAATTCCATTGCATGCTCGCGCAAAGACCTCGTCGCGCTTCATTTTCCGTTCAATGTTGACGAGTGCCATGTTGTAGCTGTCTCACCTCGTCGTCTTTCCATAGCAGACCAGTCTGGTATCGTTGGCCTACACGTTTAGTCGTGTCCTCCAAAATGCTTGATCCTATGCTGCCCCTCACGTATTGGACAATATTTGTGAGAATCAGTATCCTTTCCATCCAGATGACTTGTGCTTGCGTGCAATAGTCTTCGCTTCGGATCCTTACTTGCAGCATCCTTGACAATGCAGATCAATTTAGCGAGCTCGTGTAGCCATTCGCTATGATGCACCACTGTTGGACATGGTTCTATCGTAGCCGCATGCTTCGCCCAGTCCAACCTCTTGCTTATAGGCAACTTAGCTATCAGCTCCTCCATTAGGGTAGGATTTCCTAAATGCTGAATGCTGTTCTTCGTTGACCTTAAAAACGCAGCAAGGTTGCTCAATCTTGTGGCGAACGGCACAATCCTGACTATGTTCTGTTCTGATATGGCAGCACATCTCGCACACTCTCCAGTTGACTTCGAATCAGTTGCTCCGGGCGTCCATACCGAAATCGAAGCTGCTCCATAACTTCTTGCACATTGTTCGGGTGGATGAGCAGCGCCTTTACTGCCGCTCGTGCCTCACCCTTCAAAGCCTTCACTAGCCTTTGATTGTTCTCCAAAGCTGTACACTGATATGCCTCCGTCGTCTCCGTAAACGCGCACTGGAATATTGGCCATTCCTCAGGCTGGCCTTCGAACTCTGGAAGATCCGGCAGTCTACGTGGCGTCCATCCATTTGGTATACTCGCCGATGCTGTCCCGTAGGAACCAGGCGCAGTAACCACTAAGCTGCGTTGTGGCTCCCGTAGTGCATTAACATACCCTATTTCTGGCTGCACCGTGGCCGTAACGTAGCAAGGCGGAGATAGGCTCACTGTTGTACAGTTATTATTCCGTGTGACTTGTTGCCCACTAGTTCCACTCAATTGTGGCTGCAAATTTGCACTCAATTGTGCGGGCAAAGGTTCATTCAAAGATGGCGTCGCAAATTGTTCCCGTTGCAGATTTTCACTCAACATCTGCGTCGTCGCTTCACTCATAGCTGACGACGTTTCACTCATACTTAGCGGTGTATTCGCCACACCGTCACCATTACCGCTCAACCCGATTCCAACGGGATTCCATGCGGTCTCTGCTTGCCCTTCATTTGCCTTTGCCTTGGATAGTTCCCTTTCTAAGGTTGCGATTCTTTACAGTAGGATCGCCACCTCTACAGTTGTGGAATTTGTAGTCTGCCCTGCTTTGGCAGGCTTCGGAGTACCAATCGGATTCTGACCGAGTAATCCACTTTACTTGGAACTTTGAGGCTGCTGTATATCACTAGCCACACTCATAGATCTGGTCGGAGTGCCAGTTTGTGTGGTTGCGATCGTCGTGGGCCCTTTGAACTGATCTAGTCTGGGGCTTCGCCTCTGCGCCGATATTTTGCAAATCACAGCGTGCGAATAAAAGAATGCGAATAAATGAAATGTCGAGCCACCGATAATATCCAGGGAACGCCTTAACCGCTCATTAGCTTAGACAAATGAAGATTGTTGTTTTATTCTATATAAATAATACAGTTTTACAAGGAATTACACTTTTAACCTTAAATCTGTTCCTAATTCTACATACCGCAGTTTCTCTTCCCCCACTCTTGGATATCGTCAGACGAACTGATCTGATGCGCCAAGTTAAGCTTAATTCTTAGTTAGATCGATGTGATAACGACAAAAGCGCATACATTAAAATACTAAATCCGAGTGCCCTCTATCGGTGACAAATTACTTAACTACTTAGCCAACTTATCCGTTCCGCGACAACTAAAGAAATGAAAAACTTTTATATGTGTTAATTAATAGCCAGAATAACACTGAACTTATTAAACGTTTTTATGAAAATCTTTATTTCTGATTGTTCCTTATTCTTAAAATCAGCACGTCGCATTGTTCACTATTTATGCCCTTCGACCATTGAAATTGGTCAAAAAAGGGTATACTAACTTTGTGCAGTCCCTACAAACCGAACACTTAGAATCACAACCAAACAAAAAAATCTATACACTTGAAACTTGGTACAGATGTTCGGGAAGGGTGTGCCAACATAACAAAACAAAAAAATCGATGTTCTATTATACTACGTAACTGGCGAAAATTCAAAATTACGCAATACTTTTTGAACACACCTTGTATTGCCTTTGGGGATCGTGGAGCCTGCATCTTGGACCCGCCACTCCTCAGCAAGTGATGTTCGCTCCCATTTATTGCTCAGTTCGATATTTAAGTTCTTTTCGCAACTTTACTCCGCTGTCATGACATCCCTTGGTAGTGCTATAAGGATCTACAACGTTCCTACCTAGGCCTTCAACTGCCATCTTGATGGATCAAGCATGTTCCGAAATTCGAGGACTCGCTGTAGCGGAGTGAGTTCCAGAAGAACTTCCATGGCTCGTTTTATACCAATGCAGGTAAATCTTTGTAACGTTCGAAGCTAACTTCTTGTTTATTCAAGTTTATTTTAATTTTTTGGCCACACCCTCCCCACCTTCGATATAACCCGAATTCGAAGCGTTATTTTAATGCAGGTTGCGAAGACATAGAAGTTCTTTGAGGAATATTTTGTAATATAATGTATACGAATTGTATAAAGGCATAACATATCAACTTTTTATATACACATTCAGCTCTTGCTCGCTTCCGGCTGTCATTTCAATGTTTGTGGTGGATAGCGTCCACCCAATTTGATTCACTGCCATTTTTTTCAATTACCAAAACTGAAGCAACCTATGAAAGGAGAGCGTTCTTCCACAATTGATAAGATCAAATCAGACTCGAAGATAGAGCTAATGGTTATATCGAAGAGCCGATTTCAAAAATCCTTGGAGGATTAGAAAAAAACGTTGGCACAAATATTATTATAACCGAGGGGAATTACATTGAAGGAAGACATTGATAAATAAATAAGTATTTAAAAAAGTTCGAAGTTAACCTTTTTATTTGTACACAACTACTTATGTAAATGCTTTCAAATTGTTCTCGGCAGATACAGCTCGTAACTTCTTAGATAACTTCTATATTAGTGGAAGATTTAAATTTTGAGGTCACGTAGATATGTGGCGACGCAGCCTCAGCGATATGTGCCCGATCTGGCAACCCGGCACCGCCGTAAGCAGACGATAGTTCCGCGGGCGATATTCGCCGTTACATTATTAGACGCTAAGTAGAGAATAGACGCTAAGTACACACTGTTACTGAATTGACACACATTAATTTCGCGTATGAAATAAACGCTATTATTTAAATACAACTTAGTGTTGATCTCCACATTGGTGACCCCGAAAATTAAAACACGCGCTTTCTAAAAATCATGGAGGAAATAATGCAACAAAATGCAGCAGCAGCACGACAGTCGCCAGATTCTGGTGAAATTCAACAAAACAACAGCAACAACACTGCTACAACTGAAGCTGTCGGCGCCTGCAAGCTAACGCCATTTTGGAAACAAAACGTGCATTTTGGTTTTTGCAAGTGGAAGCTCAATTCCAGTGTCACCGCATTCTATCCGATAATATGCGTTATTATCACCTACTGAGTGCACTGGATCCGGAAAGCATGTCCGAAATAGCTGATGTTGTGGCAAATCCAGCGGAGACCAACAAATACGAGCAGTTGAAGGCATGCATCATAAAACGCCTTACCATGTCTCCAGATCGTCAACTTCTAAGGGCGTTATCGGAATTGGACCTTGGAAATAGATCACCTTCACAGCTATTGCGCGAGATGACTATGCTCGCAGGTGGACGTGCTTCTAATGACGTGCTGCGTGTGCGCTGGCTGTCACTTCTCCCACAGCAGGTGCAACGTGTGCTTAAAGTCCTGGGCGCAGCCCCGATAGAGGAATTAGCCGATCTCGCTGACAGTCTAATGGAAGATGAAGCTGGATCACTTGTCATGGCGGCCTCACACTCAACAACAGCAGGAGCACACACACATCCTGTCCGCATAAGTGACGAGTTGGCTGACTGCAAGCGCGAACTCGCTGTTCTTAAGTCCACCATGCAGAAGGTTTTGGATAATATCACACAGAAAACCGAACACAAGAAGGACCAGCAGCAGCCATCGAATTCTCCACCCAAGTGCTTCTATCACACCAAGTTCGGCTCTCAAGCGCGCCGCTGTATCCAGCCCTGTTCGTGGACAGCACAACAGGGAAACTAAATAAGCTATCAGTAGTTCAGGCGGCTAGTGATAGTATGAATCCTGTACGCCTCTCAAAGGAGTATAGACTCCACATTTACGATCGTTCCACCAACATAAAATTCTTGATTGATTCGGGTTCGGTAATATCACTCATACCGATTTCAATATTAAAAAATAATAATTACAGGAAGGACAACTTTAAGCTTTATGCTGCTAACACATCTGTCATAGACACCTATGGAACGATCGCATTAACATTCAACCTCAATCTAAAACGGAAGTTCAACTGGACCTTCACAATCGCCAACGTGCAGTCAGCCATAATAGGGGCCGACTTCCTCACGCACAACGGATTATTACTCGATCTAAAGCGCAGATGTCTTTACGATCCCACTGCATCGCTGGAAACAAAAGGGAAACTAACCCAAACAAGCCTGTTCAACGTCTCAACAGTTAGCACATTGAGCGGAAACACACAACAATATGTTCAGCTTCTCACTCGCTATATAGAGATAACTCGGCCGATCACAACGCCAGCCACCCACGTCAGCAACGCGGTATCTCACCACATTGACACAACAGGCGCTCCCGTCTTTGACAGGCCAAGGCGACTCACAGGAGAGAAGTTGGCTGCAGCTCGCAGGGATTTCGATATGCTACTCCAGCATGGGGTTATTAGACCTTCAAATAGCCAATGGGCCAGCCCAATCCATCTTGTCCCTAAGAAAAACAACGGATGGCGAACTACAGGGAGTCCCCATCGGAAACTTAACGCGCATACCACGCCGGACCGATACCCTGTGCCGCATTGTGAAGACCTTCTCCAGCGACTACATGGATGTAGTGTTTTCTCCACAATCGACCTAGTGCGAGCATACCACCAGATTCCCATCGCTCCGGAAGACATTCCTAAAACTGCCGTTACAACTCCATTCGGCTTGTTCGAGTTCATTGGAATGTCGCCAGGTTTACGAAATGCAGCACAAACCTTTCAACGCCACATGGACAATTTGCTCCGTGGCCTGCCGTTTGTTGGTTGTTACATCGATGACATTATCATCTACTCACACTCTCACAAAGAGCACCTCCAGCACGTAGCAACGGTATTCCAAATCCTGCAGGACAACCGACTTACCATAAACCCACAAAAATGTCAATTCGGCAAAGAAGAAGTTGTATTCTTGGGTTTTACGGTAAACTCAAAAGGTTTTAAACCACCTGTCGAGCGCACGGAGGCTATTAGGAACTTTCCAAAGCCAACAACAATCATGGAGTTGCGGAGATTCTTGGGAATGCTCAACTATTATCGGAGGTTGATTCCTTTGCAGCAAAAACTCAAATCCCGCTCACGAATTATTTGAAAGGTGCTACCAAAAATGATAAACGCGAGATACCATGGACCACAGAATCAACGAATGCTTTCAACAATTGTAAGCAAGGCATCGAAAATGCTGTCAGAGCAACATTTCTCGCTCCCTCAGCTAAATTGCTGTTAAAAACTGACGCCTCCGATACAGCTATAGGAGCTGCCCTGGAACAACTGGAGGACAATGTCTGGCGGCCAGTCTCATTTTTCTCACGGAAATTATCACCTGCCGAGAAAAACTACAGCACCTATGATCGCGAGCTTTTAGCAGTGTTCGCCGCCACTCTGTTCTTCAAACACATTTTGGAAGGTCGAGCTTTTGTCATCCAAACAGATCACAAGCCGCTTATTTACGCATTCGCACAAAAAGCATCAAAAGCCTCACCTCGTCAGTAACGGCAATTGGACTTTATTGCCCAGTTTTCAACCGAGATTGTCCACACACCTGGAGCAGAGAACATCGTAGCAGATACACTGTCACGTATAAATGCAATTAGCATGCCCAGCGATCTCGATCCTCAGTCAATATTTGATGCTCAGCAAGCTGATAACGAAATTACGCAACTTGAACAGGATACATCGTTGGAGCTCAAAACTCTGGACATTGGACAATACCGCATCATGTGCGATACATCAACGGGACGCACACGTCCATACATTCCTGGCACTTTACGACAGCGCGCATTTGATGCAATCCACAACATGGCACACCCAAGCGGCCGCATAACTGCGCGATTAATGAAACAGCGATTTGTTTGGCCAGGCATGAATCGTGATGTCGTAAGATGGTGCCGACAATGTATTCCGTGTCAGCGTGCCAAAATTCATCAACACACACGAACACCTGTTGGACAGATTGATATCCCGGATCAGCGCTTCGATCACATCCACTTGGACCTCATAGAGCTGCCTCGAGTCAACGGCTTGCGTTACTGCCTCACAATCATCGACCGATTCAGCAGATGGCCACTGGCGATCCCACTCTCGAACATGTCGGCAGAAACAGTCGCATTAGCCTTATATACGCAACGGATTTGTCTTTTCGGCACGCCTCTCAGCATCACTACTGACCAGGGTACCCAGTTTGAGTCTGCCCTGTTCAACTGCGTACCATCCGCAATCAAACGGTATGGTTGAAAGATGGCATCGCACATTGAAAGCAGCACTCATGTGTAACTCGCACATTCCATGGCCAGACTTGCTACCCACCGTTCTATTGGGACTTCGCTCAGCTTTCAAGGAGGATATCAAGTTCTCGCCTGCGGAGTTACTGTTTGGCACAGCCCTACGACTGCCACATGAATTCTTCGGCTCTACAGAATCAGGCGCTTCCATGGATATGCGGGTCACGGAAAAGCTCCGCCAACATATTCGGACTATTAGAGCTACACCTGCTTCTCATCATTCCAAGCCACAGATGTTCTTCGCTAAAGACCTTAACACATGCACGCACGTTTTCAGGCATGTAGCATCTGTTAAAAAACCACTGGAGCAGCCCTACACCGGTCCACATGAAGTAATACGCCGCGTGGACGACAAGGTTTACATAGTAAACATAAACGGAGAAGAAAAAGCGATCTCCGTCGATCTCCTCAAGCCTGCATTCCTGGCCAACGTAGACACTCCGTCCAGCAATGATGAGCCTGCTAGCCCATCACCAAACCAGGAAGCATTACAGCCTGCAGCTTCACCACCTATGACGCCTGTGCAACTTCCGGAACAGATCTCGTTGCCTTCTCCTACCGACGAAGTCACTGAGGGGGGAGTAGATGTGGCGACGCAGCCTCAGCGATATGTGCCCGATCTGGCAACCCGGCACCGCCGTAAGCAGACGATAGTTCCGCGGGCGATATTCGCCGTTACATTATTAGACGCTAAGTAGAGAATAGACGCTAAGTACACACTGTTACTGAATTGACACACATTAATTTCGCGTATGAAATAAACGCTATTATTTAAATACAACTTAGTGTTGATCTCCACATATGCATTATCTCGTTTCAAATGCAAACTGTAAGTAAACACAGTGAGACCCTTTCCATGCATCAAAATATGGATGATTTTACTTTTCGAAACCTGGCCACACCGGTCATTTGAGCTAAAAGTTGTATGGGAAAACGGGACTTATTAGAGGCTTTATCTCCTAAACTAAGCCGAAAACGCAAAATTTTTACTCAATATATTTTCTTAACTCGCGTTCGTGGTTCTCCAGAAGCTACACTCCTGCCAATATAACAAAAGTAAACGATTCTTGGTAAAATATCGATAACCGAAACTCTTCCAATTTGTTGAATATATGAGTATTGTTGTAAGTTGGCAGCCCTGTGTTAATTTGACAAAACAAATGAAAACAGAAAAGTAAGATAAGTTTAATTGAAGAAACCATGGGGAAATTAGAAGGTAATCGAGTACTATATAATGCTTTAATTATTGTTACTTTATTTTATAATGTATCATTTATTAAAGATCGGCGCTCCAAGCGTAGCAAACGACAAAAGCCTGCAAGGTTCGCCTCCCCTACAGACTCTCCAACTGCACCGAGTAATGCGCCACCAACAATTGAGGCTGTCGAGCTACCCACGGCTATGGAATCCGCTCCTGTTCCTGGAAAACCAAATTCAGTGACTCAATCTGTCCAAAATAACAAACACGTGGAACTTGCCAAGCGGCAAACTTCCAACAAAGGGGTATCTCTACAAGTCGCAGCCCCAAACAATGCGGCTAAAAAGCCTAGAAAACGCCGGAATAGCGACACGTCCAGCGATGAGGAGCGATGGCTGAATGCGATTGAAACAGGGAAACTTGAAGATGTGGATGACGAATTGAAGAAGATAAAGGATCCGAAGCTAATGACGGCACGCCAGCGAGCTATGTATGAGCGTACACAGGACACTGAGCCGGCCTTAGGTGGATTCGTCGAGGAGCTTATAGCTCTGCCCAGCGGCTATAGGGAAAAAGAGAAACCACAGACAGCTGAAGACATACAGAAGGCGGCATTGAAGTCTCAAAAAAGAAAGCAGCAGGCTGATGAACGTCGCGAGAAAGACAAACAAAAGACCATGGAGCGGTTGTTAAAGAAACAGGAAAGCAGTAAGCAGAGATCGGCAGCTCGCAATAAGAACAATCAAAAGCATTCGCATCCTCTTCTCACATATATGAACACTAGCGATGGAGCTTACATATTAGTGCCCCCTGGACACGAGTTCCCTTTGCGCCCGCAATCTGCCCGCCTGCCGCCTCCAATTGAGCTGTGCGGTGTTCCAGGGTGCAATCAAAGAAAGGCCTACAGCTGTTCGAAAACAAATGTTCCGCTTTGCAGCTTAGCATGTTACCGGAAAAATCTTGCGATAATATAGTACACATTTATTGATTCATTAAGAAATTGTTGATTATTTCTTGCTGTTCTGATTCCACTCGTTGCAAGTACTGATATTCGCTTTTTAGGCGTTCAAGCTCCACGGTCTGCTCGAGGATCTGGCTCTGGTAAACCTGCTGCTCCGTCTGTCGTTGTTTAGCCATTGTCTTTAGTTGATTCTGTGTTCCGATTGCCCGCAACTTTTCCTTTTCCACATCCTTCGCGAAATCGCTTGATGTTTTGTAAAAGTCTTCGCCAAATTTCTTAAACACTTGCAAGTTTTTTGAATATTCAAGGCACTCTTGTCGCAACTCAATTGTCTCATTAGCAATTTTAGGATCCTGCACTCGCAGTCTGTAGATTTCATCTATATATAGACCAGCTTTCTGTAGCTCCTCCATGTTTTACCAATTTAAATGAACTGTTTCAACATTTGTGTTATGCTTGTGTTACCATGGTAACTTTCATCCCTCAAAGTCTATTCGAAGGGACACCAAATTTTTCCAAAGATAACAATCAAAATAAATATGTATTATAATTAGCAGAAAAATAATTCTCAATGCAACCAAGATTAGTGAGAATTTCATTACTTAAACTATAGATCACGATTTGTTATCCATGACATCCTTGCAGGAGAACTGAAGAACGAATAAACATATTCTCCATTCTCATAATCTCATTCGCGCTGTTTGACAGTTCAAAGATAAGGCGAAAGCCATTTGTGGGATACACAAGAATGCTATCGAAGAATTGCTTTGGAAAATAAGATAAGGGAAAAGGGATGGGGTCTAACACCAGTCCTGCATCAATCATGGTCTTTCTTAGGCTGCTACAGCCCTAATCGGTAAAGAATATTTAAACTAAGCAAAAACTCTCTCGGAATTCTTACAGGCCTCTTACAGACCACATCTTGCAGCCTCTGCTAATTTTGGGCTAAAGCGCCAGAACACATACACTCAGTATATCCACCATTGGTCCGTGTGAGATGTGCAACACCAGGAGGCCATCGTATCGAAATCAAAGCGAGGAGGATAACAAGTCCAAGAACAATTTTTCAGCCCAAAAACTGAATTGATAATTACGAATTACAACTACATTTCATAGCGACAGTATTTAATAGAAATTATGTTTTACTTTTTTGCTATTACGGAAACAAAATCACTTTCGAACGTTCAGTTTTACAACTCTTTAACCCTTTCATTCATACATTTTTTGTATTTTTTTTCTTTTATTTTTCATGTTTTTTAAATTTTTTTTGTGTTTTTTATATATTAAATATACATACAAATACTTTTTTATTTTACTTTAAGAAATGATGGGACATCATAAATAAGCGGTATTTGTTTAAAAGCCCGAAATTGAGAAGGGTTATAAAACTTCGCATTGTACTCGATACACCTTCGCTTTATATGGAGAAGTCTATATATTGCAAATTGCAAACATACATTTATATTTCGATTGCTTTTTTAAACAGCCCAACTTTTCTGTTACCCGACTTATTTTCAGTATATATTGCGTTTTGCTTTTATAAATCCCTGCCATTCTAGGTACAGGTGATTAATTACCTGACAATGGTTTTCTCTCAATTTGTTGTTTGTATTCTTTCTATATATGTGTATAGTTATTTACATAAATGTATTTATGTGTATTCTAATAACGGTATATGTATTAAAATAAGGCTTAATACTTTTTTGGGTACTGGTGTTTTAATATTTTGACGGGCTGGCTATCTTCGAATTATTTAAATACATCAAATTCAATGTTTTTCATTCATTTTTGGTAACGTTTTAAGCGATTAACTTTCGAAATTGCGGCAGTTTTTTATATCATGAAAACATTAGATGCACGTTTTAGCTACACCAGCCAAATATCATGAACTGAACCAACAGAGGCTGCAAGCCCCGCAATTCTGCCATCATATTTGGGGAAACTCAAGTTTGGGTATAAGTCAAGTGGGGTTGTTACGTTTGTTAGAACGCAGTCGAGCAAGGCCTGTACGTTCTTCCTCTTCATCGCTGGTATACTGGTGCATACTGGCACCGCTGACACCTCCCGTGCGGACAGAGGATGTGGCCTGCAAAAGTTCCTGATCGGGTGCATTGCGGTTCTCGTAAAGTAGTACTTGAAGAGTCTCTTCGTAAATTCTTGCTTCAGGGAACTCAACTTTGGTGTGCTTGCGATCTGTCGCATAAACTATTGAGGTACAGCAAACCTCAGCCACTTTCTTTCCATGACCATAAAAGGACCAACAACAAATTTCGCTTGGCCCAATCACATCCTTGATAAAGAGTATGCGTTCGTTGAAACGTAACGATAACTTATCGAATAATTCTATATTCTTCAGCAGATTATCATCCGAAGTACTTGTGTACGAGTATTTGTTATTCTGTCGCTGCACCACCAATATCACGGCCGGCTTTGAAGATGAACTGATCAGTAGCTGCTCCTCCTTTTGAGAAGTTATTAATGGAATGCGACAAATGGGTTTCGGTTCCTGATGAGTATACAGCGCCCGCTCGCATGACATTGCCAGCTCAGTAATACAGTAATATTTAGCTTCTGCAAGTAACTCAGCAATCTCCTTGTTTGTCTCCGGCAACGGCACACTTCCATCTCTCAAAAAATTCAGGATTATTCCAAAATGATTGCCACAGCGGTCTATCAAGATCCAACCTATAATACCGATTACATTAGGTCTCTATGGTAAGCATGCAAGTAATAATTGTATTGAAAACAAACCTTCTGAATCGGTTAGTACTTCCATGCGACCACTGAACATGGCACTCAGCATGGTGTCATTATGTTTGGTGAGGGTACCAATTGTAGTGTAGTATAAGCGGCCACCCACATTGAGCTTTACATACTGGGATGCGTGTCCCTTTAATAGAACTTTCTGATCTCCAGACATTGCTTCTGACTCTTTGCCATGGAGCACGAGTTGGTTGCTGGCGGCAGGTATCAGCTGAACCTTGCCATTTAGGTTACGACTTAAATCTTCAATTTCAATATTGCTGGGTAAAGTATTTGAGGCAGCGTTTACAACAATTGCCCCACTACTTCCGTTTGCTACGTCCACGCCCTTTTGTTTGGAGCCTTTGCAAACGCTTTCTTTTGCGTTGCTTACGCTCGCCGTGAACGCTGGTGGATCAATTTTGGCGAGTGTTGTGGGCTCTTTATCGAAATATTTAACTTCTATTTTAACTTTCGTCACAGCTTAGCCTTCAGTAATAGTCGAACGTACATTTATACTTTGTACTTCTGCTTGTACATATCGACACAATCACAATGAATGTACTCATTGCAAACATTTTAAATGCATTAAATTATACCAAATATACCAAAAGTTACAAAGTATTTTTCGGAATATATTTTCATCGAGCAGTGAAACCATCGATAGTTGCCACTATCAAAGGTTTCTGAGTTTGAAAGTTAAATTCATCGATAAAATCGATGTTATAAGCGAAAAAATTTATTATTGAGCAATTTATTTTTAATAAACATATTTCATAATAAGTGAACATGTTACATGTTCGACAACAAAAATTTGCAATAACTTAAAGTTAATATAAACCCAATTTTCTTTAATGTAGGGCTGAGAACAATAAAAAACTATATGAAGCCGCCATCGAGGATTTCTGATCGTCGCCTTTCATCAATATTATAGTTGATACTATCGACGATGGTTTAACAGATTTTTCGGCCATTGTTTATTTAAAAAAGTAAAAGGCAGCTTTCAGGCTACTGTTTTATGAACATATGCATATATAACTTTAAAATAATCGGGTCAAATTTATACTTTTATATCAATTTTCAGTTATTATATTTTACATCGCTATTCATCAACTCATTTTGTTCTTTGTCGCTTTTAGTATTCCTCTTGTTATGCTAGAGCAAAGGGTTTTAACTTATTTTTACGGCACTAGTCACTATAATTTTAAACTTTGTTATCAGTTGTTTGGTATTCTAAAAGTGTGGATACTTCCGAATTGTAGGTACTTTGAAAAACAACAAACTGCGTCCACTCTGGATTTTATTTATTTATTTGTCACATACATAAATGTAAATATATGAAAATAGTTTTTGTGTGCATTCATACAAAATAAAAACTAATAATGTACATATGGTTGATTTATTTGTACGTACGTATCATTTGTTGTATTGTAAGTATGATGATTAAGCAGAACATGAATTATAAGGTTTTACGAAAAAAGGGATAAAAAAAAAGAAAATATTTATGAATTGTTAAAATATATGTATGTATATGTGTTGAAATGAATATTCGTTATGTATACACTTGCTGTAAATAATTTGGAAATTTCTCTCGCACTTTATTTCTTGCTCTAAGAGCTCTTTTCAAAAAATGATTAGAACAATGATCAAAATGCTGGAGCACTTGCCACTGTTGTCGGCTCTATATAAGGGTTACGGATTTACGTGGATGATACGACTATTGCATTCTCAGTGGCATTGAGGCCGACGCTTTCGATTTGCTCGTCGACAGATGACGGTGTGCTGCTGATAACATCAGCTGAATTCTTTCCATTTCCCTCTGCAGTCTCTACTACGTTACTCTCAATCTTCAATCGTTTTGATTGGCAAGAATCTGCACTATCAGCAGCATCAGCAGCTGTATCCGGTGAAGCACTGCGCTTCACCGCAGCTTGTGGCGGAGATGCATTTGTGTGTCCTTGCTTCTTCTGCTGAGCTGCAGCAAGAAGCGCATCCTCTGTTTCCGATGGATCAATAGTGGCTGGTAGTTCTTGTAACTTTTGTTGGAATTTTACAATGACGGCAGTCATATTGTCGCATCCAGTACCATCACCCATAGTGTTTGGAGCCAAACAATTATCAAAAAGCTATTAAAAAATAAAGAATTAAAATATCAACAGATCAGTGAAATTTTATAGGTATCGGTTGCACCTACTTCTTCGCAAACTTGAGAGAGTTTTTTACTGTCATCCTTGAGGCGTAATCGAACGAAATCGACAACTTCTTCGCTGGACATATAGTTCCATATACCATCGCATGCAAGGACCATGAACTCATCTTCTGGGGATATTATTAGCTTTTTGACATCTGGCAATGCGGATATCATCTGCGCTTCTGCAGGAAGCTCTAGGTTTGTCTTATACGCATGATCTCCCAGAGCTCTGGACAGATTCAGTCCACCATTAACGCGTCCATCGAGAGAGACACGGCCACCAGCTTTAATGATGCGCGTAGATTCCTCATCGTCCTCAGGCTTGTGATCCAGACTCATTTCAATCGCCTTTCCGTTGCGTGAGATCACACAACGAGAATCTCCAGCGTTAGCCACATATAAGTCTCGGCCATGTAGTAAGCACACAACTGCCGTACATCCACTATCCTTGCCAGGTTCTTCAGTCATATTGGCGCAGAATTGGTCATTTGCCAACTGGTCTTCATCGGCGTCATCTTCTTCACTAATGTTATCATCCTGCAAACAATTGCGTTATTAGTATTGTATCAGCCAGATGAATGTTAATTGCAACTTACTTCCTCATCCTCGTCATCATCATCATCATCCTCATCGTCCTGGCCATCATCATCTTCTTCCATATCCTCATCAGACGAGCTATCAGCCTCAGCAATTTCTTGCGCTTTTATCAACTCGCTTTCATCGTAGTCCACATCATCATCAGTGGAGTCATCGTCTTGTGAAGCGAAAGCTTTACTGATAGCCTTCTCCGATTCTTTGCTAGTAGAGGAAATGTCCGTTGCCTCTGCCTTCTTGGAGACAGTCTTTTCTACGTTACCATTGGACTTTGCATCTGCAATATCGCTGGACCCGGAAACCGTAGCATCTTCCGAGGTGGTGGCCTTTTCATTGTCGGTTACAATGGCTTTTGCCTCTGATGAAGTCACATTACCATTCTGCTCAGTCGGTGCAACGTTAGTGATTTTAGAAACACTGCCCGGAGTTTTGCTGGTGACACATCCATCTTTAAGATTACTAGTGTTTTTGCTAGCAGTTGAACTGCTACTGCTGCTAACTGTAGATTCGTCTTCGGGTTCTAGTTTGCCACTCCTTGAAGAACTAGGTCCCGGTCCGTCGATCTCATTAATAGCAGCGGAAGCAGCCGCAGCAGCTGCAGCTGAGGTGGAAGAACCAGCTGGCTTAGCGGATGGGTCCATTACGGCTTTGTTGACGGCTTCGGCCGCAACAGCTGCAGCACGACGCCCGCGTATGCTTGTGCTACCTAATTTATTGGCATCTGAATCTTTCTTTAGCAGGGCCAAATCATGGGTTTGCGGCAGTCCTTTGTATTTCTCTAGAACTTCATTCAATGGCAAATTGCTTTCCTCGTGCAACTCCGCCAAATTTTCATCGTCTTCCTCTTCGTACCCCTCAGCCTCATCCTCAGCCGAGTTGTGCTCGCCGGCCAGAATTTTCAAGGTGTGGACCACAGCTGGATCAAGTAAGGTTTTATCGAATCCTAAAAATGCATCTTTCAGAGCCTGCTCCAAGTTGCCACCTTTGTAGGTCTCCAAGCTTTTAAGGAATTCTGGCAATTTATCTGCACAGTATTGAGCCACCTCAGCTCCTCCATGACCATCGTATACAGCAAAAAAGGATGTGTTCTCATCAAAGCTCAATATCGAATTGTGGGCATCCTGTTTGAAAAAATTTGATCAAAATAATATATCATATAAAAGAACACAAGCCCCATGGCTGCGCCACAGTTGATCACAAACTAACCTCTTGACTGTTGCGCCAGCCTTGCATTGAACTGGCACCCACGACAAGCAAATCGTTGAATTCATCTGTGGACGCCTTGTCGGTCTTTGGATGCGATAAATAGGCACCCATTATTTCAAATTTCAAGGGAAGTTCTGCACTTCAGGAGTACACAATAAAAGTGACGGCTTCTTCTGTTTTGCGGAAAAATCGATGCTGGGCCAACGCACGCGCGCGGTGTGTATTTTTCGCGCCACCGGCAAAAATCAAGCCAGAGTCAAAGGTTACTTTGCTTCGTTTATTCTGCAAAAATGAAATAAAAAGTAAAGTCATGTTTTAATTTATTATTATTTACTCATTTATATTACTGCGAATTATTAAATCATTTAAAATTGCATTTTTCAATGCTCCCTTGGATAGCGTCTTTAAATATGTACATATATATGCACTCATGTGTGTATGTGCATTGTGTGTATCCCACGCCGCTATGTTCGGCAAATTTTTGCAATGCCTACAACCGATTTATATTACTTCCTATATAAATTTATTAAGTCAGGATTTACCTTACTTCCACTTGATTGTGAACTGTTGTTTATTAATAACAATATTACCTCTTTTCCACAATACAAAAAAATCTGCACTGCCTCTGGTGTGCTGAAAATATGCCATCTATTTAATGTTGAGTATTCTGTTGAAGGCATTTTTAGGTAAAATAAGTTCCGAACATCTGGCAACGTCGAATTTAAATGCAACTCTTCGAACGACCTTATAAACTCAGTATTTGCATTTATTTAAATTTTAGTTTATATTAAAATATATTAATAAAGTTATATTTAAAACCTGTAGAAAAATAAAACTTTCGGTAAAGGTTAAATAGCTGCCTACATCACCGGTTTTTTTTTAAATATTTTTACTGATAAGGCTATTATAATCATCAATTTAAGTGAATTATTTGGCGGTCGCTTCTAGTGTTTTTTTTTATTGAATTTTGAAATTAATTAATTTTACATGTATTTTGTCGTTGCCTCTTTTTGCAAGGCGCCAGTCTGCCTGCAACATTTTGCGACGAACACTGTGCCGTCGATTCATTTGAAAGGAAAACTGAGCAAGCAAGAAATTTATAGTGTTGAGAAATAAAAAAATTTGAAAAAAATAAAATCGCGCTCGTGATTTAGCCCTACCTGCAAAAAAATTTAAAGAAAATCGGTGATGAGGACACATATTTAACCTTTACCTTTAAAATTTTCATATATATTTATTATAATTATTATTATCTTTTATCTTTAGTATTAGCGCTTTACATGATGGTGATGCATATCTTCAGCATACCGTCTGAATTTAAATATTTACAAAAATGTATAATAAGACAGTTTTGTTTTTAATGTAAACCTAAAATATTCTTAGTTTTCATATAGTCGTTTTGTTTATTTTTGCTAAACATTTTACCAAACATTTACTTATTTCAATCTCATGAAATGTGAAAAAGGACTGTTTTATACATTTTTAATTGAAATCGGTTTTTAAATACTTTATTTTAACAAAAGTGATTTTATTATGGTACATAAACTGATTGATCCAATATCCAGATTTATTTATTTGAGAATCCAAGTATTATTTTTAGAATAAAATAAATTTATGTTTTTATACTGTACATTTTTGAAAAAAAAAATGTCAAACTAGTTTAGATAAAAATTGAATTGAATTTTGGTACGAACGTGCCGAGGCAGATACTGATCGGGTGTTCAATCCAAATTTTTTTGAAAGAAACTCACTTTTTATTATTATAACACTTTTTATTATTATAACACTTTTTACGTTTGAGACAAAATAACTTGAGTGCTTACAATCCAAGAAAAGTACCGCCTTTGCCATCGAAGCATATGGCAAAACGTATTCAGTAAGCCAAGTTATACCAAAAAAATTATACCGTGGAAATATGGCACAACTTTTTGTGATCATATGAGATCAAAATTGCTTTGAACGCCTGAAAATTCTCCGTCTTTATGTTCTGGGTTCACCAAATACTGAAAATAATCCGGAAGTTAAATGCAAGTCGGTAAAACAGGGAGCCTCAATTATCATAGGTTGGTTCTGTTTTTTACAACCATAGGTGGGCTATTTTGGGTAAAACAATCTTGGATTAACACTTTTTAACGGATATATTGAAAAATGTTTGGTTTAAATATGCCGAATATAAAATGCCTTTGATTTGGATATTCCAACTGAATAATAATCCAAAACATACCAGAAGGTAAGCTCGCAAATGGGTTAAGGAAAATTTGATCCAGCGTATGGAATGGCGGTAACTGGGCACCGGTTTTGAATTTAATCTAAAATCTCTGGGTTAACGTTGAGAAAAGGTTTCTGAAGATAAACCTAAGAATCAAAATTAATTTTTTACCTGTTTTAAAGGACTTGTGAAAATATGTTCATAAAGAAAGGGGTCAAGACTTGGTCGATTCCATGCCTAGACGATGTGCAATTGTAATCGCCAACACAGGACTCGCATTGAAATATTAATATATTATTATAGAGTTTTGGGGACCTTTGTTTTTAAAACTCATTGTAGCTGGTTACCGTCGTGTAACCGAAATATATCGGAAAAGAAAAAATCAAATTATATAAAAGCTACACTGAGTTTATTTATGTAGTATACATATTCCTACAACATTTTTCTTTAGATAAAATATATTTCCTGATTACAAATTTTGTTATATTTTTTAGTTTTACCCAACTTGAAACAATATTGCTATTTTTCTTACCGCCTACATTTGAAGGTTTTATGTTGTTTTCTTAATTATTTGAATAAGTGCAGTGAGATGGCTAACTTTTTTATTATTTGATTGAATAGTATTATACCATTTAATTTAAGCAACGAAAAGAATTAAAAAACGGTAAGAAAAAAGCAAAGCTGGAACGAACACAAAATGTGGTAATGGGGCATTATTTTAACCGCAACTGTACATATATTGTAAGGGTTACGCTTGTAATTTAGAAGTGTTTTTCCCAAAGCATATTTGCTCGAATATTTAATAAATCGTGTTCGTAAGGTGGGCAAGCAGCCATCTTGAATTCCATAAGAAAATCATTATTCTTTTCATTGCTTCACAATTATATTTTAAAAAAAGAGGTAAATCTGGATTCAATGGCGAGTCGGGTTAGTCAAGTCTATCATAATCTTGCAATGCAAACAAGTCTACTTTTTTTGCCTCGACCATTGAAAATAGTCAAGTCCCACTGCCTCGCAAATCGATATGTTAGGATAATTTTGCCATTTTTAAGGAAACTACCTTTGCCAAAACATATTGCTTTAGCATAAATATAAATATTTCTTACAATATATTTACAAAACTTCAAAAACTGAACAATGAACACAAAAGTAATTCCATAAACTCTGTTTGCTGTGATTTAGTGAATAAACGAACTAGTCGTGACGTCATTGTTTGTGTGTAGAAGAAAGGGATAGAGAATGCGAACGCTTAGCTCGAACTCTTCTCCTCTATGCAAGTTATCAAGTAACCCTCGCACTCAGAGTGCCCAGCCCTCACAAGGCATATCGCTGACGCTGCAAGGCAGAAAGTCAGTGGCCGAGTAGCGGGCGTTGCGCTGATGCAATATGCTAAGCCAATGCCCTAGCAGCTAAGTCAGCTATGGTAACCTGACTCTTGCTATGTGTCGCAAGAGCAGAGTTATGATTATGCTGAGTCGGCTTGCCGGCTATGACTTGGTTGCTCGCGAATTCCATAGGGTAGCTGTAAGCATTTTGTATTTGGAATTTTTAGTTTGTAAGAAACCACCAATAAATAACAAGCAAGCTCCGGCACAAGCCGTATAAAAATCATCTACTTTACTGACGCCCAACGTTTTTTTAAGAAGCCACACCCGTTAGGAGGCCACCTCATAAAATGTAAGTGGAATGTTTAATTCAGAAAACTTTAAGTCGTGTTATTGTTGAAATATATAAAGTAATAAGAATGATAAACGAAACAGTGAGACAACACAAATTCTGGTTACAAAATATTTGCGCGTAATTATTCCCCCTATTGTGAAATATTTAGTGTTTTCTCTGATTTCAATTTTGTCTGCTAAGGCTGATGAGTTGGGTGCGAAGAGAAATTAAACAGGAATACGATAGTGACGATAGCCTATACGACGAAACTAATACAAGTCAAGTCACTCAAGTTACTGTGCAACAAGAATCCACGATGAATATTGACGCAAATCAGTTAAGTGCCATTATAGACGGTGCCGTTAGGAGCGCGTTAGCCGAACAGGAGAACCGCTTAAAGCAAGAGTTTCGGGCAGAAGTTGACGCAATTAAACAGCAAGTGAACAGTTTACAGATAGATACACCACAGGTAGAAGTCTATAGCCGCATAAGCATAGATCCCGCTGTTAGGTGCGAAGTCAAACTTGATATCGTCAAATCTATCCCAGAGTTCGACGGCGAACAAAGTGATTACGTGGCTTGGCGGCAGTCAGCCGTTGACGCGTATGAAATCTTTAGACCATACCAGAACAGTGAGGCGCACTATCAAGCCGTCACAATTTTAAGGAATAAAATTCGTGGCTCGGCAAGAGCGCTATTAGTGTCACATAGTACGGTATTGAATTTCGATGCCATAATTGCTAGATTAGATGTCACTTACGCAGATAAGACTTCGCTTCGAGTCTTGCGGCAGAAATTGGAAATGGTTAGGCAAGGGGAACTCAGCTTAATGCAGTATTATGACGAAGTGCAAAAAAGCTTGACACTTGTGACTAATAAAATCATTATGTCACACGATGCGAATGGTGCCGCCTTACTCAATGCTGAAGTAAGAAATGATGCACTTCACGCATTCATCTCAGGTCTGAAGAGATCTTTGAAAGCAATAGTGTTCCCCGCGCAACCCAAAGATTTGCCGGCCGCACTAGCCTTGGCCGCTGAAGCCGAGGCAAGCATCGAGCGAAGTATGTTCGCTAATTCCTATGCCAAGGCAATGGAAGAGAGGAATAATGCTTCTGAGGGCAATAGACAGCCAAACCGCCAGTATGATAGGCAGGGTAGGAGTGGTGGAAATGAGCGGGCCCCAGAAAGGAATCCGCACTATACGAAGAAGCAGGGTCAGAATAGGCCTCAACAGGCAGAAAATACCCAAAAGAATGACGATAGACCACCACAAGAGCCCATGGAAGTGGACTCATCCTCTAAGTTCAGGCAACAAACCAATTGGAACCCCCAAAAGGGCGACCCAAATTCTGTTAACAATAGAAATCAGAAGAGAAGCAATAACTCCGAACGAATGACAGGACAGAGACGACAGAGGGTTAATAACATAAGTCAACAGGCCCAACCTGAGGACTCACAAAAGTACCAGGAGGCAGCTACGGCGGCCGTAGCTAGCATAGATGATGACAGTGACTCTGGCAATGAGGCCGGATCGCTTAATTTTTTAGAGGACACTCCCGGTTGCCGTTTGTCGAAAAGCAACTGGCTGGGAGGAAACTAAAGATACTCATCGACACCGGAGCGGCCAAAAACTACATCAAGCCCGTAAAGGAGCTCAAAGGAGTAGTGTTGGTCGACTCCCCATTCATTGTTAGTTCAATACACGGCTCTAACAAAATAAATAAAAAATGTTACATGCACATTTTTGGGCAAAAAACCCCATTCTTTCTGCTAGACTCTCTAACAACGTTCGATGCAATCATAGGCCTAGACTTTTTAACAAAAGTAGGGGCTACATTGGACTTGAAGTCAAGCACGATCAATTACGGTGACACAACAGAAATGTTGCAGTACCATAAGTGCGACAATGTAAATTTCACCCATGTTGACGACATAGTAGTGCCGTTAACAGTTAAAAGCGAGTTTAAAAAGATGGTGTTGAGCAGAATCAAGGCATTTTCGACCCCTAACGAGGCGCTGCCTTTCAACACCTCAGTCGTTGCGACAATTCGCACAACCGACAACAACCCCATATACTCAAAGCTCTACCCACATCCGATGGGGGTAGCCGAGTTTGTAAACAAGGAAATAAAGAACTTGTTGCAGAATGGGATCATTCGCCCCTCTAAATCGCCATACAACAACCCCACTTGGGTTGTCGACAAAAAGGGTTTAGATGAACACGGAAATAGAAATAAGAGATTGGTAATCGATTTTAGGAAACTAAACGAGCAGACTATACCAGATAGGTACCCCATGCCCAATATTGCCATGATCTTAGCAAATTTAGGTAAAGCTAAATACTTTACTACGTTAGACCTCAAGTCTGGTTACCATCAGATTTACCTTGCAGAGCAAGACCGCGAGAAAACGTCATTTTCTGTTAACGGGGGCAAGTACGAGTTTTGCCGACTGCCTTTCGGGTTAAAAAATGCTGGAAGCATTTTTCAAAGAACTATAGATGACGTTTTGCGGGAGCAGATAGGCAAGACGTGCTATGTGTACATAGATGACGTCATAATCTTTTCTGAAAATGAGTCCGATCATGTCAAGCATATTGACTGGGTCCTCAAATGCCTCTGTGACGCCAACATGAAAGTCTCAAGAGAAAAGACCCATTTTTTCAAAGAAAGCGTAGAATACTTAGGCTTTGTTGTAACAAAGGGCGGGGCTAAAACTGACCCTGAAAAAGTGCGCGCTATTCGAGAGTTCGAAGAACCCAAAAGTTTGTATGCACTCAGGTCCTTTTTGGGCCTTGCTAGCTACTATAGAAGATTTATTAAGGACTTCGCAGCAATTGCAAGGCCTTTGACAAACTTACTTAGGGGCGAGAATGGCTCCGTTAGTAAGCATATGTCGAAAAAAATCCCTATCAAATTTAATGACACAGAAACTGAGGCATTCGATAGGGTAAGAAATATTCTGGCATCGGAAGACGTCATGTTGAGATATCCGGACTTTAAGAAGCCCTTTGACTTAACGACAGATGCTTCAGCGCATGGAATCGGGGCTGTGCTTTCACAGGAAGGCAAGCCAATCACCATGATTTCTAGAACCTTAAAGGAATGCGAGACAAACTATGCTACCAACGAGAGGGAGCTACTTGCCATAGTATGGGCGCTGGGGAAGTTACAACAATACTTGTATGGAACGCGCGACATCAATATCTACACAGATCACCAGCCCCTAACTTTTGCGGTCTCAGATAGGAATCCAAATGCCAAAATCAAAAGATGGAAGGCCTTTATTGACGAGCATAATGCAAAAATTTTTTACAAGCCCGGCAAAGAAAACTTTGTGGCAGATGCGCTTTCGCGCCAAAATATTAACGCTATGCAAAGCGAGATAGAGTCCGATGTTGCCACTATACACAGTGAGCTATCGTTAACTTACACTATCGATGCCACAGATAAGCCTCTTAATTGCTTCAGGAACCAGATAATTCTGGAAGAAGCACAATTTCCCTTGAAACGCACATTTGTGCTTTTCCGCGAAAAAATAAGGCACACCATATATTTCACTCGGGATGACGAAGCTCTCCGTGAGGTGAAACAAGTGGTGCAACCAGGCGTGGTAAATGCAATTTATTGCAATCTCCACACCTTGGCTTATATACAAGACGAATTAGTAAGATTTTTTCCTGCAACCAAATTTTGGCATTGCAAAAATCTTGTGACTGACATTACTGACCAAAACGAGCAAAGAGAAATCGTTATAGCGGAGCATAGTCGCGCCCATAGGGCTGCGCAAGAAAATGTAAAACAAATTCTGTGCGACTATTATTTCCCAAAAATGTCTAAGCTAGTTTCGGAGGTGATAGCCAACTGTAAGATATGCACTAAAGCTAAGTATGACAGGCATCCAAAGAAACAACAGCTCGGCGTGACACCGGTACCAACATATGCCGGCGAAATGCTGCACATCGATATATTTTCCACTGATAAAAAACAGTTTTTAACATGTATCGATAAATTTTCTAAATTCGCCATCACGCAGCCAATAGCGTCTCGGACAATAACAGATCTTAAGACCCCAATTATCCAGCTCGTAAATTCTTTCCCCAAAACCAAGACAATATACTGCGACAATGAAGCAGCATTCAATTCAGAGACTATCACGTCTCTATTGAAAAACCAATTCGGGATTGATGTAGTCAATGCACCCCCGATGCATAGCTCATCGAACGGGCAGGTAGAACGCTTCCACAGTACATTGTCAGAAATAGCAAGGTGCCTTAAGTTGGAAAAGAAATTCGAAGACACTATTGAGCTCATAATGCAAGCGACCGTTAGGTACAACCGCACAATTCATTCGGTCACCGGGAAAAAGCCGATAGAGGTAATCCACGCGTCAACCGAAGAATTCAAGGAAAACATTAGAAGCAAAATAGCTAACGCTCAGCAGGCTCAGCTAGATCGGAATAATGCATCGAGGCAAAATAGGGTTTTTGAAGTAGGGGAAAAAGTATTTGTAAACAACAACAAAAGATTGGGCAACAAGCTGACCCCCTTGTGTTCTGAGGAGACTATTCAAGCAGACCTAGGAACGTCTGTTCTTATTAAGGGGAGGGTGGTCCATAAGGACAACCTAAGGTAGCTGCTCATACTATGTTTTGCCTTTATAATTTTGAAATCATAATACCCAAGTTAAGAATAGTACGTAAGAAAATTGAGGAAACAAAACTCATAGGATTAAATTGTCTCTTGCAGGTTCGTGGGCATCGTTCTTACTCTTTTCGCAGTTGTAAATGCGCGAATCACAGACTACTCGCATTCCAATTACATTCCCGTTATGGACGGAGAAGTAATGGTATGGGAGCAACGCAGCTATTTAAGACACTCGAGTAACCTCACAGAGTTCGCCGCGATGTTAGACGAGACTGACAGATTGACAACGCTATTCCCCCAATCGCATATGCGAAAGCTTTTAGATGTAGATATTGATCATGCCAGAAACCTGTTGTCCGCTTTAAAGATCCACCACCGCATAGCCAGAGGCATAGACTTTTTGGGCACCGTATTGAAGGTAGTAGCAGGAACACCAGATGCTGCAGACTTTGAAAGGATTAGAATGACAGAATCTCAACTCATCGAGTCAAACAATAGACAAGTGGTGATTAACACCATAACACAAAAGCGCATAAATGGGCTTACAGAGACAGTAAATAAATTGCTTAAAGAAAGAAAAGGGGATATTACTGATACGCCACATTTATACGAATCATTATTGGCGAGAAATAGAATGTTAATTTCGGAAATTCAAAATTTGATGTTGTCAATCACTTTAGCTAAGTCAAACATTATAAATCCTAGCATTTTTGATCACGACGACTTAAGGTCTATTCTGAGTGAACATCCCACAGAGGTGCCCATAGTCAACCTAATGGAAGTAGCAAATATTAAGATATTCCAGTCCGATAACATAGTCCGCATACTAATTGACTACCCCCAAATTAAATTCATTTGCAAGAAGGTAACAATGTTTCCCGTGGCACACAAAAACATCATGCTCCAGCTGACAGATGACACCGTGGCGGAATGCACCAGCGGAATCATGGCTGTCACAGACTGCGCGACCACCAGCTACACCACCTTCTGCAAATTGGCGAACCACGAAACCTGCGCCAGCGGCTTACACTCGGGAGGCTCAGCTCTCTGCCATACTCAGGCCAGCCACCTTAAGCCAATTACATTGGTGGATGAGGGCACAATTATCATCAACGACCTTCCGGCACAAGTCAGTACTGACGACGGACCAGAGAGATTGGTACGAGGCACGAATCTAATAACGTTCCAGCGCCTAGCTATCATAAACGGGACCAAGTACGTAAACCCCAAGTTGGCATTAAGCAAAACGCCAGGAGTAGCTACGTCCCCATTGCTGAACGTCATCGGCCACGACCCAGTTCTAAGTCTACCACTACTGAACCGAATGAACGAGCATAACCTCCGAGCCATACAAGAAGTTAAGGATCATGCAGAAGCCCAGTGGTCGCCCAAGGTCTGGTTTACGGCCGGGGTAGGAGTCAGCCTGGTCTCCAGCGGTTCCATTCTTCTCTGCCTGGTTCTGAGAAGAAGACGAGCGTCGAGGGAGATAAAACAACTCATGGACTCATATGGAGTGCCCCGGGACGGCGCAACTTTAAGGGGGGAGCAGTTATCAAGTAACCCTCGCACTCAGAGTGCCCAGCCCTCACAAGGCATATCGCTGACGCTGCAAGGCAGAAAGTCAGTGGCCGAGTAGCGGGCGTTGCGCTGATGCAATATGCTAAGCCAATGCCCTAGCAGCTAAGTCAGCTATGGTAACCTGACTCTTGCTATGTGTCGCAAGAGCAGAGTTATGATTATGCTGAGTCGGCTTGCCGGCTATGACTTGGTTGCTCGCGAATTCCATAGGGTAGCTGTAAGCATTTTGTATTTGGAATTTTTAGTTTGTAAGAAACCACCAATAAATAACAAGCAAGCTCCGGCACAAGCCGTATAAAAATCATCTACTTTACTTGCACAGGGCCGTAGCCCGAAGGGGCCCATGAAAATACTATATATATACGTCAAAATATGCGAAGCCAAAATTGACGATAGCTTACTATTCCGAACAATATTTTTCATCACAATAACCTCAAAGTCACGTCCAAATGTCTGGTTTGAGACTAGAGTGATGAAAATAACTATTATATTGTAAGTATAATGTTCATACGCAAATACCTTGAACAGCTGTTTCCGAATCAACGGACGATGCAGGCGTGGATGATAACCAATTCTCAATTTTCCCGGAAATCTTTTTTGCTTCATGTTCTTTTTTTCGTTTTGCTTCTCTTTTTTTCGCCCCACTCAGATAAACACGTTTCATGGTGCAGACTAACGCCAAATTTAATCTCGTAATGTCTCACCATGAGCAACTCATCCCGGTTCGGCAATTGACTCCAGTTAAGGCTACGCCGCTTGAACTCTCATGCGGGAATAAGTACGCCAGCTGCCACCTGGTTTCGAGTCACGTAGGCAGCGCGCTGGCGCGAGCGATTCAAATGGCGCGGAGAAAAAGAATATCATTTCAAATAGCGCGGTCGTGTTGATCTTACTAAGTAATTATTTGAATTTACTTCAATCTTGTAATTTCCTGAAGTTGACTGGAGTATTTGAATTTGAATATTTCATCAAACTGAATTCTATTACGTTTTGGTTCATAACCAAAAGTCAAGTGTTAAGTCAATAACACATTCGACTCTTGACAATGATTTTTATAATTTGTTATTTTAAGAATTAAAAATCGCCTAATATTTTACTTTTATTTGCCAATAACACCATGTGTGAGCAGCTGATTCGCATCGATTGAGGTATCAACTAGTGCTCGCAACTCTTTTATGAGTGGGAAATTCAAGCGTTCGACAGACAACTTTTATTACTTTTACTTTGAAATCGGAAAACAGGTTTTCGTATGGGGGGCCCCAAATTCACTTGTTGCCCCAGGGCCCCCGTGGCTCTAGCTACGGCCCTGTCTATGCACATGCATTTTTATTCAAACACACACCCATACATGTACAGATACAGTGCTACATGCACGTATGAAGGCTTATATTATATTTATAAAATAGTAGAGGGTATCGTACAATAAGTACTCTAAGTTTAAACAAAGGTCGAAGGGTATCCTACTGTCTAGTGCGCTTAACTGTTGTTCTCGTTGTTGACATATTGTGATAGTATGGAAACGAGTTTGTCGGATGCCATGGGACTTCTAATGAAATAAACTATTATATATAGTTGACACAGGAATAATCGGTAAGGTCAACGCTCTACTGTAATATACCCAATACCAACCTAAGCAAAACGTATTTTGTCTTGAAAACTTTGCTCTCAAAAACTACTACTAACTCTATTAATGATTTGCTAGTGTGATGGGCTTAGCACCCAAATTTATCTGTGTATGGTCATGTATACCATACCGTCAAATTTTGTGTCTCTAGTTTCTATAATAGCTGAGATTTGTGTGTTCACGTATACTTCCGAGCATGGCTTTTCACTTATTTTATCCATGGTCGAGAGGTATAAAAACCAGCAAGGGTATAAAACCTTCGGCAAGCGAAGTAACGAAAACATTTCCTTGACAAACAATGTTTGTAGGATGATGTGAGCATTTTGTTTTATAACTTTTTAATTGTTTTGATAATCTTGTTTATTGTTGACATAGTATGGGTCGCCAAAGCATGATTGCAGAATGCGGTGTCTCAAGTGATTTTCCTCGACATATGAAAAGATTCTTTTTTATTGAAATTATTTTTCCATGTGACCAATTAGTCACAGTGAAAGATTACGCTGCATGTGCGTTCGTTGGCAGTTTTATATACTTTATAAGCGTAACACAAAATGGATTTTTGTTGTATTAAACTAATTGGTACTTGATGGGGATATACCGACTCATACCAAATTCATATAGTAGATATACGCGTACGTAAGTAGGTAACTATACTCTTGTAGGGGGTATATTAATATCGACTAGAAGTCTGAGAATTCGAAGACGTCGGGTTTGGGTAAAGGCTATATTTGTTTCCAAATTTCCAAATAATAAATAAATAAATACCAAATTAAGCATTTCAATAACCTAAATATTTCTTTTGTTTGATGACCAGACTTTTTTTTTTAATTCTATCAAAATGATCTATGTGAGTTTTATTGTATAAAAGAAAAAGGATTTAACTCCTGTATTTTCAAATATGTATTCCATAAAAACTTAAACAGATTTTATGATGAAAATATTTGTTGGCTAACTCAAAAAATATATCTCCTTATTGAGAAAGAAAGTTAGAAAACAATTTTGATTTAAAAGGTGTAAAAGAGTTTTGCAAATAAATAGAAAATTTGAGAATGAAGAAAATAAAGTTTTAGTAGAGAAAAGTTAAAAACAGTATAAAAACTATAAATATTTTCAGTTAACATGATATATAAAATTGAAATATATATTTAAAAGATTATTAAAAATATTTAAAACGGTATGTTGCAGATCATGTATTACCACCTCACAAATGGTTATTATTGTAATAGAAAAGTTTTATGAAAGGCATGGGTTGTAAGTGTATACAATTGTGGGCATGTCGAGGCAAATGTTCTATTTTGGTATTTTTGAAAGCGGACAGGTTTGACCCTCGATAAGATAACAGTAACTTTAATGGATTACGACAAGTCCGTCTGTTCTTCGTTAGGGTTATCATTTCACAATATTATGGAACAAAATTAATATGTTCAGGAAAACTAGAAATTGTATACACATTGTGAATTGTTACGCCCTACGTACGCATACATATGTAAGTCTAGTGGCGATCTGATTCTCGTCATACATGAGAAAAAAAGAAGAATTTAAAGATTTTGTGGCCATTTTCATTTCCCAAGCATCGAGCAACATGTTGCTAGCTTTGTTGGAAATGTGTGTAAGAATGTAAGCCGCGAGCTCAAGGCAACAAAAGCGACCACAAAGAGCAGAGCAAAAGCCATCTGCCCCACCAAACACCGGCGACAAGGAGGGGCTGCTGCGCACCTCATACGCACACGGTGTGTTATCTCACACCCACACGGAACGCACACACCAATAACACTCTGTTGTTTCGCTGTGGCGCGTCACCCGTTCTGCTAGGTATAAAAGCAAAGGCAAGCAAAGGACTTGCGCTCATTCACTTCGGTTAAGTTGAGTGCTAACGTTCTTGTCAACAACAACACAATCGACAAGAGGCTACCTGTGGCAGCAGGTGAAAAGGCAGTGCAGTGCAGTTACGATCTAAACTTAGGCAAATGTGAGTATTTTGATTTATTCAAAAACTGTTTTTTTTTTTTTAAATTCTATAAATGATTTGAAGAAAGTTAAATGAATATTATAAAATGCTCGATGATAAAATTAGTTTCAATTTGCAGTTGAAGTTTTCTCTAAAATTTCATCATTAAAAATATTTTAATGAAATGCACAACAGGAAAAAGAGGAATTGAAATTAAATTCCATGTATTAGTTGCATTGCTCCAATGCATTGGAAACTATATCTCACTATTCTCGTGATTTCTCATCTTTAAAATGTGTTTTTTTCAACTATTGCTGTCATACATCGTCATACATCTTCTACATATAGTAAAACATAAAAATGTATGCATACGAGTACATCATAAAATAGAAGACTGTGAATATGTATATTTGCGTTCACCTTAACTGCGTACAGACAGGCTCCGTCGGATTTATTAGGTCGATGGCCATTTGCTAAGCATGAGTTCGTCTCTAACAATAAATTAAATAAAAAATAGTACAAAAAACTACCAATTCTTTTAGCGAGGAATCAAAATGATCGAGTTTCGGGAAAACTTGGTAACTGCCAGGAAAGATTACTTTTGATACAATATCTTATACCATTTTATCAAAACTAATTCGATTTTATTAATAATGCATACAAAGTTTTAGTGAGACATAATATACTTCATCTATTGTTTATACATATGAATAATTCCGAATTACAAAATTTCTATGATACAACTAGATCCAGACCATGTAGTCTTCTATTAAAATTTAATAAAGTCTTCCACGAAATTTAGAAAGTTGATTTACCAAAATGACGCATCAGTTCTTTGACTTGAAGAGAAACCAGTTTTAAGAAGGAATCTGTATCTCCTTGGGCTACCTTCCATAACTTTCCACTAGTCGAATGGTGCATTTGTTTAACTATCACATCGTTCAGTTGCGTTTTTTACCAGACACTTAGTACAGGTTCTTTAATGAAAGAAAACGAAACCATCATACACAATGATTTTAAAGCTTTAAGGTGGTGTGGATTTTAACATCAGCAAAAGGATAACGTAGTTTCAGATATTTACGAACATTTGGAATAAGATATAACACATATTTGGTCGCGGTATCATCTAAAATTATATAAAATTTAGGTAAGGACATATTTTTGTCAAAATGATAGTCGAAGAAGAATTAATCTTAATCTTCCATGAACGCTGAAAAGTTAAAAGAAAACTGTTTAAAGTCCTAAGGTGTAGACAGATATTTAGAGATTAACTGAAATCAATGGCTTTCACAGTCAAAGCTTACTTCGTTTTAGACCTACATTAATGCAGGTCTAGTCAGTCTTGTGGGCCCGATCAATATATTATTTATTATTGTACATAGAACATATATTTAGGCAACTCTTAAACTCATTATAATTAATAACGACCTTTACACGCTTAGTTTAAGCAAACCTAATTGTGGTTCTATTGCTGAATAAGCTGAAGTTATGAAATTGCACATTTAATGAATTTCTATCCGCTACTTAAACTAACTTTTTGCGAAGAGTGCCTTGGGCCTAATTAGCAACTACGGACTTGGATATCTAATGAATGAATATTAAGTACTTTGTAGAACAAGCGTATCTAAACAATATGACTAAATGAGTGTCGACTGCTTGAAAGGCTGCTGCCAATAAAGCAGTTGTTTTTCGCAAATAACTGGGATAAAACTTTGTACCAGAGAATAGATTAAAGTTATGTTTCTTTCAATCAATATTTATGAATGCTAGCGAACCGAGCCAACTGCCTGTGGGCAGGCACATCTTGTCTGTGTTTTGCTGCACGGTGCCAACTTGCGCACAATTCTGCACTTTTCCTGTGCCACAGGACACGATAATAGTTTTTCTAACTATTTTGCGTAAAATATAAAACGTATCCGATGAGCAACGCTGACGGACCGAATTTAGAAGGACGTCATTGCCACGACTCAGCGAAGTCATGCAAACGGTGGGAGTGTCAAACAGGATTGTTGTCCTTCGAGTATTGCTTCTTCTTAAACACAGTATTGGGTTTCATGGGTATCTATTATGACATTGTCATATTATTTCTGTGTTATTTCTTGTAACGTTGACTGTCAACGGCTTTTCCATTATCTGGACAAAAGCAGTGATTGCATACCATTTTATTTTGCTTCTCAATTCAAAACAGAAGTGTCCAACTGCGGATGTGCGATTGCAATGCACAGCGAATGAATCAACTTTTTAAGTCCTGTGGTCATCGCAAGCCAAATCCCATCAAGCTAAATACACAAATCAAATGCCTCTCATATTTACATAGGCACATAGCATATTTACATATATTTCATAGAGAAAAACATTTATTGTAAACAATTCTTCTATTCAAACAGCAATAAAGTTCTGTGAGAATAGGTGCATCGAGCTTTTGAAACGTACCACAGACGCAAAGAGATGTAGTTGTTCATTGAAATTATATTTATATATAGCATATGGTATATGCTTTAGCAAGGAAAATGTTTTCTTGCAGAAGGTATATTTACAACACTCATCGTGACCAGGTTGATTGAAGTACCTTTGTACTATAAGTTTTTGTATAGCAGCGCAGACTATTCCGTTGGTTTAAATGCTGTATTGATGCATCTTGCATCAAACACTTGTTGTTGGTGGATGCTGTGAACAAGTCGAATATTCACATAAATTTAAATATTATCTTTTGTAAACATAAAATACACTTTACAGTTTACTACGTTAAGGGAATACTCGCTTTGTGCAATTGTGCGTATTAGGTGTAAGGAGTAGTTGTCGTTTGTCTTTGGACGTCGATGCAATGCATGTATAATCAAGTAGTCTTACAATACCAAACCGATGCTTGATACGGATCTCAGACAAAATAAACTCTATTATCATAGTGTGGAAAGCCTTTAGCATGCAGAACGATAAAGGAATAGTATAGGTGAGAAAGATAGGTGACAAAATTAAAAGGTTTAAAGAGGAATTAAAATTGCTGTTAGAAACAATACAGTAGAACTTATTGTAATCTTAACAATATACCCTGACCAGCTCATGCAGAGCATATCTCGACCTATAATACGGATGGATTTAGAGTTGAAAATTGCGACTTTCTACAGGGAACAGAGAAGTGTAACCGGATATCCAGTTGTACACTATCAATGTTACCTTGTATCAGGTAATTTATCAAAGCTACGCGAAGCATGGTTCTACTGTTAGCTTAGGAAGGTAAACAAAATAATAACTTGAAGTCTACTGACGGGAAAAAGTCTTGAATTTACAAGGCGCAATTGGTGACAGAAGACTTTCTTGTTTGGGAATGGATAGTGATTAATGATCATTGGACAATTGTATCTTTCAATTCGATTGAGGCTTTTGTTTTGTTGAATGAAAATTCAATATATTTGAGCCTAACACCAAGCTTGGAAAGCTTGTATTACTCGTATAATAAACATGGATATTCTGTTTTTTTTTTTTTTTTGTTCAAATATTCAGTATGTATTCGGCAGTTACATTTTATGAAACTGTTATCTAAAATATTACTCGAAGAATCCGTAAAAATATATTCGAAAAGCTGCAAGGATAAAATTATCCTAGAGTTGAATGATAGATTTCTTCTAATTATTAAGTGTTTGAGGTTGTCCCCAAATCAATCAATCTGCCATAATGGATTGCAGACACTCACACCTGAAATTGTAGAAGCATTCGATTTGAATCTTCTCATAGTCTGTTAACTGATGTCAACCTGACACAGTTCCTGAATGACCTGGCTTGGGAAATAATCAGGTTGGTGCACCCTCGAAAACAGGAGGTTGGCGCAAAATATGTAAAGAGACAAAGATGCTGAGAATACGGTCGGGCAAGTGAGTTTGTGTATGTTTAACTGTGGTTGTATATGTATCTTCCTGTGACACGTTGAGCTCGACAAACACAAACAAATAAATTTTAATAGACGTCGCTAGGTGACAAACACCGCATTAACCAGCACTAAATTGTAATTAGGGAATATTTGGTAATTTGGTAATTGCCGAGAAGGCGTACGTCGAAAAAGATTCATTTGTGCCGCTGGCTAAGGATAAATTCCTCTGCGTTTACCGGAGCAAAGCAAGGACCCGGACATCCGACCCGTGCAGCGAAATCTTCTATCTGTCAAAAGTCACGAGTTGCCTTTACATCTTTTAAGTCGAATAAGGCTGGTAGGATTTCTGGGACGGGCTTGCGAAACTGCATCAATTACAGACGGCATTTTGTAATTTTGGGGTTTGTTGTCACATAGTATATTTACCGTGATACAGAAAATTTTCCGTTACACACGTGTTCACACGTGTTGCAGGGACAGTGGCATTTAATTGCAGGCAATCATAAATTTGCTGCCCTTTTTACGCTTCGGCCTCGTATGATCGTGGCAAAGCGAATGTTTTTTAAATCGCAATTTATGGTTTTTGGCTCGTCCGCATGTATCGTAAATACTGTTATTACGCATACGCCCACAAGGCTTGCCAGGGAGAAGGTACCTTGCCACTGGTGCTGGTATCATATCCCGAATAAAGGCAACTTTTCGTTTGATTGCCTTAACAATCGTTTAACAAGGGGGAGAGACCGCTAGCCCCCAGCGAAAGAACACGTACAAAATTTGATTTAAATTTGGCCCGATTTGTGTGTCAGCAAGAAAACAGATGGCCAATCAGAACCTTTCACCTCACCTGCTGACTTATGTAGGTGTATCGAGCTTCGTTTCTTGGTGGTCAACAGGGCAAGGCCATTGACTTAATTAAGGGACTACGGCTGAGTTAGGCTTGTTGAAAAGGGTAAGAAAGAATTGGGACATTATTTTGATAGAATTTTAAAGGAACAAACAACAAGCTGGACTTCATCATGTTGGTAAAGACTTGCCATTCTCATGCCAGCATTCGCGGTAATGAATATTTCCTTTTTAATATTTAATTAATTCGAGTCCACTGCTGCACCCTTGAGTAGATTTGGATAGCTTCAAACAGGATTTAAATTCTATTACCCTTCCAGAAGAGACAAATGGGAGTATTGTGTGCCTTATTCTCGAATACTTCTTATATGTGTTTCTAAAAACTTATTTAAAAATTTTACAAATCTCTTTTTATAATTATTTAATTTACTTTTGAATTTAATGTCTTGATACAAATAAAACAAAGAGAAAAATTGTTTAGAAAGCCCAGAAATTGCAATTTTAAAAGTGTATGAATGACTTAAGTGCGCATTTTTTGGTGGCATGCAAAAGACTTATCACACGCTATTGTACGTCGCGCATTAAATAGAACAGAACACCTCTTACTAACAAGGTAGAATGCCAAAATGTATTTTGTTATTTAATTACACATACATATGTAGATAGTTTTCCTAACTTAATCGGGTCAGTATGAATATGAGCTGCACCAGCCAAACAATGTTGCACGCCACATACACTTCCCATGAGAAACGAGCTAACACCAGCGCTGACACTGACGCGAAAATCCACTTTGAGGGGTAATCCCTGGCGCAGCCGTTGATGTAATTACGACTCATTACTCGCCTTCATGCATATTTGGAGTAAGCGCACTTCCGAAATGCACAGGGACGTGGAAAATGGGAAAAAGTGCAGAATGGCCACACGAAAAGTCTTTGAAACCATACACCTTTGACTTGACTCAAATTGGAGCTAACACAAATGTCCAGTGACAAGTAAAGCAAGCATTGGCCGGCAGTACTAAACGCTACCCAACCCTTAATCTTATTGTATTACAAAATTATCCTACTGTTCTCTGAATAAATTGAAAGGAAATTCGATTGGGATATAAATATAAGGTAATATATTGTATGTACATTTCATTCACATTAAATATAGTTCTACAAAGTGAGTATGCCGTTTTTGTAATTTTCATAGGGTATTCTAAACGAGGACACTTTGGGTTGCACGCAAAAAAACTCGTCCCAAAAGTGCTCACAGTTCCGGGAAGAGAACGGTTTAGTGGCAAGGTTTTTATACCGAAGTTTAAGGTTGGCAGGGTGTGGCAACGCCCTACGGTGACCGTTGGTCCCAAACTTGTTGACAAAAAATATATAAAATAAACCACCAAGTGTGCCTTCAAAAACTGTACAAAAAGTGCGAAAGAGCCAGCAGGAGCTGAGCTAACGTGTCTAGTCGGCTCGGCATTTTGATCCGCTCTACACACAGTTGTCTGTAATTAATTTGTTTCAAGCCATCCCACTAAAAGAAAGTACGCTTAGTTATATGAGTCTTATATTTATTCATTTTGCGGTTACTGAATTTCCAATGCTACGTATACGTTTGAAACTGCCTTAATATGACCATACCTCATACAATAGAAATAGTCGAGCCTAATCATCAGAAATATTTTCTTCGGCCTGAGAAATTCCTACAAAGAATTATTTTTATACCCTTCTGCCATTAAAATTGGTCGGCTTAGGGTATACTAACTTTGTGCTAATCTATGTTACAGGCAGCTATTACAAAAGCTTTTTCAAAAGCTACATATTTACACCAAACGTTGTATAAAAACGAGCAACCCGTGACATCTCGTTTTTCTATGCACACGCATTTTTGTACCCTTGCAGAGAAGATATTAATTCTCGCAAGGAGTTTGCAACACGCCTAGGAGACATCTCTGAACCGATAAAGTATATATATTCTTGGTAAAGGTTAAATAGCGACCTACATCACCGATTTTGTTTACACTGTTTTTACTGATGGAGCTACATTGATAGAGCAAGATTTTAGAAGAAGAAGAATTATTTGGCAATTGCTCCTAATTTTCCAAATATCATTTTAAAAATAATAAAATTTACATGTGTTTTTTTCACAAAGCTGTATATAAGACAAAACGAGCCAGATCAAACTTATATATATTATGGCTGGCATACACACTATCGGCCAATGTTCGTTATTTGTCAAGATATTGCCACCAAATTTACCACTGAAGACCAGTTCCGATTTTAAAAATAACTTAAATAAGCAGCGCCAATTAAAGTAAGACAAAATATTGTGCACCATATTATAGTAGCCAATGAATTGGTACATGCATATATATACACGTATTTATATGCAGATATACTAATAATTGCTGTATTAAATTTTATTTACGTTTAAACATAGATCGAAGGGTATCGCACTGTCGCGTGCCGCTCGACTTCTGCTCTCGTTTCTCTTCCTGTTTTCCTTACTAAGCCATTTTGTATATCCTTGCAGAAGGAATAAAAATATCTCTGACCCTATGAATTTAATATGTATTTTCTGAGTCCTATCATTAGAGAAGTGGATCTAGCGATGTCTGTCCGCTCGTCCTTCTGTCTGTAGCGACGCTAGCTAGTCTTTCAATATTGTTTTCAAGTATTGTTTTTCAGTGCCAATCAAAGTTAGACCGTAATCTACGCATACCCAAAAGAAGAGACATTTTTAAAAACGTTGTATGTCCATCGATTGGAGCAGGGACCGAAAATAATGATTATTTGTTATACTCTTCGACCATTGAAAATGATCAAAAAAGGGTATACTAACTTTGTGCAAATGTATGTAAGAGACAGAAGGAGGCGTGGGAGACCCCAAAAAGTGTATGTATTCTTGCTCAGGATCACTAGCCGAGTCGATTAAGCCATGTCAGTCTGTCTGTCCGGATGTCCAGATGAACACACAGATCTCAGCGATTATATAAGCTAGAGACACCAAATTTGGCATGAAGGTTTCTGTTTACCTGGCGCAGATGAAGTTTATTTCAAATGTTGGGTGCCACGCCCACCGCCCCCGCAAATTAATAATTTAATCTATTAAGCTAATTTTTGAGCGACATATAAAAGATAAAACATTCAAGACCATACTTAGCTAATTACAATACCAACATAACGTCAAAATTTCAATCCGATCGGACAACAAACACAGACGTTATTAAACAAAGACCATGTTCGCTATGACATTGTATGCAGACCCGCAAGCTGTGACGTCATTGCAATGCTCATGTAGGAAATAAAAGGGAAGAGAATGCGAGCGCGTAATGCCATCTGTTGTTCTTCGCTTCTTTTATATGCACACGCATTTTTTGCATTCAAACGCACACACACACATACGTACATTTGTGCTTAACCAATGAAATGCTACATGCATATATGTACACGTATTCATACACAGGCGCATATAAAGGCATACGTTACGATAATCTATTAAGTAGTAGTATCGAACAATTATGGACTCTTTACGTTTAAAAAAGGTCGAAGGGTATCCCACTGTCGCGTGCCGCTTGACAGTGGCCCTTTTTTTTTTGTATTAAACCTTCGGCATGTCGAAGGTTGTTTTTTGGTTTGGACAATGAACAAAAATAAAAAACCGTAGCTTTTTGAATGCACTTAATATATGTCAAAAGTTGTTGATTGCATAGAAAGAAACAAAAATAGTATGTTAAATTACAACCATCCAGAGGGCGCAGAGGTCTTGCCACCGCTGCCACTAACCCAGGGTCCAATGCCAAGGGTCTCTAGGCCCGTGACATGATTCGTTCCGGCCGTTATAGGGGAGAAAGCAGCATCCTTGATGATGGTCAGATGATGTGCTGCGCCTGCGTTGCCATTTCGCGTGTACTGTCCAAACTTGGCCGCCTCGTACTCTGTCTTTTGAATTTCGGCAGCAGCTGCGTGTGCCGACCGTTGCAGCGCTGAAGCTGCCTCAGCCTCCCGAGCTGCTGCGATGCGTTGTTGATAGGCCACTGCTGCCTTAGATGCAGCTAGTCGTTGTTGGGCCAGTACAACCGCCGACGCTGCTGAAGCAGCCTCGGAACGTTGGATGGCTGCTGCTGCTTCAGACTTTTGCGTAAGGATTGCCGCATGCGTCTCCTTCTCCATTGCGATGCGCTGCTGATTTAAGACATTCTCCTTTGCCGCTTGCATTTGTTGTTGTGCGATTAGAACATTGGCCGAGGCCTGTTTTGCTGCCGAGATGGCGTTGGCTACTTCGTTGGGCGAAGGAGCGGTCTTAAGCGGACTGTGTGCTCCACTCCAGCCACCACTATTACCTCCCAAACTTGGCCAACCACCTGCACCAGCTGCATTCCAAGCGCCAGTTAATCCCACCTGAGCAGTGCTTGTCGCGGCCCAGGGAATAGATGTTTCTCCGATACTGCGTTTGGGCAACGGCTTCTCGTTGGCAGCCAAAGAGCCGCTGGCAAAAAATGCAAGCAGAATTAGTTGCATCATTTTGGGTTTGTTGCAGCTTGGCCTGCTCTGGACGCTTGCGAAGAGCATTCTGCTTAGTTCAAATACTCGGGTGGCTCAGACTCTAACTAAAGTCTGCTCCTGAAGACTTCGATATTTATAGCTTATTTCTGTAGAAACAAAGACTGGTGCTGCCATAATCACTCACGTAGGCGTTTGAGGTAACAATTTGGCCTCTTTCTCTGAGTCAATTCATTTCATAACCGCATCGCAAGAGGCTCGTTTTATTTTTAATATTAACAGGAAATGAAAGGTCTTTCGTCTACCAAATGGCAATCGAACTCCAATCAGCTTCTCTACTTTCTTAATCTGAAATACTATTCTGTCAATAATTGCGACAGTGACTTCTTAAAGTATTAAAATAAACATTTGTTAATACATCTTCTGATATATACAAACGTAAGGGAAGTAGACAGGTATTATCTTCTTATGATAATTATTTTTACCATAAAAGTATTTGGCTTTATGGGAATTCAACAACATACATTTACTTAAACAAAGACAGTTTGCCTTTGTGCTGCATTGTTATAAAAAAATAAAATTTAATTACAACGCGAGAGCTGCGCAATTTACGTGACCAAAAGGTATATGACGAGGAAAAGTGGGGGACGACAACCAATAACATAAACTGTGCAGCCCAGCTGACGAACATTTCGCGCCGCCCTTGCACCGAATCGTAATTACCATTAATGCACGTCGCCATGCCGGACATACTCAAATTTTACTCTTACTCATATTAATGAATACAAATTGAATAAGACAAGCTGGACGAGGTCAGCGCTATGTACTCGAAACCAGAGGCTTTGCACAGTGGTATTAAAAAGCAATGATGACTTCGTTTGTTAACAGGTACAAGGCGTATCCAGCTAAAGGATTTTATTCAATATGTCAACTGAATATATCTGTTTTATTTTTTACCCAGTGCCATAGCGTATTATAGTGTTGTGACATCAAAATTTATATTAAGTTTTGACTGTATAGTAACATGGGCTTTATTGTGTAATGAGCCCATCCGAGTAGATATAGTCAAGTCCATGCATCTATCTGGCACTCTATTGCATCACCACCCAAGGTATCAGTTTTATAATACCTAAAAATTAATTTGAGCGAATTATGGGATTGATTACAGAGCTGAAAACTGCAGCCCAGCATGTCAAAGTCGACAACCTTTCGGACGCAGCCTCGCAAGTCCTACTTATGCCTTTTCTTGCTCACCATCTGCGCATTTCTAGCTCAAGGGGTGTTCACCGCAGCAGCGGATACACCATATGATGAAAACGAACTCCACAAAGATAATGGTGGGTAACCGATACCAAAAATATACACCTCAAGACGATCCGAACCAAAATAATTTACCAATGATCTGAAATTTTAGAGCTTCATACATTGTTTAAGAGGCCTGCGTTTTTCGTTGGAAGTCGATATGGACGTTCCAGTGGTAACGCTGCTTCTGGGAGCGGTTCTGTGAACACTGGAGTTGGTACATCAAAAACGCGACGCCTTATTATTGTACCTCGAAATGATCGTTTCTTCTTGGGTTCGCGATATGGCAAGCGAAGTGATGAATATCTATCACCCTACGAGCAGAGCAGCCTAGGATTGGGTATGAGTAAGGCATCTGTCCTAGATTCAGATCGGTCCATGGATACTGCAGAGAACACAGAGCAGGAGACCGGCAGAGCAAGACCAACCACCATGTCCTGCGTTTTCACAGGCATTAGCAACTTCTATCGCTGTAATAACGTGCACACGTAAGTAATTGGGGTTTTGCAACTAACTCAAAACTTATGTTCCGTTTACTTGCTATAGAAAGGACCTCAAAAGTATTATCAGCCAGGGCGAAGGGCTGGTATTGGACACCACAAAAGTAACTTCCGAAGACACTGACTCCAACTAAGATGCAAGTTTTCTGCTTGTTATATATTGGCTTATCGCTACTCTCGCATCTTATGTTTCAAAATGAAAGTGGTATTAAAATTTTTAACGGGGCTGGAAAAGTTTTAATAACCAACAAATAAATTGTAAATACCTTATATTACTGTATTCAAATTAATCTCTGTATGAAAAGACACTGGCTTGAGACCTTGTTACTATAGTTACACAATTATCTAGAAGACATATTAAACATAAATTGATGAGTTTTCTTTAGCACAATATACATATTTTATTTACAACTATTATATAAAAGAAAGAAAGATTGCCCTGGCATGCCGACAATTGTTTACCATTACAGTTGCTTAAAGTATTAAATAAATATCAACAGATCTTTACAGCATTTCTGCGATATAGTGTACTTTACTATACTTGACAAGCACGCAAGCTACAGTTAAATGTGGTAGACTGTGATATACCCACTGGAAATGAAAGTATTTATCTTATCCTTTTTTCCCAACTAAATCGTAAAAATTCATTTAAAACTTGATAGATTGATTGGCTAAAAATGAATTATTCTGTATTAAAATTACGGTTGGAACTCGTTCTTTTTTTATTAATTCACAGGGGTGGAGAGGGACGGAATCAAATTCTAAAACAAAGTTAATCTGCGAACAATATTGACACCCTTGCTATTAGACTCTCTCAGATCTAGTTTTTAAATGGACAGACGGGTATGACTATATCAACGTGGCTGTTGATGCTGATTAAGAATACATCACATACATTTTCGACTGTAAAAATTATAAAACCCTTCTACACTTACAAATAGCGAGTATGAAAATATCATTTTGTGTGAAACTTAATGAACGCTGACTACAGAACTGGTCCTGTGAAGAAAGCCACATAGTCTATGCAGGTATATATAAGAATAACTCTTAAAACGGACAGCTTGATTATTCTGACCTTTTTTATGGATGCTGATACAATGAATACTCATTTGCACACTCCTTGTGTATTTGTATATTTGTTCAGCCTTCTACAATTATGTAGGTTACAATAACTTACTTACTTGCCAATAATGAAATGCAGACTAACACAATTGTTTATGTACCCAGTGATGCATAAGACCACTCATACGCATACCAACATGTATGTGTCTATTTATGTATGCGAAGACAAGGCCCTTAAGAAAATTTAATTACCACTGAGAGGGCCGCCGTGCGAGGAGTAATGAGGAAGAGGCCAAAGCACTTACTTGTGCAATGCTATCTTAGAGAGAAAATGGAAAAATTGTGTCCGCGGTGTACAAAGTTTCGTTAGCTTGTATTGATTTTAATTGATGGAAACAGAGAGTCTCGGCTTAAATTTAGTGGCGAAGTACCTGCTAATTGCATTAACGTGCATAGGCAACACTGACATCCGGATACGCCACAAGGCGCACTCAGTCCACCGAATGTTACCGGGTCTACCAGCATCACAACTTTTTGGCAATCAAAACATGGCAGCGCGGAGATTCTCTTTCATCAAACAGTTTCTCATAGCGCACTTCCAGGGACAGCTGTTGTCTTTCAGCAACTTCCCTAAGGAAGCACAGACGGTCGTAGAGCACTAGGTTCTCGCAGAGCTCCTTTGTGAAAAAGTCGTAGGCAAAGTTAAGAGTAATAAAATTTGAAATGTGTTTGGGTAAACAAAGAAATTACCTGCATGGTCGCCTGTAAACAGCACAATGCCTCAGCCATTCGAAACCCACTCTCCTTGGGGTACTTTTGACAGATTTCATTGAAACGAGTCTCATGTATTGCCCGCCAGTCGACGAGGTGTTTGGAATGTATAGAATGAAGCTGGTACATGTGTTGAAATTCACAGAATGTTTGACTAACTAGGGCCTTCACAGGTACTCCCGTGTTTCGCTTTACCTTTACCATCTCATCAGCATCACATAATTCTGTGGCTAAACCCCGATAGAACAGTTGAGCTCCATGCTCAGTGTGTGTGCAAGAATCACTTTGCCATCGCGACTTCGTCTCTTGGCAAGCTAATCGCATGAAAGGTCTATGAAAACAGTTGTATATTTCCGAAGTATCAGATCTAGCAATCATTGCCTTTCGAAGCGAAGTACTCAGCGGAAAGTTGACAAATGGAGTTATCATTGTGCCCACATCTAGGCAGCCATCTTCCAATGCGAGCTTGTGATAGCAGCAAGGCATTATATGCAAGCACCCTACTTGAGGCATTTGCAAGAAAAGCTGCATTGCACTAACACTTAAATCCGCACATGCGTGCAATCCAACAATAGTAAGTTTAGTCGCTACTGCCAAACCATTCCTTTGCTTCAACTCAGAGACGTAGCTCTCGATGCGTGCACGTGCGTCTGAGTCAGCGGTGACAAATTCTTGCTTGTAGGTAACGGTTTTCAAGGCCTGTTGCGGCAATGCCTCTGATATCCGTTTCCGGGCCGCGTGCACTCGTTTCTTGTCTGACTCCAAGCCGAGTATTAAATAACTATCATTTAGTTTAATCAGCGACTCGCTAAGGTAGCCCAGCCCTGAGCCCAAGTCCAGTAGGATGTGTGAGTCGGGACAGTGATCAAGAATATTGACCGCAAGCTTTTCAATTTCGTACAGCTTTTTAGGCGATATCTTACGGTTGTGTTTGTTACATGATTTGGTCGGTTCTTCCAGTACTATGCTAGGCATACTTGGTAAACAACTTGGAGTTGGTAGCGTTAAGAGATGAGCCATTTTTTTACGAAATCTATGAACGCTCTCTGGACAACCAGCTAAAGGATCATGCACGAATGGAAATATATTAAGATCGTCATTTGTTAATCCTAGAAAGTAGTCCTTAAAGTCCTGAGGCATACAGTCCAGCGATTTTAAACATGAAGTATTGGCTTCACGGTAAACCCAGGAATAAGTACACAAAAATCTCACGGCATCCACAAAATAGTCATCGTCTGTGGCAAAGGATTGAGGAAGTGACATCTCTGCAACAAAGAGTGCATGTTCTTTATAAATTCTATTTATGTTCGACAACCGCAGCTGAAGTAATATAATAGTTTAAGAACGTATATTTACCACAGAAGAGGTATAAATATTGTACAATTTAGTTTGATGTAGATGCTAGTTATAGACTTTAATTGTTCTTTTGTAACAAGTTTTTTGAGTGGAGAACATAAAATACATATTTCATAGTTTGCAGAAACAGAACGAATAACAAATGTGCGTATAAAATATATACAGTTTTATTTTTGATACTATACACTACACTTAAGTTATGATTTTCCATTTCAAGTTAGTTTCCTGTTCTAATTTGTTGTTTGCTGGACCTAAAATGCATTTGCCAAAATGTTTTGGTTCCTCCTTAAAGTACTTATTGATTACATTGCGGAGTTCATCAATTGTGACTGAGAGCACACGGGAACGGTACTTCACAAACATTTCTTGGGAAACCTCGTAAAGGAAGTAGTCAATGCCTATGTTTCCCGGTGCAATAGGTGAGTCTAGCTGCTGCAAGACACCAAGCTTAGCTTCGAAGAGTGTCTGCTGATCTAGTTTTTTGCTTTCTGACTTTAACCATTCATAAGTTTTATCAAAAGCATCTAACGTTTTTGTTGAGTGTGGATCACGATAGCTGAAGAAACTAAATAGACCATCAGAACCGATTTTAGCACCCGCTCCATATGCTCCATTTTGTTCGCGTACCACTGGCAAGAGATATTTTGCAGACACAAACTTGGCCAGTACGCGCAATACAGGATGGTCTTCATGCAAATAGGGTACTGCGAAAAAGGTTTTAGCACAATAGTTTACTGGTATGTTCATTACATAATGGTTGAAGCTTGGTTTCAACAAATGTAGCTCGCTTTCGCTTCTTACTTCCTTTTGAGAAGGTAATTTTTCTAGAAAACGGTTGTAATGCTCTAAAGCAGTGGCTTGGTAAGCACCCGAGCTGTTGATAGCACTTCGAAGGTTGCTTTTGCAAAATACCTTTGACCCAATACTTTTTAAAAGATCGCGAATTTCTTCAGTGCTATTGTTTTGAACATACTTTTTCATCAAATCAATATGATCAACGCCGGACAATAGAGATTTAAGTTTGGCAGCATCAGTGACTAACGCAGCGGAGCTGAGCATTGCGTACAGGTGTCCAGAGCTTGCAATTCCTACTGATATATTAGAAATGTAGTTCTCAATAAGCATATTAAGGCGGTCAGTATCTTCCAGTTTGAAATTAAGAAGCAACTCCTCGCCAAGTTCAAACATTGATGAAACGTTTTTGTCCAGGGCATGCGTAGTCATCATTAGTCCTAAACGATACGTCTTGGCATCCCTTACATTTTCAACGAAATTTAGCTTGAACTCAAAACCAGCAGTTTTGGAAAGAACTAACTTGTCGAATTCTCGGTAGTCATGATTCTTTGTACCCATATCGTTAATCACATTACAGAATAGTGGTACGAGCATAACTTCACTTTCAGTTAGTCCAGAAATGTTGAATAGGCACTTCAAATATGTTATTTCGTTAGTGGGTACCTTACACAGCTGTGTAGGTACATTTTGAATGGTTTTCTTTTCGATCTTCGGCAATTTTGGTGGTTCCTTAACATCGCTTACTGATAGACAAGGCAAAATGTCTGCATTTTCTTTAGCTTTTTGAGCTGCTTCCAGCTTGATTCCATTTTGATATATAGTTTCTAATTTTTTGCTGTCGAGCGCGTCTACTTTCTGTTTTAGCATCTCAGCCTCAGCTTGCTTAAAATTATCCTCATATAATTCGTCAGGTGACATTGTTAATGTAAGTTTATGTTTGTTATTTATAAAGTAATGTTCAATTTTTTGTTGAAAATAGTTTTTGTTCTCTCTTAGCCTGCATCTCAGTGTTGCAATCATCTCTGATACTCTCAAATTACGCACAACATCGCCGTCATGATTCCAAAGCGAAGTTGAGTTAAAAAGCAGTGCATTTCCAAAATGAGGACTCTGATGCTTAAGAGACAACTCCAAATTATGCAGGACACTTTCTATATGCTGCGGCTCAAAGCCTTCTTTGATTGAGCAGTACACCGTCTTATCAAAAAGTTCATGGAACTTTTTAAAGTCTTCAACCTTCAAATCTTGTAAGCCCACAACAAAATATGTATCCTTACAATCTGCTGAATATCCGGTACTTTGATTGTAACCACCAGAAAAATTTGGTTCAATTAAACTCTTATAGAAATTGGAGTTTGGGCCTCTTATCAATACTTCGGATAGTACGTTTAACTCAAAGCTTTCCTGTATATCTGTTATGTCACACATCATCAGGGCAATAGCAATTTGATTTTGTCGATCGAAACTTGCTCCCATGCTGTCCAATCTGCTAGGAATATGGACGTTCCGTGGCTGCAACCATTTTGTCTGCGATGGTATACGGCTGTACGAATTGTCTATACACTCGTGATGGGAGAGGTATTCCTTATTAACAAATTCAAGTGTTTTCGTCAGATCGAAGGAACCATAGCAATAAATACGCGCGTTGCTCGGGTGGTAATATTTACGGTGGAACTCAACTAAATCCGTGTGTGTTAGTTTCGGAATCTCCAGTGGATTTCCACCTGATACGTGTCCATATGTGTGATTGGGAAGTACGTTATTAAGCAGCTTTTGAGTAAACACTTGGGATTTTTCAGAAAAGGCTCCTTTCATTTCATTATAGACGACGCCTTTAATAATAAGGTCAGACTCCCGATTATGTAATTCTTTATGCTCCAGGCGCCAACCTTCCTGTAGGAAATCCAGATGCGATAGATTTGGTCTGGAATTTAATATGTTAGAATTAAATATTATCAATTGATTTACAAACATTGTGATACGCACCTAAACACAGCGTCCAAATATATTTTTTGCAGATTTCTAAAGTCCACCTCATTCATAGTTGAAAATGGGTAGAGTGTGTAATCTGGTCCAGTCATGGCATTCATAAAAGTTGCAACAGATCGATTCAGCATTTTAAAGAAGGGATCACGAACAGGAAAATTTTTCGAGCCGCATAAAGCGAGATGCTCCAATATATGAGGCAAACCGGTAGAATCAAATGGTGTAGTCCGAAAATTGATTGAAAATACATTATTGGTATCTTTACGGTCGATATACCAAAATTCAGTCCCAGTGCCCTTATGTCGGAGGGTATATGAAGTTAACTCAAAATCGGGTATGTACTCGACACGCTCGCACAGGAACCCATGATATATTTTTCCTTCACTATATTTGATTTTACGATCGGCGATTACATTAGGCATTTCCTCTTCCAGGAGCGCTGCGCTTGGCTTCGGCTTCGCATCATTTAGAGCCTCCTCAATTGAAATTGACTTGAAACTGTGCCTTGCGTATTGACTGGGCAGTACGCCAACCTTGCGAGGCACCGCCCTCAACCATTGTAAACGTGTTAGCATTTCTATGTTTGCGGGTCTATAAATGATAAGTACACGATACAAGTTGCGAGTGATATCCAGAACAAAGTATCGGGTAATATATGTATAAATAAAATGAATCAACATAAAACACGAGTTTGAGTTACGTTACATCAGCCGGCATTCATATGTACATGTATGATTGTATGTATGCTTGCCTACAATTCTTTGTGAGCAGTGTTGAATATAGTCAAATTTTTCTCCAGAATGAAACTTATTCTAATTCAGTTTACGAACACATTTTACACAGAAATTATAATAATAAGACCAACAGAGCACTCACTAGTTATCCAGATGTTAAAATACACATGCACCCGTCTCTGGATTGAATACAGTTGTATGTATTTATGTATGTGTCTATTGTTGATAGTTTTATATCGATGTATGTTATTCTATTTTATATCGATATACCGATAAACATATGCTGATGAAAATTCTCAAAACACGCTTCATTTTGAGTGAGTTATCAACGATTGTTACAATTTTTATTTTATTGAATTCAAAGGATTCTAAACACTTTCAGTTTTTTACAGCCGTTAAACAGGGAATTATTATTCCTATGCTATATGTCCATTTCAATAAAGAATACAGGTCATGTTTTGAACTAAAGAATGGCCTAACAGTCTTCAAGGTAATGGTATAAATCTTCAACGACATTTACATTACACTATAACGTGTTACAGCTACAATCGAGCATACTCGACCCACAACCCAAGAAACATTTTTCTTCATTTACTCATACATATCAGGTTGTCAAATATCCCCTTCCGCTTTTTTGTCTTTTGAATTTCGCGGCTATATTTGACGACCTAATATGTACGCATAAATTCTCACTTATGTAGCTCCAATTGCCTAGTCAAGAGCAGAGTTAAGTGAAAATGGTTGAGTAAAATGGCTCAGTTATCCGGCCAGAGATTGTTTGGCGGTTGCTTCTAGTAATTTAATTTACATGTGTTTTATTGTTGCCTTTTTTAGCGAGTCGCCAGTCTGCCTGCAACATTTTGTGACGGTACAGTGTCCTACAAACAGATTTATTTGAAATGAAAACTATGTGTTAGAAAAAGTGCGCTGCAGGCAAAACATTTTTGAAAAAATAAAATCGCGCGCGCGATTTCGATCTTTTACTGAGAATTAGCTAACAACATGCTTAATTCATGTAAATTTTATTGTTTTAAAATTCAATTAAAAAAAAAACAAGAAGCGACCGCCAAATAAATCTTATACCTAAAATAGAGATAAATGTAGCCCTATGGGAGATTGATCCAAACTTCTTTTGAGAGTGAGCAAATTGAATGACAGTTCTCAAAGAATTCAATTATAAACAATCTTATATGCCACATCTGGTGTTCCCCAGGGGAGCTATTTTGGTCCCCTTGTTCTTATGCTTTTTTCAATGACCTTTCTTAAATCATAAGTAACTCCCCTTCTCGTATGTATTCGTATGATTTGAAGCTGTGCTACCAATTTAAAGACGATTGGTGTTATGCACTTATTAAAATTTAACAGATAAAAATGAGTCTGTCCCAAGTACATATCCTACTTTTTAATTTATACTTTGGCCTTGGGTTAAATTTCTCTGTTCGATGATCTCGGTGTCCGTTTAGACAGAAACGTTTTTGTCTTCCAATAAGATTCATGCATTTGGTATCATTAGTATTCATCTTTCAAATTTTTGCGTTGCGAGGCCTCATTAACTTACTTATTTTATCTTCGATTGTCAATCCTAGAACCATAACCAATAACCTTATCAAAGCAGGAATAGTGTAGACTTTGTTAGCTGTATCTCATAAAATTACCGACAACTACTTACTACTTAATAATTTTCTCCCCGCATAACAAGCATCGGCTTTGTATTGCATGGATCACTTGATTATACATTCATTGTATAAATATCCATAAAATCTCCTAACATATTCCATTTTTTACGTAAGCAACTATGTTATAATAAGTCTAATCGCTGGTCTTATGCAATCCGTTTAGAAAGGTTTAATTTCTGACTGTTTGTTCCTATGTTAACTATTTAATATAAGTGTATATAGATTTCTACGATATATAACTTTGACAGCAATGACAGTAATGACTTAATACAAAAAAGATAGCTACCATTTAAATAAAAACCCTATTTCCGCAGTTTGTCCGCATGCCAGCAAAAATATAACAAAAGTGGAATGATCTTCTTTAAGGAAAAATCCAAACTAAACTGGTTTAATCTATTTCTGTATATATTTCTGGTTCAAATATGGGAAGAGAACAGACATAAGTTATTGAACAATACGTGGAACAGTGGAAAAACATTGGATAACTTATGGAGTGAACAGTTCGAGGTTCGACTAAAAATATTAAAAAAGAAAATTAGACCGGACTTTGCTGTTCTTTGGAAATCATTTTTGATTCATTCTGTGGTCCCAAAATAAACTTGCCGTAATGTTTTGATTCCTCTTTAAAGTACTTATCAATTATTATTTGTAGATCATCGTTAGTAACGGCGAGAACGCGCGAGCGATAATTTAAATACATTTCTTGCGAGTACCGAAGCACAAAGTTGTTAATCCCAAAATCTCCAGGTGCTTCTGGCCAGTCCACTAACTGCAAAACTCCCAACTTTGCCTCAAGCAGTTTTTGTTCATCCAATTTGTGTCTTTCAGCTTTAAGCCAATCATATGTTTTATCAAACACTAGTAATGTCTTCGCAGAGTGTGGATCCCGATAGCTATAAAAGTTAAAAAGGCCATCAAATCCGATTCTTGCACCCGAGCCATAAGCTCCATTTTGCTCTCGTACTATAGGTAAAAGATAATTTGCAGATAGAAACTTAGCTAGAACACGCAACACCGGATGGTCTTCATGCATATAGGGTACTGCAAAAAAAGTTTTTGCGCAATAGTAAAGAGTTGTATTTATCGCATAGTGCTGCGTTCCTGGATTAAGCAAACTCAAATTGTTTTCCGTGTTTACTACATCGTGGGTAGGCAAGTTTTTAAGAAAACTGCTGTAGTTCTCCAAGCCATTACAGAGAAAAGTGGGTGAACTATTGATGGCACTACGCATGTTGGTGTTACTAAATACTTTAGATCCAATGTTAATTAATCGATCCCGAATGTCTAAAGTACTATTTTGTTTAACATACTCCTTCATAAAATCTATATGATCCACTCCGGAAAAGAGCGACTTCAATTTGGCAGCATTAGTTACTAACGCAGAAGAGCTTCGCATCGCGTATAGATCTCCAGAAGTTGCAATTCCTACTGATATCTTAGAAATGTAACTCTCAATAAGCATTTTAAGACGATCAGTATCATCAAGTTTTAAATTAAGCAGTAATTCTTCGCAAATTGCAAACATATCTGAAACGTATTTGTTCAGAGCATACGTCGTCATCATCAGTCCTAGGTAATACGATTGAGAATCACTTATATTTTCGACTACCTTAGTTTCAAAAGTAAATCCTGCTGTTTTTGAACGCACCAATTTGTCAAGCTGTCGGAAGTCATGATTTTTTGTTCCTATTTCATTTATTATGTAGCAAAACAGTGGTGCCAACATCAGTTCATCTTCCGTTAAGCTCGACATATTAAAGATGCATTTTAGGTAGGTTATATCACTATTGTGAAGCTTACATATCTGCGTAGGTACCTTTTGAATAGTGAGTTCTTCGACTTGCGGTATATGTAATGGTTCTTTTACATCGACTAACGATAAACATGGTAGAATATCTGTATTCTCTATGTTCTTTTGCAGCGCCTCTAGCTTAATGCTTTCATGATAAAGAGTCTCCAATTTGTCATTGTTACAGTTGCTTATTTTATCAAGAAGTAATATCTTTTCGGTGAGCTTCAGCGTATTCTCATATGACGCATCAGGTGACATTGTTATAGTCAGCTTGTGAGTATTGTCTGCAAAATATTTAACAATTTTCTGCTGAAGGTAGTCCTTATTTCCATGAATCCTGGACCTTAACTTAGCAATCATTTCTGAAATTTGCAGATTGGCAATAATATCGCCTTCATGGTTCCAAAGCGGAGTCGATTGGAATAGGAATGTGTTTCCAAAATTCGGTCTAGATTTCTTATGGAACAATTCTAACCCGTGTAAAGTATTTTCAATATTTTCGGTGTCAAAACCATCACGAATGATTTCCTGTAGAGTTTGTTCGAAAATCTCAGTAAACATATTAAAATCTTCCGATTTTATGTCCTGCAATCCTACAACAAAATAAGTATCTCTACATTCTGAACCAAACCCAGTGTTTTTGTTGTAGCCACCTGAAAAGTTAGATGCAATTAAATTCTTGTACAAACTCGAATTTGGCCCTTGAGTCAGTAATTTTGACAAGACATTCAATTCGAATACCTCCTGTACATCGGTTCTATCGCATAAAAGTAAGGCTATTGAAATTTGATGCTGCTTATCTGGTGGCCCGCGATTGTTATTGGGCCTACAGGAAATGTGTGCTCTACGCGGTTGAAACCAACGTTTGGTAGGCGGAATAAGGCTGTGTGAGCTGTCTTTAAAATTGCAGTTATGCAAATATTCCTTATTGATTAACGAAAGTGTTTCCATTATATCAAAGGAACCGTATGAGAAAATACGTGCATTACTTGGATGGTAATAATTGCGGTGAAAGGCGATCACGTCCTCATAATTCAACTTAGGTATCTCCAATGGATCTCCACCAGCAACATACTTATATATGTGATCCGGCATTAAGTTCGCATAAATGTGTCTTCTTAATAGCTGAAAATTTTCAGAAAATATCCCTTTCATTTCGTTATACACGACTCCTTTAAACATTAACTCTGAATTCGGATTGCGCAAGTCCTTGTGCTCTAGTCTCCATCCTTCCTGAATAAAGTCAAAATAGAGTAAACTGGGCCTGAAGGATTTTAAACATTTGATGGTTTAATGGTTAAAATAGGAAAATCTGCAAAAAACTTACCTAAATACGGCATCCAAATATATACTCTGAAGATTTCGAAAATCCTTCTCATTTCTGGATGAGAACGGAAACATTGTATAATCGGGTCCAGTCAAGGCATTAACACTAGTCGCGACTGACCGATTAAGCATTTTAAAAAACGGGTCCCGGATAGAATATTTTTTTGAGCCACACAAAGAAAGGTGTTCTAATACGTGTGCTATTCCTGTGGAATTTGGTGGAGGAGTTCGAAAATTTATGGAAAAAACATTATGGTTATCTTTGGTATCCAAGTGCCAAAACTCTGTCCCTGTTTCCACATGTCGAAGTGTATACGACAATAAATTAAAATCGGCAATATATGCAGTCCGTTCGCAGTGAAATCCGTTATATACCTCGCCTTCTTTACATTTATAATTTCGTTCTTCCATTACACAAGGGATTCCCATCTGGGGTGATACTTCCGACTCTGACCTTCCTTTATTTGCAACATGTTTCACTTTCGCAGTTCGTATGTTGACTTTCTCCCACTTAAATCTCTTTAGCGGTGAATGCACCACCCTTAAGCGTTTTAGACTCTGCATACTAATGAACAACTAATGAAATAAGGTCGGTTTGCCATAGAATTTTTAATTTAAGAATTTAAGTTTTATTTGAATTTATCTGTATAACAAAAACAAAAAATAATTTTTAATCAGCTGACTGATTTCTCCTACTAGACTTTATAATAACAGTATCAAGACCGAAAGATACAGTCGAGTGTGCTCGACTGTGATATACCCCCTACACACTTGACCAAAATAATTAGCGGTTTTGCGAAATGAAATTTTTGGCAATCATTTGCTGTTTATAGTTTACCAAAAATGAACTATCCTGCATTAAAATTACGGTTGGAATACGATTGGGGGGCGGAAGGGTGCGTGGCCACAATCTATGACACACAATGACACCAAATTAAGAAGCCTTAGGTCTTAAAGGCTCTGAGACCCAGGACGGACAAACAGACAGAGAGACGGGCTTGTCTATAGTCGTAAGGACTTGGCTGTTGATACTGATTCAGAACATGTTTTGTTTGTGGGATTTAACACACCTACTTCTGTCTGTTACAACCACTAACGGTTGGCACAAGTTATTAACCCTTCTACCCTAAAATTTTTCATGCAAATTATAACAGTTATTTATAGCAGCCATGTTATTCTAACCCTACTCCCTGAACATTCCATATACAATTATCTAAAGAAACTCTTTATTTCTGACCCGATATTTTAATAGCAATGGCTGCTGATTTTGATTAAATGCATTACGATACCTATGTATATAACATTTATTGTTAATGGTACTGATCTGTATAATTTAGCGGTTGTTCCTAGGGTAGCTATATACATAATATTTGCGTATACTTTCTCACCAAGTTATACATTAAATTTTTCAAGATTATGAGTGTCGAGCCGCCGACAATATCCAGGCAATGCCTTAAACGCTCATTGGCTTAGACAAATGAAGATTAGTTTTATTCTATAGGGAAATAATACAGTTTTGCAAGGCATTACACATTTTGACCTTAAATCTGTTCCGAATTCTACGTACCGCAGTTTCTCTTCCCTCACTCTTGGATATCGTCAGACGAACTGATCTGACGCGCCAAGTATAGCTTAATTCTTAGTTAAATCGATGTGACCAATTACAATAACGATAAAAACGCATACATTAAAATACTAAATCCGAGTGCCCTCTATCGGTGACAAATAACTTAACTACTTATCGATAGCCAACTTATCCGTTCCGCGACAATGAGATTATGATCAAGTTCAGATTTCGGACCCCATATTTCACATTTTTTCAAATTTTGGATTCCACACCCACCGCCCCTGAAATTAAATAACTTAATTTTTCAAGACGATTTCTTGTATATGTGTATTAATTTAATTTATTAAATTACGCAGGAACATAGGTCGAAGGTTATCCCCCCTATTGCGCACTGCATGACTATTGCTCTTTTTAAGCTCAGTCATTAATAACACTAACATTTTTTTTGTATAAATTCAACGCTAAAGAACGTAATGCCATCTTAGGTTAACGTAATTGATCTTGTTTTTATCTGCCAAGAAAGATAAATTTATGTTTCTGGGTGTTTGACACAACGTTCATGTATATCATACTTGTTCTCGCTTCTTGGCCAACTATCCAGAAAAACAAAAGCGGTGCTAAAAGGAACAAAGTTTATCTTTTTTAATATTTGCACTACATAAAATAAATTGCGGGTGATATGAAATTTGGACAACCGTAATTTAGCTCAACTTAGGAGAGAGAGTATCATTAAAATACAAGGCTTGAAAATAATTTAATACTTCCCAATGTAACGCAGATTACAAGGTGCAATTCAAAAGTTCCAGGACTTTTTAAACCACGCAGCTTCTAGTGGCGTCATCTGCAGGGCCGCAGAGAGAAAATCAGGGCCCGGGGGTATCCATGTTCGGGCCCGCTCCCTTCCCTTCAAATAAATCAGCTATTTCCGACTGTGATGTAATTTTTTTTAATTTGTGGATTTAAATGTACTAATAGTTTATATTATTATTATTATTTTACTAAAAAGTCAAAATCGTCATTAAAGTGAAGGTTTTTCGGAAAATCGCGGGCCCTTCTGAAAACTGCGGGCCCGGGGGAAACCCACCCGTCACCCCCCCCTTCTCGGTGGCCCTGGTCATCTGTCTGAAATTGTTATCCCTCAGTGGTGTATTCTTCAGTGTTGTCGTATAAAATTTATATAACATCTGACTTGTATAGCAGCTGAGATATCGCAATACATGTGACATTACATTTGCAGTGTCGGTCGGAAAATGAGCTTCGAACAAAGAGCCAACATTAAGTTCTGTTTTAAACTTGGTAAAACTTTTACCGAAACTCATCAAATGATGAAACAAGTTTATGGCGATGATTGTCTATCCCGTAGCCGTATTCACGAGTGGTTTAAACGGTTTCAAGAGGGACGGGAGGACTTGGAAGACGACGAACGTTCGGGCCGGCCAAAAGATGTTGTGAACGAAAAAAACACGGACATTGTGCGTGAATTCATTAAAAAAGAGTCGAAATCATCGCTTAAATATATGGAATCGGAATTATCAATATCCGCAACGTCGATTTATCGTATTTTGGCAGAAAATTTGGGATCAGAAAGGTTTGTGCTCGATTTGTCCTGCACACTTTGAAACAACACGAAAAAGACCTCACTCACGAGAGATTTTTTGACAAAAAATCGTATTCATATCATCAACCATTCACCCTATTCGCCTGATATGGCACCCTGCGATTTTTATTTGTTCGAAAAACTACATTTGACCATGAAAGGAAACCGCTATGCTGACGTTGATGCCATCCAAAAGGCGACGACCGCCATCCTCAACGCTATATCGACAAATGACCTAAAAAGTCATTCGATAACCTTCTTGATCGTGCAAAACGTTGTATTCAGGCGGAAGAAGACTATTTTGAAGGCGACCAATAAATTTTTTCAAAAAAAAAAAATAATATTCGTTTTTTAATAAAAGTCCTGGAACTTTTGAATTGCACCTTGTATAGTTCAAATTTTTGACATTCAGAAAAACTACGGTATTTAGCAAACTTAACAAATCGATTCAAAAACGATTTAAAACGCATAACTTAAAACATCTAAATTTTTGGGTCAAAAGCTCGACATAGTAGAAGTCAAAACTCTACATTAAAAGTAACTCTGAAATTTTTCTCGAGATTAATCCGAAAGAGTTTAAATTTGTAGCTGGGATTTTTACAAGAAAACGTTGTATTAATTGAAAGTAAAGAGGTGCATTTTACAGAAAAGTATAAATAATAAGTAAATAAAAAATAATAGCTATTATAAGAGGTTTAACATAAGATGGGCTGCTTTTGCAAACATTATATTGAAGGAAGAGGCACGTTTTATTTTTATTCATTGATTATGAGTACATTCTTGATCGCATCACTTTCGATATCCAATCCAACACCTTAATATTACAGTCATATATTTCACAATTTCCAGTCTGTGTGTCTGTTTTTTCAGCAAGAAAAAATTCCTGTTCATCCACAGAAAACGTGTTCAGCGATTTGGAGGGGCTGATAAAGAATATATAAACAAAACATTGTTTAAACGGTATCGTGATTGTTGGTACACTTAGATTTATTATACCATGCAGTACGCATTCGAAATTCTGTACAGGTTAATATCTATTGTGTTTGCCGGAAACAGGCTGAAGAAAGCCGATCCCATAAATCAAACAAAACAGCAATGAATCACAGTAAAAAAAATCAAATTTTTTAGTGCAACCATAATTTTCATGTATCCATTTAAAAAGGGTTCTTAATCATAACAATCATTTCAAATAGTAGGTTTTGATATGAATTTGTTGAATGATATAAATTATTATACGTAAGAGTAAAAATTATAGCAAATAATGTGTGCAAAAAAGTAATGTACAGAAGGTTTGTCAGCTACCCCTACCTGAAGAGGATTGATTAAGATTAAAATAATGGAAAACAAGACAAAAGGTTAATTGTTCAAAAAAATTATAGAATTTAAAAAAGCTAAATTTATGTAATTTCACATTTTCTCAAATAGTGTTCAAAATGTTGAAAATATTTCTGAAATATTTATTTCTTGGACATATTATATTTCTTTTTATATAAGCAACAAAAGCGACAAATTTTGCGAATAGTACGATTAAGAGATTGTTTCATTTTAGACATGATAAATACTTGGCAGATCTGTCAGGAAAAGGTTTGACCTGGCAATCGTTCTGTACAGTATTTTAGCCTAGAAATGAAATCATTCATGGAGAAGTCTAATTCCCGCAACTTAGCCGCAATATTTTTCGCTTATAATAACCCATACAAGGAGCTTACACAATTAAAGAATAACTTACCTAAGTATTATGTGCAGAAGTTCATGAACGACACTAAAGTCCTTGGAGAATTGAATCGTATTTGCCTCGCAAATAGCTTGGAGTAGACACTCTTTGCCATTATGCCCGTACCTGCGCGTCCAATAACATAGAAATATGTTGCTTGCGTACTCAAAAGTCTGACTCACCTGTTTAGCATATGTTCTATGTAAGCATAGATTTTCCAACGCAACTCAGTGGGCTTACTTTGTAGCTGACGTAATTCAGTTAAGGGGCTAGTGCCATCTAATGCATTTTGTGTATTCTTGTACTCTGGCCAAAATGGATTTTGGCGATATACGGAGGCATTATATGGCAAAAAGAATTCCGCTTTCAACACGTGGCCAATGGTTAGGGATTCAAAGGAAAGGTCAGCTGGAATGCCGATTCCTGCTATAAACTGGTATATAATGCTTATTTACAAAAAACTCAGACTGGCACACGATTGACGAAGATACTTTTACCTGATGTCTCGTTGGAGCTTGTCGTGGGAAGATTAAAAAGCGTCTTAATCGGATACGTTCCTCAGTAAGCTGTGCGCAAAATAAATTCCACAGAAGCAGAGAGATGAACCACATACTGTGGGACATATTGATTGACTGAACTTATCTGGGGAAGTCAACTGAATGTTTGCATCTTCTGGGTGGCCTAAGCAATTAACGATCTGTTGTTAGAATCCATATCTGGTTCTTTTCTAACAGACATTTAGCAACTCACTTATACCATGGCAACCATTCATTTAATTTGCTCTTATATTATATGTAGATGTAAGAGGCTTTTCACAAATTTCTCTATTTAAAGATCCTAGACATATATAAATATATATCCCATTACAAATTCAGAGATATATGTACATACACATATGCATTAGTTGTTAGCTTGCACACTTACATAAAATAAAATAATAAATAAAGGTTAAATAGCTGCCTACATCTCTGATTTTTTTTAAATTTTTTTCACTGATAGGACTATATTTATCATGAATTTAGGTGAACGAATTATTTGGCGGTCGCTTCTAGTTTTTTTTTAATTGAATTTTAAAAATAATTAATTTTACATGTATTTTGTTGTTGGCTTATTCTAAGTAAAACGTCACAACGATGCGCACTGTGTCCCACAAGGGATTTAATTCAAACGAAATGTTGTTCATACACAAAAATATATTATTTTATGAGTTCCCTACTGGGTAAGAATTTCGGAGCATGCAACGAGAAGTCGTTGGTCGGAAAACTGGCGTCAACGAAGATGTTTAATAGCTCATATACTTTCAGATAATCACATGTGTAAGGTAAAGAAATTTTTTTTAGAGTTCCGGAAAGGAGCGCCGCAGGCGATAAATTTTTGAAAAAAATAAAATCGCGCGCGCGAAAATTTAATTATTTTCAAAATTCAATTAAAAAAACTAGAAGCGACCGCCAAATTATTCACCTAAATTCATGATAAATATAGCCCTATCAGTGAAAAAAATTTAAAGAAAATCTGAGATGTAGGCAGTTATTTAACCTTTACCAAAATAATTAATAAAATAATTAATTTGACAATTTGAACATCAAAAGCCCTTACATATGTATGTATGTACATATATCAGGTATTTTTTATGATGGTTTTGAGAAAAATCTGTGAAAATCAAGTAGTAAAACTATATTGTAGAGCGACTGTGATAATATATAATTATAATCTCTTTTGCGTATTTTGTGTTGCATACGGCTTCGAAACCAGTACATTTGAATTAATTCTTAAATAACTTGTATATTTTATTATCCAGTCGTAACCGATTATCAAGAAATCATTTGGGGGTTCGAAGTTATTCTGTTTACCAAAAATGAAATATCTAGCATTAAAATTACGCTTAATGGTTTATCGATTTTCGGGGGCGGAAGTGGGCAAGACCAAAATCTAAAATAAACTTGATCAGAGTGCAGTAATAACACATATTAATATCCAATAAGGTAGTTTTAGCTATTATAGTTTTTGAGATCTAGGTTTTTCTATGGACGGACAAACGAAAATGGCTATATAAACTCGTCTGTTGATGCTGAATAAGAATATTTGCAGTCTGTGGGGGGTGCCACGCCTCCTTCTGTCTGTTACATACATCCATTTGCGGTTAGCACAAAGTAATTATAATCTTCTTGCCTATGGGAAGCAGGTAAAAAACTCCTTTTAACCAGAGGTCGGCACCAATCCTTAAACACTTCCAAGTAATTTTTGTGTTTGTAGCAACAGACATGAAGTTTGTGAACTGATTCATTACAACCTTCGAACATTTGAGTATATATTTATTTTGAGCAAATGTATGTAACAGGAAGAAGGAGTCGTGGGAGCATGAAACATAGGTCAGCATGGATCCGAGGCTATTAATACTTGATAGGCTGCGTCCCAGCGATAGATGAAAAATTGTACCAAACGGGGTCTTTTAAACATCTTGGATGCTAAGATCAGTTGAAATAAACCTTGTTAAATTGTATAGACAGTGCGCCTCTTAAAGAGATGCAACGTTCTGACTAAACCTATACTGACTATAGAATCTACCTATCCTTCAAATTAAATCCAATCGGACCATAAACCCAGAAGTTATTCAAGTTACCTTATTAATAAAAGTTTTGGTAAAATATGCAAAAGGGTTTGTATTTATTGGCATTATTGGTAATATAATTTTAAGAATAGATCATAAGTTTTACAGAAAGTGTAAAAAATTATATGATAGGAGTTGGATTCTCTTAACGACCTCGTGTAATGCAATTTTACAATCACTGCGCAAAAGGCTGGGAATACTTACAATACTTGGGGCAGTCGATGTAAGCGTAGTTACACAATACACAATTAAATTAAATAGGTACATAAAATTAAAAAGTACTAAGGAATATCTAAAATGAAATTTACATCAGAAATGATTTCAAAAGCTGCCGCGCCTAATGAGTTATAACTAATTTACGTAAGTGGACACATTAATTGTCTTAGTATTTTACTTGTGCTTGTGAAATTCCTCCATACAGAGTTTGCAACTCCACGAACCTTCAGGTGGGGTAACCAGTGGCGGAGAGAGGCAATACATATGATACCCGCGATCACAATCATCGCAAAAAAGCAACTGGTCATCGTTGTCGGAGGTGCCACAAATAGAACAATATTTACATTCAATGCACTGCCAGCGGTAGCGCTTTACAGATATTATCATGTTTGGCGTAAACTGCAGACATGACGGATGACCAGAACGACCACAATCCGAACAAGACACCAGTTCTTCGGGCATATTGGTTTTTTTGTTCTCACGTTGATCGCCCAAACAGAAATCGCAATACGGAGATGGTTGTGCCACTTCGCGTTCAGCCCTTAACTTGTTCTTTTTTGGACTTGCCAACGGAGTAGATGGTGACGTGTTTACTGTTGTATATATTGCTGGGGTAGTAGCCGATGTTGTAGTCAAACCCATGCTAGCCATAGTGGCCAGTGGAATAGAATCGTTTGAAGCGCCAGCGTCATTTAAAGAACTTTTCTCGTACGACGGCGGAAGACTTGTCGTTAATACCAGAGCTGGCTGTGAGGTTTCGTCGATAATGGGAATTGGTGATGCTGAGTTGGAGTGCGTTGCATAAAGTCCACTAGCTGCTGCAGCAGCCGCAGTGCTTGCAGCATGGGCAACTGCTGCGGCAGCAGCTGCTGCTGCAGCCGATGTGTTAGCATTGTTGCCAGTACCACCACGTCTCCTTCGGTCTGCTGTGTCCCCATCTGTTGCATTTCGACGTCTATTACCTGAAATGGAAAAATTTGTATAATGAAATAAAACTACCAACGAGTTAAACATACCACCTCCTTTCCGTCCCCGTTTTGGGGTGCCGTCCACAGTTGCATTCGAACGCCGAGGTCGGGATCCACGTTTGCGTTTTCCTCGACTGCTATAAGACTCATCGAAATCATTGTCAGAGTCAAAATCATCTTCATAATCATCCGCATGATGATAGTGGGACGTGTCCATATCTTCATGAAACCAATCTTTTTCGGCATTGGCATGCGAGTCCTTGCTATCATTGTCTCCTGAGGCTCCCATTGAGTTTCCGTCAGTGGCAGCGATAGCTACAAAAGCAAACAAGTACAATTTATCAATGGGAATAAGTAAATACATCCATACATATGTTGTGCAGTGTGTATATGTTCAAGTAATGGTCTCAGAGGCACACACGGACACACATATCAGCCCCAATGGATGTTAAAGCCCTTTAAATGGGGTGGTTCCTTACTGCGTGTATACATGTAAGGAATGCACTCTAATAAAGCCGCACATGCTTAGCACTTATTTTTGTTGTTGTCAATTCACCGTGTAACAAGAACATTACCTTTTGGCTAAGAAATCAATTAAACGTATTTAACTAAAGTCTTCAATAAAAATTATATGCAATGCATGTCAATGAAGTGTTTTATTATCTACGTGTTTGAACACTAAACCTAAAAAAAATAATATAATATTCTCAGTTCAGCTCGAATTTCTAATTTCTATAAATTAATAAGATAGTTATTTGATTTGAAATTCTAATTAGTTTTCATTTTTAATAGGATACGAATGCTAACGTATCCATTTAAAATAAAAATAAAATAATATAATAATCTATACATATATTTAGTTGAAAAATGTACATCTTAGACCACTGTGCTGTGAGGTGGTGGCACTTATGGGGCTGAAGCTGAACAAAGAAGTAGCAATTGTAAGTTTATTGATTTTACAACGCCGTATGTTATTGCACATACTTAATCATAAATATATGAAATAAACATATATTATTATTGATTTTATGCATGATATTTTTGTTTATATATAACAAATTGTACATGTAAATCTATTTAAGCCATACCTGCGCTCTCTGCTTGATGATGATCACGTGCACCGACCACTCCTGAACCAGAGGTTGGCACATGATGATGCTGATGTTGATGCTGATGCTGGTGGGTTAGATGGTGCTCTCGGTATTGGTAGGTGCGGTAGCTGTGATGTGGATTAAGCAAGTACTGTCGTTTTGGCTTGCGCCAGCGAGCTGATGGATACGTATAAATTTGGCCATGTCGAAAGCCGGGCATTCGCTGCTTTCGTTTCATAAAGAGCGCGCAATGAGTCTGTGCAACGCCTGTCTGAGGGTCAAGGAACGGCATGCGAAGACGCCGCTCGATACAGAGCCGCGTGTTAAAGTTTTCGCTGTTCTCAAGTATTTCCTTGTATGCGGTATCATTTAAGAAGTTCTGAATCTTTTCAAAGTTTCCAATGTTTACCACCGCGATTTCGGAAGCCATATTGTTACCCTCGTTGCTAGCGTCGGCTTCTGCTGCAATGGCAGTTGCATTGACATCAACAAAGCAGTTCCAACACGTCACTCGGTGTTTGTTTATAAACAACAGCCCAGTAAATGCTATTATAACACTCAATGATTAAATTTCTAATTATCTTTCTGCAACTTGAGCAGATTTATAAACCAAAAACGCATTTTTCTCCGTTTGCTTTCGCAAACGAGTTTTTGTGCCACAAAACAAGAAATTGACAGACTTCAGGGTTGTCGCATACACAAACAGTTTCGGAAAACTTTCTGGCAACACTAATGCTCAAGAAAACGTGGACGGTCACACTGGCAGGGCGTGTTTATGTCTTTTGACACATTTGTTCAATAGTTAAATTTTTATTTTGTTCGACTTGTGTTTGTTTATTGAATTAATTTTATTAAAAAAACTAATTAAAAATTCGAAATTCGAAAAGCAGCCATGGGCGCGTCAAACCGCAGCACACGTGTTGCCCTTGGAATATCTGCGTTCTCGTTAATTCTCTTCGTCATCGCATTTGCAACGCCCTATTGGCTTGTTACTGATGGCCGACTCCAAAATCCACGCTTCACAAATCTGGGACTTTGGGAAGTGTGCTTCAACAACTTCCAGGATATTCACCGGTTCTATGACACTAGATTCACTGGCTGCATGTGGGTATTCGAAGAGGAATACTACATTATCCATGACTTTTTACTGCCAGGCTTCTATATAGCTGTCCAGCTATTTGCCACATTGTGCTTCGTTATGTGTCTGCTTGCCCTGCCCCTCACCTTAGGCTTCTTGCGGACATCCCGGGATGACGATCGCTATGTAGTGCTGCTGCTCACGATTGGCACCTGCCAGGTACTGGGATCGATCTTCGGTTTCATCGCAGTGGTCATCTTTGGAGCCAAAGGCGACTCACGCGATTGGATGCCTGGCTGGCAGAACAATGATATGGGCTGGTCATTTGCCTTTGCCGTTGTAGGTGCTGTAATGTTGTTGCCAGCCGGCATTCTATATATGGTGGAAGCACGCCGGGAAAGATACAAGCGCCTTAATGAATTGAGCAACCGCGAAGTAAGCGAGTATGGTGATGACTACTACCAAAATCAGGCAGCCGTGGCATCACCCTCAACATCGGCAGCGCCGTCTCAGTCCTACTTTGCCCCTGAACCCAGCCGTCCTCGACGCCCGCAACCAGGACGTCAGCAGCCAGCAGCCATAGGTCAGGGAAGCATCCAAACAGACATATAAACACATGTGGCATCACACCGTGAGGCCTTAATATTGTAACACGTTGGTCCATTGAATCTTTTTTATTTGTGTTAAATCTGTAGAATGCCGTCCTTAGCTTAAGTCAACATTTAACTCGAATCAAATATTTTTGAACATTCCATATTATACAATCATTGCAACATTTATTTTTATACCTACAAAGTATTTTAATAAAACGAATCTTTGCACAAAATATTTATGTATACAAATTATTCAACTTTAACGTTATATTAAAATTAAATGAAATGATTGTGGAGAGAGTCCAGGGTATTGCAGATTATAATCAGTTACAAGACTTCATAGGTCAATAAAGTTGTCCTCTATGTACAAATATCATCAGGTTAAATTATTTTTGGCCCTAGTTAAATGCATTTGTTCTTGACATACATAAATATATACAGTTAAAATAAAAATAAGATCATTTCTATATTCTTCGATCAGAAGGCAGCATAGCCGATTCGATTTACACACAAAATTGGTTTGTAGGAATGTGCACGGCAAACCTCAATAAAGAGAGACACCAAGTCCAAGGGTCCCTTCTTGGCAAGAGCGCTTAAGGTTTATTTTCTTATTTCTAGAGGGATACATCCACAGATTTCGTTTTGGCACCTACATACATAGCTGACTATACTGGGACATCGAAAAAGAAAATATGATCGGACCATTGAGACTAAAGTTATTCAAGAACACAATTCTCATTGCAGTAACGCCAGCAGATTTGTTTGGGTATGGAATGGAATACAAAACAAAGGGTGCTTTACTGTCGACAGCAGCTCTGTTTACAGTTTAAATCAAGTCAAACCGAGTCTGCAGGTATTTTTTTTATCCAGTGCTGTTGGGCAACTTCATTTGAGCTTCGTTCCAGTACTAGGAATAGCTCGCGTTGTTGACCATCTTGAGATAACTGCTCTCGTAAGAACTGAAGCGTGTCAGCTTCGTTGCCGATCAGTTCGGGCTGCCGCAGTTTCGAATCCAGGTTGTAGTAATACTCGCCAATGCGTCGAACGGCTATCCAGTGACGCCTTCTAAGCGGCAGTGTAATAATGCCAATTTTGTAATCAGAGGGTATGTTGAGAATGAAGCCAACAATTGCATCCAGATCAATGATCGAAGGGTCCCTGTGTGGTATTTAAAAGAACGGTCAGGGAATCTTCATGTATAAAGGTTGAACTTACTTTCTCTTGTCAAACCAGACTGCCTCACAATTTCTTCTTTGCAAAGCAGTCATAATTACATTGATATCATAATTGCCAAGCCCAAGCACTGAACGATGTGGATTAATCCAAACATTGGGACTTAAGTTGCTGCATATATCATCCAGCTCGGCTTTTGTGTAGGATTGATCACCTTGGAATAGATTATTGAGTGCATGTAGTGCACATAGCTGCCTCATTTGTTTTTCATGGTAAACAGATGTCTTGGGTATGGTAGCAGGCATCGCGGCCTTTTGGTAAGTATTTTTTTTTAAATATTATATGGTTTTTAATAAAAACGTTTTTAAATCCAGACCTTTAACTTTGTTTTGTTGACAATTTAGCGTGCATGAATTTACACACGCATACATATGCATATATGTATGTACATGTGTGTAAAAGAATTTGTGTTCAGACACGTATCGACCTGTATGACAAGCTTAAAATTTTTGTGAATAAATAAAAGAAAACCTAACCACTAAGATTAAGGTTTAGAAATTAAAAAAAAAAAAATCTTTATTTGTTCAACCCAATTATTGTCAACAAATTTGGTGAATTCCTGATTATGGGTTCAGTATTTTTAAAATAATATATTGAATTTATCGAATTTTATCGAAAATAATTATAGTGTATTGGGGTATGCAACACTTGGTCACACTTAACTCACCACGAACTGTCACATGATTTTCACCTGACATTTGCTAGCTTCTGCGAAAAAAATCTGTCGACGATAATTCCAAATAAATAGGAAGAAATTTTCAATCTCGTCGTGCGGAAGCGTGTATCGAAGCTAGCGAAATGAAAATCTGTGGACCTAAATGTTCGCTCTGCGGCTTGATCATCTCCGTTTGGGGTATCGTGCAGTTGGTAAGTTGTATTGTCAGCTGAGGCTGGTTTGTTTTGTGGTGTCATAGGAGGCGGAGTCACAAGACCACCATTCATAAATTCATATAAAAACAAGTGAAGTATACTTAATGTTTTTTCTTTTCTTTAGGTGTTGATGGGATTGTTCTTCTACATTCACAGTGTGGCTTTGATTGAGGACTTGCCACTTGAGGAGGAATACAAAACCTTGGATGAGTTTTATACAGCTGCGAACAACGCATACAACCAGGTTGGTTTGAATGTTAACATCATCTTAGTTCACGTTAGCTATTTTGTGCATATTATAATACGTGCATGGGATAAGAATTTATTTATCTTGTCTGGGTTTCATATTGCACCATTTAAACTTTGAAAATGGCAATTTAGTCATGACAGACCCACATACATATGCATAAGATCGATAGAACTTTGTCCGTATGTGTACACAGATATGAAAAACATATAAGAGCACACTCTGCTGCTGAACTCATACAAAATAGCTTTGCATAAACTCATTTCACTAAATGAATGAAATCTATGATTCCTAGCCACAACAACAAACAGTGCGCAGTTATAGTTTGATTCAAATTATGGATGTCATACCCACTTTCTGCTTCGGCATTTTCTTGGAACCAAGGGCGTACGCAAAATTTTTTTTAGGGGGGGTTGCAAAGATTTTTTTGTGACAATTTTTCCGAATTTTTCGACTTCTTTCCTCTCAGGGACTCGGATATTTGAATTATTCTTATTGCAAGCGCCCCCCTGCACCCCCCTGCGTACGCCCTTGCTTGGAACAACACTTTATGAACCTGTTCTAAATTTATTCTTTTATATGCTTTCTTATCTAATTTTTAATACTATTTTCAGAATGCCTACAACTGCTGGATCGCGGCATGCATCTACGTGCTCACCCTATTGCTCTCTGCGCAGCAGTTCTACATGAATAGCAGAGTAACTGCCAACTAAAAATGTGCTTCATCTTCATCCCTTTAGTACATACAAATATTGCTTGTCTTCAGTTGAATGTAAATCCATAGAAGAGACAAAACTAATAGCACGTGCATTCACTGAAGGTTGCACCAAACCACAATTAGTATTGCAATGTTTTATTTAAAGTTGAAAATTGTTTACTTACTGTATAATATCCACCAATTTTTGTTGCTAAAGTTTAAAAGAAATTAAATATGATAATAGTTAAGTAAAACCTTGATGTATGTTGTATGCATATCTATGTATGTACGCAATACAATTGTTTGTTCATAATAATTACATTCCTTTGTTATATGTTATTTTTATTTCTGCTTATTTAATTGACGAGGACAAGCGCCACAAAACTCCAGAATCCAGTTAAATCATCTCATGTTTGGAATAGTATTTCTATTGTGCATTCATTTGTGTATCAAGAATAGTATAACATGGTGTAGATATCGTCAAAGGTTTTTTTGGGATGATATGCTTGTCTATACGAATCAGATATTTGTTGTAATTGATCAAAACCACAAATAAATGTAATTTGAGTTCAAGGCTTTTTGTGTTTAACAAATGAGAATACCAAATAGAGTTATTGTTTGCTTCGTTTGTAACTCTTCTGAACGCATTAAAGAACGCAAAAAAGAAAAGCTTTCTTCGGAATGTTGAAGGTTTTATACCCTTGATGGTTCTTATCTGCTCCGATTCTACTTGTTTCTATACCAGCTGTATATAAAATAATTGTGCAGAAATGAATAAAATTGCGTGTATTTATTGATAATTATGTTAGTTCGGAACGATTGCACCAATTTAAACGAAATGGGACGAGAGTAACAGTAGAGGTTACTCAACAAATAGGATACCTCGACCTATGTTCCGGTATAGTTTAAATTGTTGATTACTCTTTCACACACTTTTTGATCAATGTAAATAACTTTGATAAGTATTTTAAAAAGAATAATGGTTCTCATGCAAAAAATTGGAAATAGGCCGTATGGCAGCTATATGATACTTCGGTGAGACGCAGGTCGCTCCGGCATAATTACAGCATTCAGAAACTAGAAACATATGTACCAAGTTTAATTAAGATAGCTTCAAAATTATGAGACTAGTTTGCTTTGCAACATCAGACAGACGAATAGTCGACGGAAGTGATTGATATCACAATAAACTTCATATTTTAAAAATCTATGGTACATTTTATAATAACGAGAAATGGACAAGATTACTTAAATCGTTACAGATGCAATTTATTCTGAAATTTTGCCAAGATCTTATAACGTTTCAGAAAAATATAATTTCGCCATTATAAAAACGACCGAATTTTGCAAGCTGTTGTCGTTGCTAAGCGGCAAAAAAAATGCTCGAACTTATGATGTTTAAAAATTAATTCTCGTCTTTAATTTAATATCGGTTCTTAAATGAGTTTTGCATAAGAATAAAATACTGAAATTTGTATATATTATAGTGTTCGTTAAAAATATTCTATCATGAACAAATCATCTCTGGCTCTTTAAGGTGTATTAGATTCACCATGGGAAATGGTACAAGATCAGTCCCATAGTTTTCTACCAATTCGATCTGAACGTTTTAACGGCATCTGAAGCAACAGAGAAAACATTAAAATATACTAGAACCGCGGCCATTAAATAAGGGATTGAAAAGTTAAACAGCTGCCAGCGTCAAGGATAGGAATATATTTACTTGTAATTTTGGTGTCCAAATTAATATTATTTATACACTTGCGGAGGGTATATTAAATAAGGCCAGAAGTTTGCAACGCACCTTACAAGACGTCTCCGTACATAAAGAATAAATATTCTGAATCACCATATTTATACATATTGACGCACATATGCGTCTATTCAATATTATGTCTCGCTTTGAATGGAACTGATAAAAAAAATTATTTGTTTAATCAGAAAAGAGCCTCATATTAAAACCGTTTTAACTAATTTAATTTGAAGCGTGCAGCAATGAGAATCTTGTGTGCTAAGTTTCGTCAAGAGTCGACAGACAGGCAGACCGACAGCCATGGAAAGACCTACTTCACTGGAGAAGATGATTCAAAACATATGTACTTTACGTGGTGAGAGATAAGTGAGTTGCAAACTCTTGGCCAAAACAAATAATTCCTCTGGTAGGGTATAAAAAACTAAAAACGTCCAAGAAACAAGGCGTAAGAGGTCATTTTTAGCCCAACGATCATTCGTTTGAGATCTGAAAACAGGAAACAGTCGCTAGGAGCCAGATGTGGAGATTACGGTGAATGCGGAAGCAATTCGAAGGCCAAATCAATGATTTTCACCATCGTTTCCACTGACTTGTGACACGGTGCATTGTCTTGCTGAAGCATCACTTTTTTTCAACAAAGCGCCGTTTTTTTGGAGATTTCGTATAATAACTCTGTGTAATAGTCACTGTTGAAAGTCCTTCCTTTTTCAAGGTAATCAATAAAAATTATTTCAATAAATTTATTTCATCCCAAAATACAGACGCAATAACCTTGCCAGCCGACTGTTCCGTTTTTGCTCGCTTTGGAGTGGGCTCATCGTGTGTAGTCCATTCGGTCTTCGGTTTGCTAGCCAGGCCAACCGCATACCAACACAGATGGGAACCTGCAGCTGGTTCAGTTCCTCATCGAATGTTATCAATATGCGAGCCTGCATCGCCGGAACCAGGGTGTAGAGCAAATAGTGGGAAGGATTTAGGATAAGGTTCTTTACATCAAGCAGCGATACCAGCAACAGCTATTGGGTACATTAACTAGCGATCGCTGTCATACGGACTGAGCGACAAGGTGCCCTTGCCCAGATGCAATGCGGCTCATGAGCAGGTTGCTGAGAACCTTTGAGTGATACTGGGCCAGCTGCCGCAGCATTGAGGCAACGCGGGCATTGTTGGTCCCAGCACCCACCAGGCCAATGGCAAAGATGGCATTGTGAGGAACCTTAGCGTCGCTGTGGTGCGAAAACTTGATAAATGTTTCCAGTATGTTTAGCCCGGGTTTCGAAGCGGATATCTCACCCAATGCCAAGGGCACATCATGTCTGATTGCTGGCTCACAGTAGCGCAACAAATTGCCAAAGGAAAGAGAAGACATCTCGGCACCAATGTCCTCACCCATGGCAATCAATGCAATGCCCAAGACAGCAGTCGATTGTGTGGCGAACAAATCCTTCTGCGCTCCTTTTCCTTTTCTTTCTCCTTTTTCTTGTCGTCCTTCTTATCTTTGCTCTTGTCCATCTTGCTCTTCTCTTTCTCGTCGTCGTGTTTCGTTGTGATCTGAGCAGATGTGCAGCAACTGCTGAATCTTCAGTACGTTGCCTGTGCCAGCGTAGGCCCAAATGTCCACCATTGTGGTGGCCATTCTGCCCTCCAGGGTCATCATGACAGCCTCTGTAGTTAAAGTCTCAAAAACAACAGAACCAAGGCCAGTCAGAGGAAACGTGTGTAGATGTCCTTTTGATCGGATTTGTCAGACCCATAATGTTTTGCAGCAGTGTCTTGGTAATCTCTACGTTGCAGGAGCCCGCACTGATCAGACCCAGTGACAGAACAGTTATGACCAGAATCTTAACACTAGCTGATTTCTTGCCATTGCTGGAAAAGATTGTCTTCAACGTAGCAATGGCAATCGCTCGATTTTTGTGTATATCTTCAGGTGTCTTTGGTTCCATGATTTCCATTTCACGTACCAGATTCAGGACATGCTTTTTCAGATAAGCATTCGCCTTAATCTCGATAATATCTTCAATGTCCGGCACAGGTTCATCCAAATCCAGACACACCTGCTGACGGGCCAACATAAAAGCCAGCTGCTTTTGCATATCCGGCGCATCAAAGATTTTTCCGATCTTGTCCATATCGTTAAGCATCAGTGTGCTTGCGTGTGCTGCTGGAACTCCCTGGCCAACCGTAGAGCCGTCTCCAAAATGACAGTGTTGTCTGTCTAGGGAACATCAGGGTAGCACGAGTGCAAGTACGGAATTCTTCAGTTGTATCATGATAATGTGCAGATATCTCTCCAGACAGATGACGATCATACTCGTCTCACCAGTCACCGATTGTCTGGGTACGACGCACAGAAAACGATACGCCAGGCAATCCTTGCCACTGCCCATGGTCTTCGATAGAACCGATATGATGTCGGCGCACAGTTGACGCGTCTCCTGGTCGGACATGTGCCTGTAAACCTTCTTCATGGTCTCGTAGTGGGGGACGCATGAACTTCAATGGCTTTGGCACCGATGTGGTCGAGGCACTAATCAGTTTGATCATCATCTACAGCGCTGCAAAAAAGCTGCATTAACAGTTCCAGTTCTTTTAGCTGCTGATCCTCATCGGACAGCTCGGGCTGCTCTTTTCATCTTTCTTTCCCTTTGCACCATCTTGCTTTCCGTTACATAAGCATATGCACATATGTATGTACATATATGCATACATACATAGGTATGCAAGTTCGCGCGATCTAATGACGTTTAAGGGCGATATGAATCGCCGTTTTGGCACGGCGGACTTATGTCGTAACCCCCCATAGTAATGCCATTGTAAATCAGGAGAATTCCCCCCATCGTTCTACGACAACCATTGATTGTATAAATAATATCACAAAGTTCACTTCTAAGTGATAATATCGATGTAGGCTGAGCTACAGAAATTACAAATTATGGTTCTACCATCGTTAACATCGGGCTTAACATTTGCAAACTATTGGAAAGTTTTAAGGAAGGTTACACAAACCCAAAACAGCGCGTTGTTATATTATAGAATTACACATACTGTCGCAAAAAACATGCATGCACATTTGCCGCACCTCAAAGAAAAAAGAAAATCAAAATATCGGTACACTTCCAGAGCTCACAGTTATACTTAGAATGAGCGAAAATGATACAGAGTAAAAGGAAAAGAGAGTGTGCTAATCGGTTGTCGCGCAGTGTACATTAATTATAGTATTATTTGTTTGTGGCAACTAAAAAGGATGCAAAAGGCATGAGGAGTAAGCACCACAAAGTAATAATGTATTTGCTTACTGTTTAACGTTCATTGTTACTGATAAGTTGACCTCTTCGAAAAAGAATATTGTTCTTAAAAAAAAAACCGTTATTTCCCCAAAATATCAGGATATAATAATTGATTGAATGTTGGCAACTTAGTTCAAATGACGTACTTTTATAAGTGCGCAAATAAATGAAATGTTAATAAACGCATTCATAATTTTGATATAAATATACATATGTTTTATTTTTTATGAATATATAACGAACATAACAATATACTTTTTAATTGTAATACATAAATACGATTTACAAACTGAAAATAATTTATAAATATATGTATATAAATCAATACAATTTGAAGTATTATTCGCATTATAATAATCATTGTAACAGGCCCTAAAATATTCAGGATCATATCTTTTTCTTTAATATGATTATACTCGTAGTTGTCCATAAGTATATATTTTATGTACTGTATACTTCACATTATTCTTTAATATATTTTTGTACAAATACATACATAATGCTTTACATACAATATACTTATGGCAAATCTGCCAGATGGTATGCTACGGACTAGAAACTAGCAATTATGTATTAATTGTTAGCTTTATTTTGTATTTGTTGTTGTACATTAATATTTAAGAAGACTATCATTTAAGTATTAATTTCTTATACATCTTCGAGGCTATTGGAGTGAACTCGAATATTGAGATGATTTGGTGTCACAAGTTAGATTCGGTAAATGGAGATATTAATAAATATGGTATAGCTTTCGAATAATTTAGGCATTCAGGAGAAGAATTTTATATAGGTTCGAATAATGCGAGGAAAAGGGTTTAAAAACTTTTTTTAAAGGCTCCTTTTAAAAAAGTCAGATGTCTGTTTATTTTAAGCACTTGCAGCTATTCATTTTAAATTTATTCGCTCTTGATTGCAGATCGATGATCGTGATGATTTTCGATTGACCGATTCCAAATACGCTCCCGGTGTCCAACCTTCAGAATTGGTGTCTGTTTAAAAATAATAAAATAATTCATGTTAAAGTTCAGCTTAGTAAAATATTAGATTCTACAGGGATACATATTAAAGGTGTTATATATAAGTGTTTAACATTAAATTTTGACAGTTACCTAAGACACGCACATACCACCAGCCGGCACATCCCACTTTCAATAGCTCGACAACTTCACCTTCTCGCATCGAAACTTCAGAGTGTCCCACAGCCGTATAATCAGCCAGGGCAACGAATTTACTGCCCTGAATTGAAATTTATACAATTGGTTAATGAATGTTAGGAAAGATTTGTTGTTAGTGTTTCGCACTCTATAGAATTGTGTATAGTTAGTATTAAGGCATTCGAAATTTGTCTTAGCATTGTTTACATCTGTGTTTTGTTGGATACAATTTACTTTTCTGTTAAATAGTTATTATTTTTTGGATTCCAAAGCACTCGAAATTGAATAATTATTGATAATAATATATAAGTTAGTACAATACATCCAAAATTACCATAAATGAATAAGTTAAAGAGTAAACAAAAATGCCAACTTCGGCTTGCCGAAAGTTTTATTTTACATCTTTTGGATTAAGTCTTTATCGATTATTCCTGTGCAAATTATCTATGAATTAAATATTTAATAAAGCAATCATTATTTCCGACTGATTTATAAGATTATTATAGTCCGATTTTGGTAAAGCTATGAAAACATACATTATTTCTAATAAGAAATAAATATAAATAAAATAATATCAGCTACATTATACTTTGCTTCGATTTGGACAAAACATTATCCATAAATGAATAGAATGATTTACTAAAAAAAAAAAAAATAAAACAAATCGACCTTATATTCAATGGCCTAATGGTTATACGAGGTATGGGCCCGATCTGATTTGTTCCGACTTAGATAGAGTTTTTTGCGTTGCACGACACAGAAACACGGCTGGTTATTTAGCAGATATTCAAACAATAATAAATTATAAATAAATTAATAAATAAATTATAAATTAAAACAAAGATTAAATTTTTACAAAAGTTAAATGTTACATAAAGTTGCCTGGAATACAGCATCAAGCAACCTTATAATAGCGTGCATACTAAGTATTTTCGTACCCAGAAATTTAGGATTCTATTTTTTTTACGGATGTCACCCTTCAGTGGTCAACGGATACATAGAACTTTGAGTTCGATTTTGGAGTGACAGAGGACGACGCACTATCGGCATTATATGAGGCCCACTGTGCCAGTAGATTCATAAAGCGCTGGACGCATCAATAAATTGGTGCATGAAGACGGTTCATGGTCATGCAGTAGCAAATAATTTGTGCATGATTTTTGAGTAAGTTTGCATAAAAAGAAAGTACAGTTCATTAAAGTTGTATAAATAATGAGAAATTAATTGTTAAGAAATGAAATTTTTGGGGTACCATTACAAACTGTAAATAATTTCATTGTGTATAGAATTATATGCTGTTGACTTTAACCTTTTGGCATCAGAGTAGTACCAGGCCGTCAAAAGATTTTCAAATAAGTTTTTAGAAACTACCTTAATTAGCTACCACAACCTTTAATTTAAATACACTTTCAAATGTTATTTACCGGCGTGCTGGTATCCTCGTTCAATGATATTTCATCCTCGCTGTTTGAATAATCTGAGCTCCATCCGCATGCCTCTTGGTGCTCTCGCTCACGGTCAACGACGATGCTAGAAGCAGCCGCTGCGGGACCATTTTCTTCACTGCTGCAGTTCGAATTGCGGTTGGAAGACTCCGAGGAAGCATCACAGCTGATTGTTCGACTGGCTGTGCTGAGTATAATGTTTGGCGTGTCCCAGGATGTTGTCTGTTTCAGGCCTCGATGATTTAGGCCATACTGCTTTATTTTCTCTCCTTTCAGTTCCTCAAGCTGGTTGAGTAGAACTCGCTTGATCTCAGCCACCCATTTGTTTTTAACATCCAGTGTTGGGGCTTGAAGTGTATGCACTTCCTGACGACCCTGAAGCCAAACCTCAAATCGTTTGGTATCACCCCGAACAGACTCCGTAAGGCCAATTTGGGACATCTGTGCAAAAATAAGAAAGGTTTAATGCTGTACTCTATCGAACTTCTAGATATTTGACTCACCTTGACATGGTGTTTGAACTGATAGGTGCTTTTATTGTGACCTGTTTTTGAGGTTTGCTTGCAGAACAGCAAGGATTTCTGGTATAAAAATATGTGACGCTGCTGAGGCTTAATGCGAAGTCGGATATCCTTCTTTGACTCGGTCCACACTTGGAAAGAATCTTGAAGTAATAGTTCTCCCTGCTGGCCCAGATCAGTCTGTAAATTATGGAGTAAAAACGTATAATTGGGAGCTCATTAACATTGACTTTCTGTTAGTGCTTACCGGGAATCCTGTAATTGCTACTTGATGCATGGAATCATTCACGCACTTAAGAACTATGAGCATACAATCGAGAGCCTTCTGCAGCTCCTTGGTGCAACTACCACTGTCACTGAAGCGCAGCAGATCCTTTAAAAGCAACTGATACTTGGTAATCCGTTGAACTGGCTTCAGCAAGTACGCAGCCAGGGGAAGTTTGTGACCCAATTTCTTTTGGCATTCTTGTAGGAAGAGATGTGTATCAACGAGCGTCTCCCGCAGTCGCTCAGATCTCGGTATATTTTGACAATAGAACGAGTACAACCGGTAGAAGGTGTCACGCTTGAAAGTTGAAAATTTTAACGTAAATACAGGCGGGTTACATTGTCGTTACCACTTACCCTTTGAACAAAACAAAGTGCAACAAGTTCTGTCGTTGAAATGCAGTTCTCCAAGTCCTTAAGAAATATTTCGTTGTGAAAGGTAAACAGCTCGTGAAGGTTTCCGAATAATATCTCTTCTTTTCCTTGAAGACTTGCAGGCACAAGGTGCATCAGCTCGTCTGACTGCATGCGATCAAAGTAACCCTGAAAACCAGACATAATAAAATAATAGAAACTGTTAAACAAGTTTAATAACAAGGCGTAGTTATTTATTTAGTTACTTTTTCCCTATTACAGTACGAGGTAACATTACTGCTTATGAACTGTCCAAATTTCTCATCGACATACTGTTCGACGCTGGAAAAACCTTGAGCCTCAACAAAGTCCTTTATAATCTGCTCATACTTGGCCAACTTAAACTTGCCGTTTTTAAATTTCGGCAGTTCATTCGAATCAACAGGCAACCCTTTGGTATTTTCTTCAAAAAACTGATTGCAGAAGCCAAGTATCTCAAGATATGATCTATTCCAATTATTGGTTGCATTATTTAAAGCCTTAGCCTCAGTCACAGGTTGGTTTGGTGACCTACTCCTTTCTTTCAGACTTGGTAAACCATCAAGATTATTCTCCCAGCTAGACCGACATGATCTGCACATAAAGGTGTCAAGAGCAGGCATTAGCTTGGGTGCTTTTAGCGATTTGGGTGTCGACAGTGACTTGGCATTATTAAGAGAACCCAACGAGCTTTGAGCTCGCGCGATAGAGGATGAGACAGACATAAAGCTCTTGGGTTCACTGTCTTCCAGGTATGCCAGAATGTCTATGTAGTTTTTGCGCTGCAGATATTCCTTAAACTCGGTGTCGTTTTCGATCTCTGAATAGCTATTTGATTCAAGGTAATCCTTGACCAAGCGATACTCCAGGGACTCGTCGCAGCTGGACAATTCGATTAGTTCCTTAAATATGGTGCGCCGTTGGTCCTTTAAACGTTGTAGACTGTTGTTCACTTCAGGCATGCTGTGCACTTGCTCTGCTGTCTGCTCTGGTTCCTTGTCACTGAAAGAGGACTCCGTCTCCTCGCACTCCTTCAGTGTATTGATTATTTTGATGGTCGACTTTCCATTCAGTACGTTCTGCGTCGCAAAGTTGCACAAGTTTGTGCCAAAAATGTAGCTGTCCCCCAGTTTAGCGCCATCAAAACGTGGTCGAAAATCTGCTGGGCGGTAGCTAATTCCGCCACAGGATGTTTCCGAATCAAAAAGAGAGCCTTGAAACGAGAGCGGAGATTCGCGAGGCTCGTCAGAGTCGGTTAGTGGTAGGTTAAATCGCCTGATTAGCGAATCGCCAAACTTCAAATTGAATCGACCGACAATATTACACGCCGTACTCTGCACCCGCCGCAGTTGAAATGAGCTTGACACTCCCGATATCTTTGGTTTTGATGCTTTGTGCAGATCGTAGCCACCGTATCGCATATTTAATCTGTCAGCTAAATAGTTAAGTCGCGTAGTAAAATGATCTGCAAGTCGACAATTTTCTGTCCGTTCTCGATGTTGCAGTACCGCTGCACACAAGAGTTGATCACTAAATGCCAGCTCGCTTAGAATGAGTTTCAATTCATGTGTGGTTCTTAAAAGTTCGATGCGCGGTTACTCTTGGCCAAATGAATTTAATGCACTAATTGTATTCGGGGGAATTCAAGCATACAGTGAGCTTCCACATAAACCAGTTACTTTTTCAAAACTCTATTGGTCTCAGTTCGTTGGACATTGGTCACCTCCACACACTTCAGTTTTACGGTTTCATAGTCGTAGACTGTCTTGTTCCTTGCTAGGAGAAGAGTATCTTACTGTCGAACGCGCCCGACTGTGACTCTCGTCTAGTTTTCATTCATATTATACCCGTCAACCTATGAAAATGTTCAAAAAGAGGCATACAAACTTGTATTTCTAACAGACTGTAGGAGGCGTGGCAGACCTCACAAGATATATTATTGTCATATACTTAGCTGACTTTAATTTCAATCTCTTGTCACAATTTCAATCCGAACAATAAGCACAGAAGTCACCTTAGTCCACAAAGGAAACTAGAGAAAGGGTATCTAACTGTAGGGCTCACCCAACTGTAGCGTTTGTCTGGTTTTACTTATACTGAGGTTATTGCTCACCTTAAGGATTGAACTCATTTCATTCACATAGATGCGTTCAGTCTCCAGCAGCTCGGATAGCACGTGACCTCGTTTGAGCCTTCTTGCCTCAGCGTCCTGCAATTTTAAATTTATTTTGTGAAGTTAAACTATAAAGCAATATCTTAGTGGTTCTATCTTGCAGTATCTTATATCCTCCGTTCTATACTAATAATATATAATGGTGCATAATATTATATCTTGCATTGATTGCCATTGACTAGTTACATTATTTCTAAAATTTAAACTGGTCATTATACAAAAACCTGTTTTCGGTCGATTGTTCCTACGGCATTTATATGTTATAGTCGTCAGATTATGATATGCGTATTATGAATTTAAAAAAGACTGCCCGAGTGAATTTAGTTGCAATAACTTGACAAATAACAAAAATCAGCCGATAGTTTGTATTGCAACTTTCCGATATATTGGTCCGAGTCGACTTACAAACAGGGTGCAGCAATGAGAAGCATGTGTACCAAGTTTTATCAAGATTACTTTCAAACTGAGAGACTAGTTTGCGTTGCAACCAACGTACAGACTGACAGACGCACAGGTCTAATTTGATTCCTCTGCTGATGCTGATTTAAAATATATATACTTTATGGAATCGGAAATGTATATATACCCTCTGCAAGGGTATAAAAAGAAAATTACAACCGATTGCAACTTCCGAAAGAATGTTACGATAACATCTCTAAATGATACCTGCTACATTAAACTGTCCACATAATCTTATCAAAAATCGATGCGCCAAATAATTAAATGATTTGTTGCTGCAGTAACGACACTTACAGTATATTATATTAAATTTAATAACTTTGTTTATGTATTCATTGACAGCTCTAAGAGCTCCAATCAGTTGAGATATTAAACTATTTTACGTAAGATCTTTATTTTCAACAGATTATTATTTAGGTTTCCGGTTTTATAGAAATGCACTTCGACCATTGGAAATGGTACTATACTGTACTTAATGTGGGGTAATGGGTAAATTTATAATACACTATAAAGTTGGTTATAATACCCTTCTGTGTGTATGTATAATATGTATGTATTCTTCACTTACCTGTTGATTTTGCGTGTGTAGATTCGTGTCTGGACACGAGCTGGTGTCGCCATTCAAAGATACGCCCGAGTCAATGACACCGTCCATAGATCTGGGTCGAAACTCATGTGTTCCAGTCTGCAAGAAAATATAGCAGTGGTTATCAACAGTTCGGATATTCATATCAATACATCGCAAAGGTATTTATTGGCACATTATGTCGCTTCTTCTTTTTAACTCAAACGTGCGTTTGAGCGTTTCTAAAACTCTCGACAATGACGGCTTCAAAACTACTGACTTATGGAAGACCCAACGGTTGGCACAGATATTTTCTCGCATGCGGAGCACCAACGAGTCGAGTTTTTTGACAAATTTTCGTGTTAGAGCGCAGCTCTGCGAGAGCTAAAACTTTTCTAACTAGACAACATTTATTTAAATGTGAGAAACGGTTCTTTTTGTAGACAACTTGATGATCGGTTGCTCTTGCCACTTTCGTTTCGGGGTGCTGATGCCGTCGCGGCTTAGTAATGCTGCACACACAATGATTCGTTTAACTTTCTACGCTTCTTCGCTTTTATAGTTCCGTACAAAAACAAGAGCTAGTAGCAATTTTGTAGTAGCTAACTAGCTCGTGTTCTGGATCCAAGGTCTGTCAGCCAGTAGCTACACGTTTTAAGCAGTCGGGGTGTTTAGTAAGTTAAGCTGGCGCAGTATTGTGTAATTACTAAGGGGGATCAACATAACAATTAATTTACAACTTACGACTTTGCGCTTTCTAAACTGGCAACTTCATTGGCCAAGTAAGTTACTTACAGTCTGTTTCTTCTTTTAATTGGCACTTCCTTCCCACTAGAATTAACTTGATTCTTTTAAAGTCTTTGACTAGCGTCACTCTTAGATACACTTTGTTCCTTACTTGTTTAATAATTCTGTTTTTTAATAGGTTTGTCCGTATGTCGGTTCAACAAATATTAATATTTTATAAGGCGCATGATTTTATCAACTTAGTATGCAAAATAAGTTGTGACAGTAAATTTAACGCATTTACAATGGATAATGAGAGTATGAACAAGTCAACCAAGTTAAACACAGTAATAAATTAGTTCACTGTTTTCTTAATTATTAACTTTTTTTGAGACATTCGACTGATCTACTGAGGAGGTGCAGGAAGTTGGTTAAAGTCGGTGACAATAACTCAGTTTCGCCTAGTTACCTAATTATGACATTCACTTTTTTAATTAGACAAGTTTGGAAAGCAGCTGAAGGTCAAAATGTTGCCCACGTAAGCTGACACTTCCAAACTAGGCATATCCCACAACTTTGTATTCTGCTTGACTGAAATCGGGGTCAATAAACATAAACAGAGAAATTCATATGAGAGCAGGCCAAATATACCGTTAGCACATAAAGTTTGGAGTCTCAAAAAAATAATTTTACTACCGCGAGAAGTGATAAGCACAACCAACCATTTCAGAACGCATTCATTGCTCTTGTTTTCTGTATTCTTTAATACTCCCCAAATTCCGAGTTGCCAACAGTGAAACACAAACCCTCTCGAATTGATTTTGGAATATACCCATTGACAATGGGGAAAGTGAAAGTTATTAGCGGTTCATATGAGACAGAGAAGAGTTCAAGACAATTTTGAAGACCACTGGCCAAGAGACGAATACTAAGAGCTCTCTTCGTCATTTTTCAGTATGCCTTCATAACACAAACCTAATAATAAGTTTTTTAACACGTAAAAACAAATAAAAGGGGGTCGAAAATTCTACTTACGAAAACATAATGTCGCTTTTTATTGGGTTCAACAAGCAAACATTAGAGTTGCTGTTTTTTATATTAATTTTTTAAATAAGTATATGCGAGAGCATGTAATATTTGTCACATAATCCCGAAAGCTTTGAGTTAGCCACTGCGCTCAAAAAAATAAACAAATAAACAATTTTAGCGTTAACATGTCGAATAGCTTATACTCTTAGTTGTATAATCATATTGTTATTGCTTGATGTGAAAAGTTTCGTGGTTGTATTAGATATGGAAAAATGCAATACAAAAAATTCAATCTGACTTGATCCGATTTATATAGTGTCCCATATTATACAATGCGATGCAAACGTCTCGTTGAAAATTATATACTCTCTGGAAGGGTATCAAAATGCAAAACATCTTCGTAATTTGTTATGAAACCACAACCTGAAAACCACCAGACAAATCAAACACCGAAGTGTTTTCTTTTGTTGATACATTCCTGCTCTCGTATTAATGAATTGCCGCTTCCTGGCGCACGCTAACGTACTCCACGCTACCTTCACCTTTAATCAGCACCATCGACGCGGCTCGTGATGCTTCGTATTCGCGACTTTCGTTACATAATGAAGTGTTCCTGTACACACATACTCATACGCTAATAATTACCTATGCTACAGCGGTTATGAGAGCGATTCATCCGAAACCGTCTAAAAATAACAATCAAATTTTGCTCAGCCTCAATTATTACCTTGATTTGGGTTGAGCTTGACTGCTTCCAGTCATTGGAGTATGTCGTGTATAGGCGGTCGCATTTTGAAGAGGTGCAGCTCTATTTCCTGGTGCGGATTAAGGTTTTTTGGAGTCCGCCGTAACTTTCTTAAGAAACAAAAGTAGCTAGCAATTCAGACATGTGCCGTCTCAGATTGCAAATGCGTATTTTTACACACATATATAATTAACATATATATTTCGAAGTACACGTGTATGTGGAAAAAAAAAATAAGATTTTTACTATACCCTTGCAGGTGCTGCCTTCGCGGAAGTTTGTACCGAACTGAAGTTAACATCTTCGACTCCATGAAATAAACAAAATCTTAAATCAGTTGATTTTGAATTGTTTTTGTATGCTTGTGTTTCGTATGCTTGTGCTAAAACCGAATTTGGGTAGTATTTTAAAGACGCGTAGACTTATTTTAAAACTTTAGTTTTTTGCACGCATTGAGCTATTGATATTTTGTATATACTCGTAAACGGGAACCTATAGCAAACAACTGATCTCATATTAAGGTTCAACATCAAAGAATACAGTTGGTTTGTAGATTATACAAGCACAAGATAATTTAAGATAAAATCATAAGTCTCAGGCAAAAGCATGTATCTCAAAAACTAAATAAATTGTTGATAAACAACAATTGTAGTACCAGCCATGTCCGTCTGTCTGAACATCTTTATGTTTCAAACAGTCCCCCAGCGAGATGTGTGCAGGGTGTGCAAGGGGGCCCCTGGTACCAAAACAGAACATAATATCGAGAAACTCGTATTTAGTTTCTTTCATTTTTCAAACTAGTCTTCAATCTATTATAAAGCAAGGCAATTATATGCTATAGGAGCCCCCGAGAAATTGCCACAACGGCTCCGAATATGTCGTTTCGGCCCTGGTTGCAAACTAGATTCTTTGTTTTAAATGACAGTTGTAAAATATATCGGTTTCATCTTGGCCCATCCGACTAATAATAAATTAAAAGAAAACAAGTGTTCCAGGTTTCATTAATATAGTCCTAAAACTGCGATATTAGTTTATGGTGCAACAGATCATGATTATATGATAAAATGATTTAAGAAACTTCTATCCAGATTTAATTTAACCTCTAAAAATGCTAAAATGCATCTTGGTGCAATTTTCGGAAAAATGTATTTTGTTTGTTTCAAGGTTGCCAGCTACCCCTCATAAAAACAGGATAAATGAAAAAAACAAAAAACAGACAATAGTTTTTGGTTAAAAAAGGTGAAATAAGTGTGAATTTATATTTATTCATCGATGTTGTTGAAATTTTAAAAACGTGACTCATCAAAATATGACATGCCCGGGATAATAAGATAATGTCGAGTGTGCTCGACTATGATATACCCGCTACACACCTGACCAGAAAGATTTCTCCAATATATAACTTCCATGTACGAGTATTGCATATTTTTTGCTTCATACTTTCAGGGAGGGGCTGCAAAATCAGTACATATTTAGAATTTTTTCAATGACTTCTATCTTAACTTAACCATCGCAACCAGATTTTCAGACATCATTTGGTTGTTCATAATTATTGTATTAATCAAAAATGCAAATTTTTTCCTTGGGATATGAGGTTCTGCTGTTTTGTAAATATTTGGATGCCATACATTAATTAATCGTACAAAGTGTGATTCAATAGTGGCTCGGAAGCGCAGTCAGAGTTGTGACGCCTACCTTTCGCTGTAATTTGTTGTGACGTTGTGGAACTTTGCAGGGACGTTCCTGGATTCCTTCCATTTCGATGCGGAATTTTCCTTCGTAATATGAGCAATCATCCTCATCGCAGCTGGAAACACTACAACAACAATTAGGACCGAGATCAGCTTCAACCTCATAGCACGCGTTATTCCAGAACACACCGCCAACTGTGTGGCAGCAATCGTTAGAAGCACAGTTTATGCTCGAGCCTCGCTGATTGCCAGAGCACAAGCAACAATCTTGCTCCGAATCACACAGAGAGGTATTATCTCGACTGGATTCACCGCAGCCAGAGGATGACAATGAATTTCTTGAGGATAGCTCCACCGGACACAAAGATTTAGACTGTTCGTGATTGCCACGATTGCCGGAACCTCTGCCGTCGCTGCAGACAAATATTTTAACACTATTACTGTTGCGGCTTATGGGTCGGGGAGTAAGCATTAGAGAGTCCGTTTCCATGTAGTCATCACAGGGATCTATGCACGACTCCTGAACCCAGTTGTCATCAATGCTAATCGTTATTGTTGACGTCATCGGTTCAGACCGTTGATTAAGTTTATTGAGTTTCTTCTCCCTTTCTATATTGCACTGCTTTGCCTGGACGGCAGCGGCCGTAAGAAGCTCATTGGTAGTTGCTTTGATAAGACTCTTCTTGGCAAAGTTTTGAACATCGTTGGGATCTGCCTGTTTAGGGTTTTGTTTTTCTGGTATCTTTGATTCCAGGGTATCGACACAATCGAGACACTTTTCGTCTCGATGCATGTTGTTTGGCTTTGTCTGTTGCTCCTTGGTGTCATTTGAAGATGAAACGCCTGAGTCCGAGCAACATTCCATTGAGGACCTCTTCATGCGCTCTTCCCGCACCATTGTGCTCTTTGGAGTCGGAATATGTTTTTGGTTTTTATAACTCGCATTTGCCTTAGTGTCTTGAAATGCTTCCCGAGTTCTCTCAGCTGTTAACTGATTGACAATTTGTAGAGTTTGACGCTTCTTTCGTATATGGACCCGCTCTAACTTAGCCTTATTTTGCAGACGTGGTGATTGCTGTTCATCCAGTTCTGGCTGCCTATTGGCATGGCTGTTGCCGGCTCCTGTGTTCTGGAACATCCATCGGGGCGCTTCACTATGGCTCTGGAGCACCACCTCTTGCTGAAACAGTTGCTGCACTCTACGCTGGAGCTGAACATTTGTTTTATTGTAGGGGCCGTTATCAGTGCGTGGCGCTACTGGCTTTGGTATACGCGACCTTGGCGACATGCGATTAGGTGATGCGAAGCCCGTATCTGGCACTTGCTGTGGCTGGCGAAGACATGCAGCACATTCTATGGTGGATTCCTTGTTTGACGTCGATGGTAGATCGCTGTGTGTTTTTTCGATTCGCGCTATGCGATCAGCCCGCGACTTTACACCGCTGGCTTTTGCTGCCCGTATTAAATCGTGGCGAACGTTGCGGTAATTCCAACTTTGTGATTTCTCGCAGTCTGGTGTCACGGTACTTGCCTCGGTGACGTCCGAGTTGGAGTCCGAGCACGAGCAAGCTGACTGAGAGCAACAGCAGTCCAAGTCGACTGCCTGCAGGGAATTCTTCGTTTTCTGCGGTTGCTTCGAAAGTAACAGCCAGGATTCAACCGTTGGCGGTGGTATGGGCGGCAGTGGCTTGCGTGCACTGTTCGGCGAGAGGGTGCTGGGTATCCGAATTGGCCGAGCTGCTTGTGTTGGTACCTGACGGCGATATCCAATGAATCGCGCTGGATTGTTCAAATGCGGTGTCGCGGGAGGCTCATTCGACTTGCGCATCATGGCCTGCTTGCACTGATGCACATAATTCACCTTAAGCAACTCCATTGGAAGCAATTCACTATTCGACATGCGTGAGTCTATTGTGCTATCCACACTGGAGGATTCGATAGCCGATGATTTACGGCTCATCGGAGAAGATTGTGGTACCTTGCCTATTGGCATTTTCGGTCAATACCTTTCAACAGATAAAAGTTGGTCAACACGTAAACAATAAAAAATTGCAACACCTTCAAACTACTTTATTTGTGCACATTTCACAATTAACAATTTACAGTCACATTTCACAGTCACAGTCCCAGTCCCACTGACATTGTGCAGAGTCTATTCTGATGCTAATGTCGATGGTCCACTTGCGAGGTCGGCTTTTGTTTGCACTTTTTTCATCCCGTTTTCATGCAGCGATAAATACGATCAACCATATGTACGTCGCCACTGGCCCGGTCGCACTTTGTGTGCACCTTCGTATAGGTATTCAAATAAGCGTGACGTCGGCGGGCCCCGCGAGCTTTATTCGCGACGCGTCTCGACTTGTGTGCTTCACTGCTGCTCTCTCAAGGCGACGACAATGCGTTTCGGCGTTGCGAACGGTTTGAAAGATCGTCTTAAACTGCCGCTTCGCTGTCTTAAGTTGTCGACTGCAACCTATTTGGGCGGCTTCATTTGATTCCAACATGTTGCAAGAGGTTGTAAGCTTCGCAGAAGAAGTTGTAAGCGACTAACGCAGGTGTGAAAGAAGTAACTATGACTTCAGTGCAATTAGTATATTCTGTTTATACTTGAAGACACTTACAAGTATGTGTGTTCAGTATGAGACACAAATAGGCAAGGTCAAAGACTTTAACTGTATTTACCTTATGGGCAATATCGGATAAAAAAAAATTAAAGCTAACCTTAAGAAAAGTACTATCACTTGAGTACTCGTTATAAATAGATTAGAGCATGGTAGTGTTGAATTACAACATATTTGTAGACATCCTTAATTTACTGTCATTCTACCCGCACCATAGATACAAGGGTAATGCAAGTTTTATTAAAACTATAATATTAATAGCGAAGGTGTAAAACATTTTATAACTGTGACTACTCGAGGTGTATAGTAGTATTGGATTTATCAACAAAACAGGTTTATTTTTACACATTTGTTTATTCTTTTTTTCATACTGAATAAGAATATACATGTTTTTATTTATATATTGTACATATCATTTCATCTGTAATATATGTATATGTTTAGTTATATATTCATTAAATAAAGTTATCATTATTTATTCATTCTCTAATGGACGTACCTAAAATGCGTCATCCACATCGACATACAGGGCTTTTTGTAAGCATAAACTTATATTTTTTCCACATATCTGTCGCTGTACAACTAATGTTGTATGTTCGCGCTTTGGCTTAGAGCATGCAACAGTTTATGGCAGACGCACACTTGCTCTTACTCGTCTTTTGGGCGTCATCGGCAATGAAAGCGTTTTAATGTGAAATTACGTGAAACGGAAACTGAAATACCACAAAAGGATTACGCCTCAGTCGAAGTTGTCGTTTGGAATCCAAATGTAACCACCGGTAGCAAGCAAAGAGCCAGAAACACATGGAAAATCGGTAAGTTCAATTGAAAGTGAAACGCACCGTATAAGTACAACAACAACAACGTTGGGCTCTCCATTCATTAAAATAAACAAAACAAAACGCAGAGAGCCAGAAACATTATCTCATAACAAATTAGTTTTAGCGAAGAAAATGTAATGCCATTAAGGTGTGTATGCGATGCTGCGTAGATGAAATTAAAATTTTATCGCCGCTGCTAGAAAGGCATACACCGTCTTTAGTTTTGAAGTAAATACAAAAAAGACGCATTGTAGCTCCGCTTTCATTCAATCTTCGGCAATAATCTGGAAGTACAATACTCTGAAAATTACTTGCTCGATTAAGATTATTTCGTCGACATGCCGTAATTCGATAGCGATGTCGCCGACAGTTTCTACGCCAATTATGTGAAGTATAAAGTTAAGAATAAACTAGTTAGCACATTGATACTATAGTTCCAAACGATTCTAATTTACAAAGTAAGTAAGTAAGCAATAAGTTAAGTTAAGGAGGTGAAGTTAAAGGATATGTTTCTCTTCAGAAATTTAAATGGTTTCCAATGAAGTTGAAACCATATTAAGTTCCTTGAAAAAAGACTTATTTGGGTATTTTGGTCACAATATATAAATGAACGGAAAAAGAAACCAATAGATTTTATAGAAGCTACATATTCCATTTATTGGTGTGATCTAGATCATTCCGACTTAATTCACGCAGTATTAAAAAGCTTGATTGCCAAGAAGATCTTAAACTAAGAGACTAGGCAGAAAAAATAAAAGCTCTGTACAACCAAGGGTATACAAATTGATCAATAAGGAAATAATTATGCCAAAGTTAAACAATATAAAGGGCTTATTGTAATCAACAGTTAAATGAATCAAATAAGAAACTTTACTTCGCTAGGTTATGTTGCAATTATGAGAACATATATTAGGACTGCTTGAAAATAAGCAACAGTTCAATTGGATAATAAATTTGTTATGATTCTCATTTAAAATACATAGACATACTTAAGAGCGGTGTGCGTTACAGCGTTTGACTAGAATTCGGGTACTTATGTACGAGTATGTTACTCTCTTTATTCTCTGATGGGTACAACAAAATCTTTCAACCACAAAATACGAAACTGGGTCAGCTTCTGTTTGGTTAAATTATTGTTGTTGGACAAAAACACAAAAGTGCCACGCAAAGATATAACTCTTAGAAACTCGAAGAAAAACATGTTCACAATACCTTATTTAACAACGTGTAAAGGTGCACTAAGCTTGCTTTTATTCTATACGTGTGTGCTATACACACAAAACTTAACTACATACTAACAGTGCAAAAGGTAGTTCAGTCAATAAAGCTAGAACGCTTGAATTGAGGCAATAAGTACATCGCTTTTTCAGGTGTAAGAAGAATCGCATATGTTTTGAGAGTTTATATTGCAACAAAGAATGGTACATTCATGTGTTAAAGTGACTTTAAGAAGGGAAAAGTTACTAAAGCTAAAGTCGAACGACTTTAAGTAAAAAGATACACAAATAGTTCTCAATAGCAAAGTGTGCACAAATTCTTTCGCCAGATATTGTATTATTTCCCATAAACAAAAATAGTAGATATAAATTATTTTCTGCACGAAGCTATGAAAAACTTTGAATTGGATAACTTCTTAAAAGTTGTATCTTCAATAAGTCGCTCTCAAATTAGATTCCTTGGCAAAACATTCAAGGGGACAAACAATCATTCACTCGACAAACATTTACACTTTTTACGGTTCTACTCGTACAATGACTTTAAATAAATGTTGCATAAACTAGTGAGAACAGGTAACGGGTTCAGGATTATTGAGAACATAAACTTGAATAACATGAAGTTATCTGCTTTTCACATACTTACATTTGCCCATAGTTGGCTCACTGCTTTTTTGACAACTCTCAGTGGTCGAAGGCAATAAATTAATCTTTTTAGTTTTAAGCCTTATTTTATATCGATTGCGAGTCAATCAATAGACAAAACTGCAATTTTACAATAGTACGGGTAGGTAAAAATTACTTAAATCAGATTTTGCCTAACAAACATAAGACAATCGGAAGAATTGCTTTTAAATTGTAGAAAGTCGAAGAGAGTAATCCCAGCAACGCTTGAGATACAAAATGGGCTTTACCCTCATTTTCCCCGATAATGTACTTAAAAGTAAAGTTTTTAATGTACGTGTGTATGTGTGTCTGTATGCTTGGTATTACAGCATTTAATTTCTCATTTTAAATCAATTAAAATTACTGTTTCTTTTCGACAGCTTTCAAACTTTCTTCTTCGTGTTTTATTTCATATTAATTTCGGCTTTATCCGCACAAATACTTTGGTTTCACTTGAGCCTTAACAGATTGTAATTATGTAATATTCGGTATTAATTGTTAATTGTTATTGTAAAGAATATCTTAAAAATGTCGGGCTTAAGTAAGGAATCGTAAGGACTTATTAAAAACAATACGGTATAAATATGGTACTCTTAAAGACCTTTAAATATCTTTGCAGTCGATGTTATACCAAATAAACAAACATATTTTTCAATTTTATAAAGGAAACAAACGTGTGCTGTGTAGTTCATTGCGTAGTATCCAGCTGAATTCCATTTGGAAAATCCATGTTTGCAATTCCTCATTTTCCATTTTTGTTTACTTTTTATTTAGCGGAAATTTAGTAATTGTCTTTGGACAATGACTGAAAATCGAGCTAGTAATTGCTTAACTTGCCACAAATAGAACAAACAGATTACGATTGAGTTTCGTATGCGCATAATTGCCCAAAGGTAAATTCGTCCCGGACTCCTTAGGACTTCTTAGATAGAATAACCAGTAACCTCTGCACCAGGGCCGCGAATAGTTCGCCAATTAAAATGCTCTTCGATAACAGTTGGTCTTTGATTTTGAACATCATAAGTGAGTCGGCTTGATCAGTTCTACCAAAACTAATATACAAAAGCACAAGTTTTTTATAGTTGAAAGATATCTGCATCTTAGCACGATTTGTGTTCTCTGGCATGATGACTTTGATTTCCAGCCGGAGTTTGGCACAGCTTGGAATTATTCTAGCTTTGTAGGAATAAATATTGGAACTCTATCTACCAGCTTCAAGCAAAATGTAGTTGACACAGACTTCCGTGCGGAACAACTAAAGCAAAACGAATTAATCTTTAATGAGCTGACGCTAAAGCTTACAATATCCATCGAGACTTCGCACTGCGAGGTATGATATACTTATTCTAATGGGGAAAACAGAATATTCTACTGTGCTACTCTACTCCACAGAGTTTCCTTGTGTTCGGTGATCAAATTTGCCCATTTGTGGCTGCCTTCACCCAGGCTTCTATGTACTCCATTTGGCGCTCGTTGTACAACAAATTTGTATTTTCATATGTGGCACAGCAACTGCCAATGTCATGTTTTCAGGATTATTTTTTTCAGGGTAAGAGAACAAAGAATACTTTATAGAGTGCATGACATAAAACCTTTTAAAACAGACAAATATTAGATTAAGACTTTAAGACCTCCTTGAGTTAATTATTTTTGTATTTATTTTATTTATTGAGAGCTTCAGAAAATCGACTTGCTGAGGGTATTTTTAGGTACTCGTACTTTCATTAAGTAAGGTTGGGTTTCATAACAAATATTGTCGCAGAATGGATAATGGATTGAATGGATTGGCTATCGATAGTAAGTTTGTTAATTTATCACCGATAAATGCACTTTTATTGCATTCGTTATTATAGTTTTTATAATTGGTCACACCTATTAAAGCTATGCTTAGCGCGTTAGTTTATCTGGCGATATCTAAGAGTAAGGGAAGCAGAAACTACGTATAAAACTAATGTTCAGCCCTTAAGCGGTCAATGATTGTTTAAGGCATTCTTTGAATATTGTCGGCGGATCAACTAATACTTATGTTACACAATTTCTCGGAAACGTCTTTTCAGTTAAAATTCTCTCTTTCAGATCAACCAAATATACTTTTAGTGGAAAGAAGCTTTGCAAATGCAAGTACCTTTGAGCTAAAGACTAATAAATACGTCGGTCCTAAAAAAGAAGAACGCGCACAGGTTCAGCTTTTAGATCGTTACGATACGATTGAAGATCAGTTTCAATTTGAGAGACTCCTCTTTCCTGATAAATTGAGCAATCTACAAGGACGCGAAGTAGTTATCGCCGGGTTTGACTACAGGCCTTATACGGTCATCAAATATGTAATGCTTTCCTTAACATTAAGTACTAGTTCAGCAATAACTTATTCTACAGGGAAGTTATAGTAATGCCCGCGACGTTGGAGTGCCTCCACAGTCGGAGTTAGCAAATGTTTATATCGATGGAACTGAAACACAAGTCGTACTCAACTTCTGCGAGCAGTTTAACTGTACCGTTAAAATCGACTCATGTAAGTATTCCAAATGTATTTTAAATATACGCAACCAAGACAATATTGCCTCTCCCCCTGCTTATTCTATACAGCTGATGCAGACGATTGGGGGACAATATACCCGAATATAACGGGCGACGGAGCCATGGGTATGATCGTGCAGCATAAAGTAGACGTTTGCATAGGTGCAATGTACTCTTGGTATGACGACTACACATATCTGGACATGTCCATGTACCTTGTCCGCTCTGGAATCACCTGTCTGGTTCCAGCACCACATCGACTAGCCAGCTGGTATTTACCATTACAGCCGTTCCAAGGCACTCTGTGGGCTGCCGTTCTTGTCTGTTTGGGCATCGAAACTTTGGGTCTGGTTCTGACACACAGGAGTGAGCAAAAGCTTTATTGCACCTCAGATCCAACAGAACACGGAAATACGTGGTGGGGCAGTATAAAGTTTGCACTGGTTACCACGTTCAAACTGTTCATATCGCAGCCTGGAAACAGTAATGTGCGCTCTGTTACAGTGCGTGTGCTGCTCTTCGCTTGTTTTCTCAACGACATTATCATAACGAGCATTTATGGAGGCGGCTTGGCCAGCATATTAACCATTCCCAGTTTGGGGGAGGCAGCTGATACGCTACAGCGCATGAGATCCCATAAGTTGCAATGGGCAGCTAACTCGGAGGCGTGGGTATCGGCGATTCGTGGAACTGATGATGTAAGTCAACAACATGTACAGAGATTCAAAATTAAAAGAAATTTATCCCACTTTTAGCCCTTGTTCCATGAATTGCTAGACAACTTTCACATCTATGGCGACAGTCAATTGTTTGAATTGGCACAGCTAGGAAAAATGGGATTCACCGTGGAGCGTCTGCCTTTTGGTAACTTGTTGCTCAGTTCATACTCAGGTTGACTTCACATGTTACTTCTACCCACAGGTCACTTTGCTATTGGTGATTACCTGACTGGCTCGGTCTTAAACCAAATGGTTATAATGCAGGAGGATCTCTATTTCCAGTACACTGTGGCTTTTGTGCCCCGACTGTGGCCACTGCTGGAGCGCTTCAATGATTTAGTTTATCGCTGGCACTCCTCCGGGTTCGACAAGTACTGGGAGTATCGCGTGGTGAACGACAACCTCAATATTCAGATACAGCAGCAGCTCGAAAGCACCATGACGGGCAATGGTCAAGAAGACATTGGCATTGGTCCCGTCTCATTAGGCATGTCGAACTTTGCGGGTATCTTACTGGTTTGGATGTTGGGCGTCATTGTGGCTCTTGTAACCTTTGCTGCCGAGATACTGGCAAGTTCAAGTGGCGACATGTTTAATTTTAACACGCAATTGCCTTAAGCCCACTATTCCCCTCAGTATCTACAGATCTTTGTCAGATTCTAAGCACAACGTCGCAATTATTAACATTCTTGCACAATACATTGCAGCATCAGCGGACTTAACTTAACATGTGTACATGCATGAATTTATGTATATAGCATATCGTAAAAAGACAAACAACAAAGCACTTCTGATCTAAGACAATGTCAAGTACCGCAACGAAATGTCAGACACTTTTTTATGGCAGTTTCACTGCGTGATGCGCATGATACAAAGAGCTGATGCCGACGACCCGCGTTAGCTTCGTCATGCGGAAGTTTCGTGAAAGTTCTCGGGTTGTTGAAAACAATCCCACAGATTAATAGCTTCTTTCACATATTACATATACTTATGTTATGTACCGAATGCATGAAACAGAATGTTCAAATATATTTGTGGCACCTGTCGCTAAATACGGCGTCAAATATTACTGCTCAGGGAGAACAATGAACCCCACTCTGATAGCCACAATATCGGATAAGACAAAGACAGTGTTTAGATGTGCCAGTGAAATTCTTGGTTGGAAAGACGTGCACGATCCGCAAATAGTGCAAAAGCCACAAAGCTACTCCTCGGGGCTTTACTTGTTCGGCATGATCTTGCGATTGACATGCACAACATGTTGAAGTCTCCGAAAGATTTTAAATCGGCTTTTGATTTGATTTAACTATCAGTGAAAGTTTACGAGTGCTCAGAGCTCTCAGAAAAGCAAATTGTTAACAGATAATTAAATGACTTTCATAAAGCACATAGGTAATTCCAACGTCCCGACAAGCAGAGCGAATGTTTTAGTTAGTTTGAAAACAATAAAAGTGGATCTTCTTTGTTTTGTTGATGGTGCCAATTTTATTTGAATTGTATTTACCCAGCTCTAACTGCAGTGAAACTAACAGGTTTTTGCATTCATTCTTTGCGAGATATTTGCAATGTAACATACTAAAATGAGTGCCTGTCGCAAACCCACAAAAATCAAAATTAAGTGTACTCATATGTACGTAAGAAAAACACTGCGAAAATGGCACAGCTTTATTTAAACAGGCATTTTTAGTTACTTAGTCAATTTTTTAAATAAGCTATAGGGTATACGAACTTCGTGCAAATGTATGCAACCCGCTCATACTGACTTGGCAGACTCCTTTTAAGATATATATTCTTGATCAAGAGACATACCCGTTTATCTGTGCATACGGATTAACGCGCCAATCTCGCCCATTATAGAACATACAAAATTTGGCATACAAGTTTCCCTAGGCAGATTACACGTATGTTTATTTCATTTTTTAAGAGGTGCGAAAATCCATTAATTTCGATAACTAAGCCACATTTTAAGCTGCAAGGTTCTGCTTCCAGATCCATACATATTAATATATAAATTAAATATATCATTACCAAAATTGGCATGAGGAACTAAGAATTAAAGAGATATTGCAGTCTTTAAGTTAGATACATTTTTTTTGCAGCTTTTTTTATGGATGTGTGTGTTGAAAGTGGTGGTATAGATTGAGTCGCCCTGGGTTAAACCTGCATATGAAACATGTAAATATGTACACATGTATGCATGTAACATGTGTGTGTATGTACATCCATGTCAGGTGACGACAGTGGGGAAAAGAGAGTTGCAACCATATTTGAAGAGGTTATGTTTTAAATACTGTGGGCTTTGATTGTTTTTGTCATTGTATCTTCAGGTGCACTTGCTAAACCTGACGTGCGTTGCGTTGCCCATGCTAAATGAGGCAGCCACAATGAAAATACATATTTCACTTGGATCAAATTTGCGGGGCAGTGCGCCGCGGCGGCGACACATTCAATTGACGTCGAATCATAATTTTTTAATATGGCGCATGCTCACTTACGAATGTGAAAGTGAAAGAGCGCATAGCTTATGCACGGGCCTAATAAAATGACGATTAGTTATTTAATTATAAAAAAGCTGCGATTGCGACAATCCCAGACAGGCAGTCGAATAATACAGACAGACAGACAGCCATCAGCGGTTGCGCAGGGATTGCAAATGGGAGACAGAGCTTATGGAGTCGACAATCGGTGCCCCATCGAAGACCGTTTTGGACAACTAACATACCCACAGTGTATGGTGACATACACATACTCACACTGATGAATTGATTATATTTGATTAAACATGATGAAAACAATTAGCTTCTGCTGCACGTTGAGACTTTCGATTGTGTCGCTGACAGACTTGGCTTTCCTTATGTTCACGCCGATGGTCCAGGAGAAATCTTTGCCATATTGCAAAATAAGAAATGCATTACAAATGTTAAGTTTTCCTCTGCCTCTGCCGTTGCAAATGAGTTTCTTACACAAATGCATTGAAGACACTAAGTTGCGAGAACGAGTCGCAAAACCAGTGCAATTACCCATAAAATATTTCAGCAAAGTGCAAACAAAAAAGATTTTCGCCGCTTAAAAATGAGACAATGGAACTACGCAAGACATCAATCATAATGGTGCTGCTGTAGAACTGAGTTACTCCGACAAAAGAAGACGCTTTAGCCTACAAGTATTCATAGCAAGAAGTGCGACAAATTGCAACGACAACAACTTCGATTTTCTTGCACCCATAGGCCGTAAACTAATCCCATGCGTACGTTTAAGATTTCAAAGTTTCTCTTTAAAGTATTGTTATACCCATCGAACATTGAAATGCTCAAAAAAGGTATACTAAGTTTGTAAATATATATGGAACACGCAGAAGGAGATGTGACAGACCCTAAAAAGTATATACATATACTCCAAAATCGATTATACCATGCCCATTTGTTTTCCCAGATGTCCGTCTGACCAGATGAACACACAGATCTCAGCTATTTATAGAGCTAGAGACACCAAAGGTGATGGTTTAAGTATACTATACGCAGATCAAGTTTATTTTATATGTTGTATTCCACGCCCAACGCACCCGCAAAACAATTATTAAATATATCAAGTCGATTTGTATGCGATGTATAAAAGATACAAGTATTTAACTTCGACATATACTTAGTAAGATAACTACAATATCTATAATCTTCAAATTTTAATTCGATCGAAAAATAAACACATAAGGTAGTTTACAAAGTATCAGTTTAAGACCAATTCTTTGCGTCGCGATCTTCATCAATTGAGAATGTAAGGAAAGCATTTAAACAAGATTAAATTAATATATACTGGAATAGAGGTTGAAGGGTATCCCACCGACGAGTGCGCTCGACTGTTGCCCTCGTTTTTATTTATTATGACCCAGAAAAAGTTTTATAAAATCTGAACTGTTTCAGGAATCGATTTGGTTAGGTTAATATAGGGTATATCGTAGTCGAGGAACTTGGAAGATAGCTTTCGTGCTTGTTTTCGATTTTTTTGGTAAATTTTATTCTAACACATCGGGTATGCTGTGTATATCCCCCATTGAAAGCACAACATAATACCCAAAGACTATTACTACCAGACTATATTTTAAGCCGTAAAGGGTAGTTTTAGGATATTGATGTTACGTACGTATGTATTATATAATTATATACATATTACATGTTTATGTTCCAAATGATTTTAAATATCTGTCTTTAAACATGGTACGGAAATAAAACTAGAGTATACATTTATTTTAAATGAAACCACTTTGTTAATGGGTAAACGTAAATGTTTCTTGGCTTCAGTCATTAGGGGAAGCCTAATGGTAAATGGGGCATATTCAGTATAATAATCATTCACTGTTTGCACCAATTTGGATAAGAGAAAAGGCACAAAAGATAATTATGAAAGTTCGTGGTCAAGCATTTTGGGCCCCAATCGACTTTTGACAGAGGGCAGACGATTCTTTCTCAGCGCAGTTTGCCCTCAGTTATGGTTCGCTACTGTCTTTACTTGAACGGTAATCTACGCTTTACGCTCCACGCAGCCAGCAAAAGTGAAACTTGTGGCTGGGAATAGTCTTATCACAGAAAGTCAAGCAGCGGGTCTGCCTTTGTATTTTGAGCTGGATTATGGTTTGGGCTGCTGCCAGCTGCAATCTCTTGGCCAGATAAAAGGGCAACGTGTGAATTTTGCACAATGAACTTGAAATGTGTTTGAAGATACCCGAAGGAAAATTGTAAAGCAACCACAAAAGGCAGCATCATCCGCCGCGGCGGTGTCATTGTGTAATTGAGGATCTTTTACTTTTCGCGCGCTTTGAAAATGCAAATGCCTTTGCATTGAATACCGAGAGTCCAAAGTCGAATTGTTGTACCTTTACATATCGTTAATTGACATGCAGCCGTAAACAAAGAGCAGCGCATACGTTGGGAAAGAATTAGCTACAATATGCCTAATTCCAGATTTGGGTTCATTCAAGACTCACCTTGTTTTGCTTGCGTCGCAACAAATGAGGTGCCCCGCCCGGAGGCTGCAAGGGCACGGCTGGCTCCGGAGTGACCTCTTGGACAGGTCGCGGAGGTTTGAGTGCCAGTTTTTTAAGACTTGCGATACGCTTGTCGCACATCAGAGACACGTCGTCAATGCGTTGAAGTACCTGCAATAAATGTAATAGAAATGTTTTAGTTCCAAAGGCAAAGGCAATGAAAACTCGTCACTCTGTATTCAACATTAAAAATAGCTAAAACAAGAAGAGAAAGCCACAGTCGAACGATGCCGATAATACTCTTCGAACAATTCTGAAAACACATTACAAATATATTACAAGACTACATTTTCATACACAATTCTCTTTCATACAACTTACAACGATAAATACATTCAAAACTGTTTTCATACAAAACTCTTCATTTCGCCCGAATATTCCTATGGCAGCTTTATATTAAAGTAGCCTGATATTTTTGTTATATACTCGTATAATAGGTAAAAAAAAGCACGAAGTCGACTGTGATCTATCAAGGTGACCAAACTTCTGGTCAAAATTAACATACCTTTTGTAAGAGTATTTGTCTAGGGATTAAAGTGATTGATGATAAAGAATATATAATACAAATCTGTATAATTATTTATAGCTATAATGGGATCAATTGGAGGGAATAAAAGCCTAATCCGCCAAGGGTATTAAAACAAACAAACAGAAATAAATTCAATAAAAATTATTTTGCTCCTCACGATAACAACTCATATACATTGCTGATACGATCAGAATTAAATGCTTACTTACTTTCCAGTTCTGTGGATTTAGCGAGTAAATAATCACCTACTTAAAGTTTTCTTTCGACACTGTCAATGTAATGCAAGTAACCTCTTGAGTAGATACATATACGATACACAAAAACGCCTATGTGGGAGAATAAAGCGTTATTCGCACGCGATTTCTCTGTGATTTCTTGAGTGAAAAACTAAGTGAAGCCATGGAAAAAAGAAAAGTGTGGAAAACAAAAGTAAAGCCTTCCAAGCCGAGATGCGGTGCCGCAGGTGTCATGTCACAATGGCAATAATTGAATTTGTGCTACAATCACGCAGGCACACTTGTCAGTTAGACGATTTTTATACCCTTACAGAAAGTATATTAATTTAGACCAGAAGTTTGCAAAGTATCTTAGAAATCCTCTCTGATACTAAAAAGGGTGTTTATTTTTTGATTCGGAATCAATAAGGAAGTAATACCAGCCACGCTTGTCAGTACGTCTATTGCAACGCAAACGTGTCTCGCAAATAATATACCCTTTCACAGCAACAATATTTCTAAAACAATGATTTTAAATTAAAATATAATATAATACATAATATGACGTTTACGTAGGTCATCAATCATTTTTTCTGTTCTTTGCATGGTTTTTATCCTGTTGTAATGCTCTTAGTTCATAAAACAAGATGTATATTACATTTGATTATTTGTATTATACAACACTGACGTGGAAACAATCGGTGAAGCTAGAAACTAAACTTTTGACAAGTAAAACATAACCTATATTATTTAAATTGTGTGTTAAAAGTTTATGCTCAATAAACAAGAGCCAAAGCAACATATATTTGAGAGAGCACGACGATGATGTTAGATATCCATTCGCAACTCGAAATCAATTAGAGTAATTGATTGATTTGGGCAGGCGCGTTCAGAGGGGGGGCAAACGGGGCAATTTGCCCCGGGCCCCGTCGTCAAGGGGGCCCCCAAACGTCGAATGGCAGTTTTTCAAAATATGACAAATCGAATATATATGTGTCGTGCCACAAAGAAGCCGACCTAACAAAATTACGAGAATCGCAAAAAAGAAGGCTGCTGAGTTAGAAGTAGCATATCCTAATGACTTGAACGAAGAAGAACTCTCTGAAGAAATCTTGCTACTTTTGAAGATTCGGAACATGCATTGGGATACTCACTCAGCACTCGAACTTCTGAATCTGATCTTTGACCATGGTTATGAAAAAATATTACCCCAAACATTTAATAGACTACAAAGAAATCATCAACGAGTTCAGTGAAAAAAAAGTCAGGAAAAAACAATTCTAAAAATATACATTCGCTTCTATTGTCAAAATCTCGCAAAAAGAAACTTTTTCAGACCATGTATGCTTAATTTGTATCTCTGAGTAAAACACGTGATTGAAATAAAAACTTATTATATTACCTTTTGAATGTTATTCTATGTATATTTCCCAATAATTTTCAGGTTAATATATTCAATTGTTAATAGGGAGGGAGGGGGGCCCCGAATTTTTTTTTGCCCCGGGCCCCAAAAAAGCTCTGAACGCCCCTGGATTTGGGCATGACCAAATTTAAATAAAGCTTAATATAAATAGGATAGTCCTACCCTTATTGTCTTTGCAATCTAGATTATCGTACGCACACATAGACGTATAGAGAGAAACGGTTATACCGACTCCATAATTTCTATGAACTCAAACTAATTTTGGAACATGTTGCACAATACTCTTTGGATTCAACGTAACATAAATACACAGTTTAGGACAATCATCTTAGGTAACATAGATGCATAATCGGAAGGAGTGCCGATCCACACGTGACGTTCATGAGTTTCCTTAATTTGGGGGCATCAGTCCCCAACCGGCAACCGGCAATAACTGCATCTAGAAAACAACTGGCTTTTGCCAATGTCATGGCATTTGACATTTTGCATAATGCCATCTGCCTGCAACTTTCACTTTATTTCCACCGCGTTCGGCATTATGTGCTAATCATAGGTGCATCTTCAGCGAGTTTCGGGTCGGCGAAAGGCTGTCGCCAGGCTCCGAAGGGGCCGCAGGTTTTCCTGTGACCAGTTTGGTTAGTTTTCGTTAAAAATCCATGCAACAAGCGCTTTAAATCAAATAATAAATTGCAGCTGATGATGCGCTAACAAAGACCATGAGTATTTTGTAATCTGTTGAATTGTTATTTATTTGGCCTGTGTTTGCATAAATATTTGTTAACTTTTTCAGAGTTGTTGAGTGTGGCGTAGATTATTTAATACCATAAGTTAATGAATTTATATAGTCATTTAAAGAAATACAGATATAGGCAAAATTCTTTTAAAATATACAAAAATTATTTGTTGTACTAAAACAATATTTTTGAATTGACATGTGAAGTAGCAAAACTAACAGGACTAGTTGGTATTTTTAAGATACTGCGCAACTCTGGCCGCGACCCGTTATCGCAACTTCCATTGACCTCTGCAGGAGTGTCTGCTGCAGATGTTGCCACTGGCGGTGAATGAACTGAGTGTACAGGTCTCGTAGATTGAAACGTTTTGACATTATCTTAGATACATTAGTGAAGCCGTCAATTGGACTTGCTTTATATGTTAAGTAGTCGGTTATGCCATGTCCTTTATAATAATTCTATAATAATGCAATTAAATGTAGAAATTCATTTGCAATTATGTATTTAATATTATGTATATTTGATATACATTGAGCTCCTTCTGGCCTTTAGATACATCCAAAAAGGTACTCGTAGTATACCCTTTTTTGACTCCTTTTTATAGTCGTAGAGTATAAGAACGCATAGATTTTGTTATCGAATCACATGGTGGATCGAACTATGTCGTAATGTATCTTCAGTTTTGCAATCATCAGATTGTGTAAGTAAACTAATTGCCATAAGAGTGATAAACATTTTAGATCGCAAGGATATCCAGTTGGTAAACTGGTCAAACTGGCAAAGACTGGAATGAAAGCGGTCCAGTGTGTAAGACTGAACTGTGTCAGAATCATTACGAATACACACTCACAAACACACACACACTCATTGGAAATCCAGAAAAATGTAAATGTTAAGAATATACCCGCAGCGAGTAAACAGGTTTTAGCTGACCAATTTCGACCATGCCCACGACAACTTTTAACAGATTCGTTTAAGAAAGAATTTCATGTGAAAATAGGTCAAAATGTAACTATTGAAACCTGGATAGCAAATGAAGATAATAACAAATTTCTGGCCCGAATTGCCAGTTTTAAGAAAAATCTTTATGAATATGTGTCAGAGTTATGTCTAACTCAAAAATTGCCACAGTAGCTGCTCGTCTTAACATACTTTCACACAGATGAGTGGCCCATACATACTTGTACATATCTTATATCAAACATGTTTGATGTTGCAAATGGTGTTGGAGCTCAAGAAGTGTTTGATATCTCGAGATTCAACCACTTTTTGACTATTTGTTCGCCTTCAGTTTAAATCAGTATCAAGTTGGTTGTATATATATGCGTAAATATATATTCGTCCTTTATGAAAAATGCCGGTAGAGTTCATTTCCAGTGTACATACGTGTACTTCTGAGTAGTAAAAATCTCTTACGACGATACAGAATAAACCAGAACATGAGCAACTTTACAAATGGAAAATCGTGGCTTATTATGAACTATTTTACTTCCTGTGCAAAGTCAAAGTAAACCGGTTAATAGATAACATTAAAGGCAGTAATTGTACATTATACCTGCAACTCATTGAAAGAATTCTTCATTAGAATTGCAGTCGCTGTTATCTAACTGTACTCGTATCACATCGATAAACTGCAGATGCCGACAATGCTGCAACAGTAAGAACCAGTCTTGAATTATATCAAGCCTACATAGACAGCAGAGCAAAGCAATTTCAAGCGCCAGTTCTCAATGTAGTCAATCATCTGTGGCGTGTACAAAGAAACTACAGACATACATACATAGCACCGAACATACATATGTACATGCGTATGGGTCAATAGCCTATGCAAAGAGTATTGATAGAACATTACATTAATTTAATAATAAACTTCATGAAGCATGCAGCATGGCCCAATGGAATATTATAAGAAGAAATGGGATTAGTCAAATAATCATTTGGTGCAGATCAATTGTTTTTATATTTAAAGCGATTTTAAAGGGGAAGAGCCCTGCCAAGTAAGTAAAGTAAGTAAGTACTGTTTATCCACGACAACTGTGTGTTTTTACAAAATTTTGTGGAAATGCCTGATCTGAAATCTGATGTTTATATGAAACAATATCGCGTATGTGAAAAGTTAATTTAATGTATATAATATTGTAAAGTTAAGATTAAGATAGCTAGTTTATTTCAAACTATAAAGAACATAATTAATGTTGTGTGATCTTTGTTCTAGAGTAGTCCTGATTCAAACCCATATTCCGTCAGGTAGCAGATATATCGCTCCAATCTGCCTCGCTTTGACCTAATTACAGCGTGAATGTTTAACAAGTTTCATGAAAATAGCTTACACCAGAGGTATTTTTCACTATGCAACAGACAAATACACGAACAGAACTAATATGATGGCCCTATTTATGCTGGTTCAGAATAGGGTGCAGATTATATAAGGTCCTTAAGCAACTCAACATTTTTGCAGGCATACACAGAACCTGGATTGTTTGGTATGCAAGGTGCCATAACTTGGTCTCAGACGTCAATGAACGGGTTATTTATGACCATCCCAAGCGACAACGATAGTTTTTGCCGCGACACATACAAAATGAATGTAGACAACTTTACGACTCCTTTCAATGTAAAAGTAACTGTTTCGGAAAGTGCTTTTGATGTGAGTCGATACATAGTTAAAATTATTTTGAATCGAGGTTTCCCAAACATATGAAAACAAGTAAAATTGTCAAATTCTCAAGTTATTCAAAGTAACAACAACATTATAAGTAATAGCACATGCTACATTTTTGCAGATAGAATGGCGGAAATGACAAAAACACTTTTACTTTGTTGATACAGTACTAAATTATATAATTTTGTTTAAAATAAGTATATAAGAAATGCTCACCTGAGATACAAGCGCTTTGGTTTCTGGAGTTGTGCTTTCTAAAAAGATTTTCTTGAATTCACTAGGACTAGATAACTTAAAATCTGAAGCAGATGCAATAAAAGCCTGAATTTCATGGAGACTCTGTTCAGCTAATTCAGCTGAAACAGAACATTTCTCTATCCGCTGAGACGCCAGCAGCTCCACACCATTGGCACACCATTGATTAGCCTAAATGTTAATAGGAATAATAAAAAGAGTTAATAACATCAAATATAATCAATATTAATTTAATAGCCGCACCTTTTCTACTCTCTCCATAAGCTCGCTGTTCTTCGCCAGTATTTCCAGACGCTTATTCAGGCGTTCTGTGATTATTTCGCAAACACGCTGCAGTTCATCACACTTTGGCTGAACAATCTCCCAAGGGTACACACCTCGGGAGCCGATAAGCTGCTGGCCTGCTTGCACAACCTCTTCGGCGTGGTCCACGTCCACTTTAATTAAGTCACGGAACTGCTCCGTTTCCTGAATAAGCGTGCATACCCGTTCTACACTCTCTCCGATCTCAGTCATATCAGCCACAGCCTTCAGATGTACGTCAAATATGTTCTAAAAGTATTGTGAACATGAGGTAAGTATGAGTAAGTAATGTTTCAAATGATTCGGTATTCAACTGACCTGTAACTCACGAAAGTCCTGCTCGAACATACGCAGATGCAGACACTGTTCCAAACGGTTGCGGTGGGTGCGCCAAAACTCATCGAAGCGCCTTTCTGTTTCCTCCAGTTGTACAAGCAGTCTACGATAATCGCGACAATCGTCATAATGTTGGGGTTGCTTAAACTTATATTGTTGGTGATAAATAATTTTTTGGCGATGTATTTGCTGCCCTGCACCGGCTCTGCACATTGATATTTTGTTGGTTATCATTCATTCATTTTTTGTTCAAAGATTTTTTTAAGGATTTCATGTTTGAAAATGTATTTGCAACATTGATGTTTTACAACAGACAGGCCACGTCGGGGGAGATAAAAGACAAAAGACGACAAGCGCTTTATGAGTGAGATGAGCTACAAAATATACAAGTTGTGTAACTGTGTCTGTTCAAAGTGCTTGTACGTTGTTGGAAATTGTTTTTGACAATGTAGACAGAAGATTGTAATGTGTATCGTAACTTATATAAACAAAAAATAAAGGTCATCTTCGGTATTCCGCAAGTTGTATATCCTTGCAAGTGTTTGAAACCATAAATCGTCATTCTTTATTTTAATAAATTATATTTCTACGCTATAGTCTCTTGCTTATTTACTTTGATTATCAAGTTTTCGTGGAAGGTTTGCATGAAGGTGTTTTTGTTATAATTACAAAATCATTAAAGGTAGTTGGTGATTTTATCCAACACCTAATTCAGACGATTCTTTGTATTTTATACAAGTTGTCTAAATTTAATGAAATGTGGTGAGTTTTTAGTAATCTGTGTGATATATAAATCCCACCCAGCTCTGGTCGAATTAAATACGTGTACATAAGTGTTTTTACATACAGAAGACAAGACAACTTTGAGGCGTAGACCTGCTTGCGTCACAATAAACAGACACTCAGACGAACTCGTTAATTCAAATTGCCTGTTTACTAGGAACAACTAAATACATGCATGTAACCGTTCTTTGAAGAAGTTTGATTATGATTATGATTTCCTATAAATGTAGAGAATACAAATTACTCTTGCTAACTAAATTTCGATAAATAATGGTTAGAAGTATCAACTACATGCTATGCAATCAATACATATGTTATGTTTTATTTAAGATATTTAACATACGATAAGTAATAAAATAGTAATAAAATTAAAGAAATGAACTACCTCTATTTTGACCTCTAGAAAGTAACGAATTCTTCAGTTAAACGCGCATAAGAGTAAGATTTGTTTTTGAATACGCTTACAAACACACTAGCAATTTTTATTACAAAAGTATTTCTCATTCCCATTTCTTATTTGGGTTTTGGAAAAATTCTCCCTGGTATATAAATAAAGCCTTAATAGCTCTTAACGAACATATGAATAATGGTTTGAAATTCAGTTCTATGTATTTCTTTTTTCTAATATTGAAATAACAAGGTTTATTTATTCTGATCGGATTGCCTTTTAAAATTAAGCACCCTAAAAGAGAAAACTATAAGATATTGAGGTTATATTAGTATTAACAATTTAAAACCTTATCGAAAATATACAAATGACAGAATATGAAGCAGATTGTTTACTGCTAAACATTTATTTTAAATAAATGATAACACAATACCAGTGCAGAGTTAAAAAAAAACCGAATAGATTTTAAGTTAGTAAAGAATTTGAAGAAATATTAAAACGTGGTTTACTATTAAAGTAACAAAACAACGTGAAGGCTCTAACTACCCTTGCAGTGTAAATTGTACATATACATACATACATATAAAAATATATATTTAATTCGAAAAGATCCGAAACAATCTTGTATATTTATTCAATACAAAATGGCTTGAAAATTATCCTCTGCAAGGGTATAGAGTTTAAAGAGAATACTATAACAGGGCAGTTAAAGAGCACCAAATTTATATACTTTTGTCTACTACTACCTTTCAATCGCACTAACATTGCCGGTGCGTTCGGAAAATTCTTTAAGTTCGTCGTTAGATTTTATCTTGTCCAGTAGAGTCTCACCGTGTCTAGCAGCAGCTAAAATTTCTTCCTAAAAATTAAATAAAAAAATAAACTCACTTAACTTAAAGCTTTAGAGTTTTATCAAAAGAATTACCTTTAGTCGCGCATAGTCAACTCCTTGGTCTTCTAATAGCTTTCTAGTAGCCTCTACTGAGTTAGGAAACTCCGTGTCATGTATAGCTTGAATAAACACATCTAATTCGGCAGAGACTTGATGCGTCAAGCTCGAAAACTTCTCAAGTGACTGCGAATTTAAATAAGGTTAGTTAAAGTCAGTTCTTATTCTTGCTTCTTAACCTACAATTCTCTGTTGTATCCATTCGTGATGTGAATAAATGAGTGTACCACCCATATCGGGGGTTAACTGACTAGTATCAATAAACTCATGTAGATCAGAAAGAGCTGAACACACGATAAGCCTAAACCGGTATTCGTCCTTGGAAGAAAATTTTGAGCTAACTTCAGATATGGCTTTCTGGAAGAGTCCCGATGGTCGTAGAACATAAACCACATGAATGATTCCGGGAAAGTAAATCTAAAAGCAATAATATAATTGGTTGATATCAGTATGGTTTTAAGAAATAATTGTAATTATACCGATATCCGTTGTAGCGCTGTCTTTACTGATGTCCATCTGTCCTTACGTCGATCAATTATTAAGTGGAAGCCGAGATCAGCATCTTGGAGGCTACAAAAATAAAAACTTCATGCAGTCAGACGAAGACTGGGATTATAAATGTTTCACTTCACTTACGAAGGCACTGAACTTAGGTACAAAATAAGTTTCTGGTAGTCGGACTCTTCTATAGTATTAAAATTATTGTTGTCTGGAAAGATGATTAGTGGGCAACCTTCCTGAGAACGACCTCCTGTTATGATGGCGTGTTGTGGATGTAATAAATCGGCTACATCAGCTATGTTGAGCACACCCTCTCCACTCATGGCAGCTGCCGCTTGTGCTGGGCTTATGTGCTGCAATAGTGAATTAATCTGTTCCGCGGGCCTTTGCGAATTCAGGGCATCTGCAGCATATGTAACACCCTGTGAATTCACAGAAGTGGTGGAGTTGCTGCTGATAGTGGACGTGGTATGCTGAAGAAGTCCTGCAGGGCGGGTTGAGTGTGCAGGAGAATTGCTGAGTGATTGAAATATCGCTGTTTGTATTGAAGCCCCACTACTAACAGAGATTTGCGAGTCAATCATTTGATGGTTAATAACTTGCTGCTGCTGTTGCCGTTGCTGTATCTGAGTTGCGCGCATCACAATTGATTGAGATTCGACCAGCGCATTTTCCACATCATTGTCTGCTACCAAACAAATAAAACGGAAAGAATCATTAGAAACTCATAATTGATGTGGAAAAAGTTAGCTTTAAAACTTAGATTTTAAGCACACAGACTCGCTTATACAAAGAAAATAATTTTGAGAGAAAATACTTCATTTAAACTGGAGCCAAAAACTACCTTCGGCATACCAAAGTTGTTTTATATACCCTTCCAGGTTTTGTCATGCTTCTTCTCTGAGTGTACCTATATTAGGTATACATATATAATGGCACAACATTTTTTAACACTGTTTATACAATATATTTGTTAAAAGCAATAATAACTTTTATTTTGAAATATATGTATAATTGTTTTTAGAGAATCTTCTTTTCTAACTGACTCCTATAATAATAACATTATAGGATATAATTGTCCCATTTTAAAGAGTTGGATAAGTTGGGCGATGGTTCCCTTGTCTTAATGTTCAAGTAGTCTGAACGATAAATGTATATGTATGTATATTGTTATATAGAAAAAGGCTGTTGTAGAAATGTTGGTTGCGATATCTAGAAAAATAACAACAATTAATACGATATATCGAACGCGTTCCGCTCCTTTCGGCTTTATTAGCAATGCGAATCTGGGCCAACTTCCATTAAGATAAAAATACTAGGTTGCGTTGCACCCGGTTGATTCCTGTATGAATGCTATGAAAACCGCATATGAATCATTCAGAAATATTATTATTACACTCTCCTTGGTGAATTATTATATTCAAATGATGTCTAACGTGTGCTTTTTTTTACAGAACAAGTGAAAGATCTTTCCTCTCCTTTTGGGTTTTCCATTGCTTTTAATTAACTACACATGTTAAATGGACTCATTTAAGAGGTGTAGTATTCTCTCAATTGAAATTCTATCAGACAATAAACATATAAATTAATACAGTCAAGACCTCTCGTGGGTTCCCTTAGCTATTTTTCGTATAAATCTTTTTCAACAAATAAACAATAATGAATGAAAGGCCAATCTAGGTACTAATAAATGCAGGTAATAAGTACAAATAAAACTTTGCCAAGTTTACTTTTCTAAATATGCATTCTCAGCAGTTATGAATGAAAATGGGAATATATACCTATAGTGCCCTACATATAAATCTCTTTTCACATTTATATTTTATTATATTGAATGAACATCAATTAATTGACCGATCATTTTAATAGCAGGTATATGAAATCTTATTTTATTATCAGATAAGGTAAATGCATTAAGTTTGGCATCTGTTTCTAAATATTGCCTTTTAGACATATGAAAATTAGCTTGACAAAGAATAGAATACATTTCTACCCTATGGGCGCCGGATATAATAATGACAATAGAACAAAATGAGAGTTCTTATCACAATTATCCAGCTCGTACACGTACCATCGGCAATGCTAGATAGGTTTCCCATTACGAGTCACAATGTTGGTATGATAAGAAGATAAGTTTCCATATGCTTTGTATTATTATTATTATTTACACTGATTACAGGACAGTCAGTGCACACATTTCATATTTGATTCGTCAGATTTTTCCACATATGTATGTAGCAATAAGCTTTAATGTTTTTACAGGCACAACACCTGATAGAAATATTGTATATACTCCAAATAATTGCGGCTTTAAATACACACACGCGACTTTCCTGCTAAAGTGGGAAATTATTATTTTTATGCGTCTCTCTTTTTATCTCGAACAGAACTTTAGTGCAGTGACTGAAACGCCGCGTACGATATGAACGCTGCAGTACTCGACGAGAATCTGTGAAAAAGATTCAACACTCACATATTCATCAACAGCTGCTTTATAGTGAGAGCGAGTAGTACTTAGTAAGAGATAGAAAGAGAGAGAGAGAGAGAGAGAGAGAAAACACTCGTTTGAGAGAAGTATTACAGTGATACCACTTTGCTCTAATTGCCATAGAAGTAAAATACTCGATCGCTAGAATAAGTTTAAGTTTTTTACTTATTCAAGAAAAACAGATTTCTTCTTATTCAGTTGGAGTTTTCTGTGCTTTATTTTCACCACAAGTGTTTACAATATGTTAGCAACCAATTGTAGCATTTGTTTAGTTAAGTATCACTCATAGATATCCCCAAAATGAAACAGCCCTTCACAGCACATTTACAGTGCAATCTATTATATAGGGTTATTGGGTTGTTTTTATCCATTAAGTATGGGAACTACACATTAATATGCATATCAATATGCATCACGTGAAAAGGAGACTATAGAATTGCCGGTAAAATGAGAATTAGATTTATAGAAAAACACACATATTTATTACACATATGCAGATACGTTTGTAGTTAATTGAATACAAATAAACTGTGTGACTTATACCCGCATACGAGTATAGTATAATAGGTAGGTAGGTACTTAAATCAAACCAAATGTCTCACATCCGAATTGACTTATACATCTACAAAATTCAATAATTGTTTATGTAGTAAAAACAAGGAGAAATTGTACTTAACATCACTACACTTTTTCAATGGTTTGATTTCACATACATATTCACATAGGTTTGTGCCACAGAGAACTCATTCACAATTAGTTGTTGCAGAATAGTTACAGCTTGAGACTCACTGCATTTTCTCTTTTTATGTGTGTATATTGTTTGCTGCTTATTTATGTTGAGATAAATAAAGCACCGGCTATTCACCAAATGACGAATTTAACACACATACATTTCATGTATATTGTATGCAAGTATGTGCTTATGTGTGTACACATGCAAACATATGTGAGTATTTACATTTACTTGTGTTCAATAATTGCTAGAATCAGAATATCGTTATGAAACACTTTTTAAGACTTTCGTATTTCTCCGCAATCAAAATATCCACTTTTAAACACGTATAAAGTATATACACATCGTAACACCTGCCTTTGCAAACAATAATACATAGATAAGGGTTTACATAGGTACCGAGACTTCCAACATGCACCGGATATATTTACATTGTAGAGGAAATTTAGAGACTGATACATAACATACATATGTACGTGATAATAACATTACCAGCACCACAACATGTTAATAACAGCGATCGATATACAAATAATATTTATACAAAGGCAAGAAACATAATTAAACGATCTAATTTTACAAATGTAATGGGACAGTTTATGTTTATAGAAAATACAATGATACGAATGCAAATATTAATTTTTATTTAAAGCTGTAGTCAGTTTACTAGTTCCACTTAGTTCAAAAACTATCGACTCGTTTATAACATAACAGAAGAACAGATAACACTGTTTAAGTCGGAACTAATATCAACAACATTGCATTTATGCAAGATAAATGGGGAACAAACAAAAGTTTCTCACTTTAAGGAAATTGCAACTTATATACAAATATTTGATATAAAGAGGAACCCTACGCACACATTTACATGGGGTTAGATAAAAACGATGTCTTTGCTGTTCGCACCTTATTACTAAAGCCAAAAAATAGTTTACTGAATATCTACTAAGTGTCTAATACTCATTTAAAATTTACATAGAAAGAAAACAAATATGTTTAAATCGTATGTTGCTACATACAATTGCAGACAGTTCAAATACCCTTTGACCATGTTCATCGCTCATGCAGGCCATATCTAGGCATGTGCATTGCACGGAGGGACGTGTCTGCCAGGCCCCCTTCTACCTATAGAAACAGATATATGTACATATGTACACGTATATCTGGACAATGTGGGGTCAACCACTCATGCTTATGCCAACAGAATACCCTTATACCCTATGAGAAAGAACGATTGAATGGGAAAGTTCTCAAAAGACTAATAATGTTTTTACCAATATAAAATCGAGAACAAAATGGATGTAATAAATAAATTAATACATTTTTTGAAATAATTTAATAAAATACTTTATTATAAAGCTTTAATGATACACATGATTTATTTATATAAATAAATAAAAATAGATGATATCTTTGAAATGATGGCAACATATAGATGCAAACAACTTCACAAGTTTGGTTTATTTGGTACATATACTGTGTATCTTATTGTACCATTTTATATTATACACATATTTTACCATTACTAAAAGATGTAGATGTTGCAAAATGATTGAAAAAGTGATGACTTCCCCAGCAAGAGCAGAAACTGACAACTAATGCCAGGGTCGCTGCTTCTTATGGAAAATCAATATCTTGTATTTTTATACTGTGTGGCACAAGACTTACCCGACAATGCCGAAATGTCCAGGCAACTGGATCGGCTCTTGGCCCTTTGCAGCAGACGCTGCAGTGGCTGCTGTCGCTGTGGACTACCCGACTGTCCGTTGCTGATATCGGACCCACTACCCCACTCGGCATCGATGGCCTTGGAAGCACTACGTTTAAAATGCTCCAGAAAATGATCAATTTGCTTTTCTATGGAGCTGGACGGTGAGTTATCCATTTCAATTGCACATAACTTTGTGTTCAACACACAATTGATATATGAATAAACTTAAATATATGAAAACAACACTGTTTTACACCAATATTTCCGTATAATTACATTCCCTTATTGATAATACTGATTTTGAAATTACTTCGATTTTAATAAAGGTAAAATACATTTATGAACATGGAGGACATTTTGAAGCACACGAAAAATACACAAGTTAAAGGTCATTGTATTTATAAGGAAGCGACATTGTTTCCTATCTCTACAAAGTGCTTAGTCGTTGTTTTCTTTTTTTTTTTTTCAAACAATTTGTGAAAGAATGAAATGGAATTTTCTTGCAAATGACTCAACCGTAACCGTCCTTCCGTGTTGCTCTATGGTAACTGAGGGCGCAGCAGAAGCTGCAGTTACCAAATAAGTGGAATGTATGAGTAACAACACGACTCTCAATGACGACATAAGGACTGAGAGAGCCGGCATGTGTATACGTATGTATCTACAGTTGGTCTTCCTCTCTGTTTTGTTCACAATAATGTTTTTAAGAGATTTTGTACGCACGTGTTGTTTCCAAAAACAGTTCCCGACATGCGCATTTCTAACGAAAATTCGAACAAAGGAATATTCAACAGCTGTTCCTCGCGATTAAATAAATGGGAATATCGCATCTATTCATTTAACAGATGGAAAGCCCTGAACAAATGTCTTAAACACTATTTTTATATGACGAAGAAAATGCAAAATAGTAAAACAAAAGAGTGACTGCATGCTTCTTATCCAAAAATTTGAAAGATAAAGACTATATCTCTTAAATGAACAAAAATAAGTCGTAACATTTGAAATATCAACCGATAACGAAAACTTTGCGGGTTGTGTAGTCAACAAGCCAACTAAGAACTTGTAAAAATCATGTTAAAATGAATCACAACAAGTTCGATATATTTTGAAGTGAACCGATCGATATATTATTAAATATACCAATCAGAAAGACGTGGTTCGATAAAATGGCTCAGCTCAACTGAACTAGCCTGAAACAGCTCTACAATCAATCCATAAACAAAAAAAAAATCGTGTATATAAAACTTTAAGCGAACTCGGTGGATAACAATAAAAAATTTGAATGCGATTATTTGTATATTTAACAGTTTTACTCGAAAGTTTTACTAGACTATGGCATTTTAGGGATTCGAGTTTCATGTAAGGTGTTCTGTGTGACACATTTGTAATACACACTAGGTACATAGGCATATGAAGATATACATACGTGTATGTAAGTATCAGAGACGCATATGCATGTACATACATACATGCGTATATAAATGCAAGAACATATGTGTGTATGATGTAAATACACTTTCGTTTGTGTGTCTGTGAATTTGAACTTATGCATGTAAATAATTAAAGTTCAACTCTCAATTATTGTTATTGTGCACTTATTTTAAAGTACATGTGTTTTAAAAAGTATTTCAATTGTTTAGTTGAAAAAGAAAACCAAAAACGCATTTAATCAATGTTTTCCAACGGGCTGCCGTGCAACCTGTCATTTCCGAGCTGCCTAAGTGTCCCAAAAGATGGTAACGAGGAGCTCTTGCCATCCAATATGGGGACAAGGGAACCTGTTATTCTTAACGTATACGATATGGTGAGTGGAATAATTGTAAAGCAAATTTGAGAAATTGATGATTAACAATTTCGGGTTTCCAGTACTGGATTAATGAATATACCACTTCAATTGGACTTGGCGTATTTCACTCCGGCGTAGAAGCATTTGGTACCGAATTCGCGTATGGTGGACACCCGTTTCCTTTTACTGGCGTCTTTGAAATTACTCCACGTGACCACGACGAGCTCGGTGAACAATTTCAATTTCGACAAAGCATACAAATTGGCTGTACCGATTTTACATATGAAGAAGTACGGCGCCTTGTTGAAGAATTGGGGAATCAATTCCGTGGAGATCGCTACCATCTTATGAACAATAACTGTAACCACTTTTCGGGATCTTTGACACAGGTATTTAAGCCAATTATTAATTGATGAACTAGCTTTGAGCTTTAATAATCCACAGATACTGTGCGGCCAAGAAATACCCAGCTGGGTCAACCGTCTTGCACATTTTAGCTCTTGTGTGCCATTTTTACAAAGATGTTTACCAAAGTGAGTGTATAGGGTATCGAATAGTTTCACTTTTAACTAAAATTCCAATTAACTTTTAGAGAGTGGCTGACACCGAATGCCTTGCAGCAAAGTATAACTACAATCCAAGAGCGGGAAGACTCGGACCATAGTCCTCTTTGAGATATTACCTGATTTAAAAATTGTCACTTGCAAAGTCCCAAGCGAGCGAAACTCATCCCTGCTGTCTAAAGACCAACAATATTGTTAAGTTAAATAGAAAGGTGCCGGATAGCCGACACTCATTTCATAAATGCCAACAAAAATCATCCGATAAAATGCAAAATAATGTTAATAGGTTTATATTAGGTTATATTCAAAATAACTTAATTATTGGCTATTGTAATTTGACTATTCAGAATTAAGGTATTATTAAGTGTCCGATAAGTGCGGGTAGAAAGTATGATCTATACACTTTCTGCATAATCATTTATAAAGTTTTCAATTAAAAATAAACATCGAAAAATTATTTTTAGGTAACTGCAAAAACGTATTAGGTAACAAGCAAACATATTATAGTTAATGATATCAAAGTTGTCATTAATTCAAAGATCATTTTATAATTTATTGTCCTGCAATATGAAAAGCCGCATGTCTAGAAAAACACCAAATCGATCTGTTATCAATAAATATATGTACTTGACATTCTGATATTTACAAATATGTTAATACTATTATACGGTAATTACAATTTTTTAAAGAAAATATATTTTAATTCAATAATAACACTATACGTCATTATTAATAGTTTTAAAAGTAAGAACAAATACGCTAAACTACTAACAATTAAGTAAATATATATATATTTTCAGATAAATGCCAAGTGCCAAACAAATGCTTCGAATTGGTCGATTTAATTTCTGAAAATTTGCCAATCATGTTTTCGCACATTGAAAGCAATTTGGTAAACCGTAGCCTAAACAGGATTACCATACATTTACAATTATGATAAATACATTGTGAGAACTATTTACAAGTTGGTAGCTACAAATAATGCATATTTATATTCAATACACTCGATACGTCTTTTTATTGAATTCCAGCGCAATAATAGAAACATTTAAACTAGACTTGAAACATTGTTGTAAAGACCAATGGATTGCACTTCATCGCCTTCAATATCTACATCATTGTTCAGAACATCAGGGGGCAGCTGGCTGCGAAAGGACCTGGGGAGCGCTATCATTTGGTGCGCATTGTGAGCCAAATGTCCATGTAAACAAGTGCCATTTGCCAACATAGAAGACCGACTTAAATGTTCATCTTGAACATTCATAATTTCATGTGTCTGTATGTGCAGAGACCTGGGGCCGTTTCCAAATTGCTGCCTTGGAAAAGCACGAAGCAATCCTGCATTCCCTGCACCACCAGAGTAAGTGGGTTGGGCTCTTTGCAAAATTCGGGCTCTGTTCGGAAGATCGTGAAAATATGCATCCTTTGGTATTTGTCTTTCAGCTACACTGTAGATTTGGGAGCTTGTTAGCTGATCTTTGTATAGAGGGGCAGAGTGTTGTGAGGTTAATTGAGGAACGTTATCGCGATAAGCTTTGAAGGGGACTAAGTTCTGGGGATCAATGCTCAAGCTGCTATCAGACACGGGGTTAGAGTTGGAGTCAATTTTACCCTGCAGCTGTGCCACCATGTCCTTGACCTGACCAGTATTAGGTTTTTTGAGATATTTGATCTCACTGTTTTTTATTTCAACCTTCCCATGAGCGTCAATACAGCTTTGCCTTCTTCTCTGAACCGCGTCTAGATGTGTGGATACATCGGAATGCGGAATTCCAATGGGATTTGTGTAGAACATATCTGTATCAGCAGACACATTATTATCCAAACATAATGGCTGGCGTTTTATGAGATTTGACATTGAGTTGTGCGTCTGATGCACGTGGAAAACGGCATCTGTGCTACACGATGGAGATGGAGACTCTTGCGCCTGCGCCTTGTACTGTAATTTATCTTCACATAATTTATCTGCGTTCTCGTTGAGAGCCCCTTCGTCCTTATGGGAATCCACAAAGGACGTGTCTTTACGAAGTGCTTTTATGACTGTGTTCAGCATACTTTCACCCCTACTAACACAATGGTAATACTTTTGGTTATCTGGGGGCGAAGTTTCGAACTCCCAACTGTTTGAGTTCTGTGAGGGGTTTGAGGTGTCACTAGAATTTGGGTACCTTCTTTGCACACTCGTATACTCGTCATAATTTGGGCTATTGGCAATCTCTTTGTTACCCAGCAGGCTACATTGATTTTCGGGACTGTACATTGATGGATTACTCTTTTCTGGCGAAAGAGAGCAAAGCTGCAGCTTATTCTGTTGATCATTGTCCCTCTCCATGATTAAAGATGTTTTTTCCAACAAGTCTCCCAGTCTTTCAGATACTTTTAGAAAGTCAATTTTAAGATCATCCAGCTTGGATTGCTTTAGATCGTCTTCAACTGTCGACAGGGTTGTTGTCATGGCAGTGTTGCAATTTTCAGGTAAACCAGTGCTCGAATTTGAATGGGTATCTGCATTTGACCCACTCTCTTCATCATTGTCTTTACAGTGGGGATGGTACTGGACTGTAACAACATTTTGATTATCATTCTCTAGACCTTCAACGCTTCTGGAGTTAGGCATATTATTTCCCTCGAAATTGCTTTTCAGTAGGTCCAAGCTTCGGCATCGAGACAAGGTACGCTCTACTCGCTGAGTTTTGGCTTGATTGTCGAACGTAGATCGATGAGGTTCACCACGGCGCAGGTATTCATTGAGATAGTGCCGCTTACTTTCACATCGAATCCGATCCTCGATCATAGTTCGAGTGAGTTGTTCGATTTGGTCGTTTGTCTTTATTGCCAGTGCCTGCACCTTGTGCCCTAGTCGTTCTTTTGTCTTGTGTACATACTTCTTTAGACTTTTTCGGTTACAATTAAGTTTGTTTTCCATGTGACGGAAGAATGGCCCGCAGTAACAAGTGTTTCCCACACTGACTGGGCCTTTGTGTATGTGACCGGCAAGATCAAGAAAATATTGTTCACCTGTTTTTAATGGCTCTTTGGGTAGCGTCTCCAGCTTAGGAGATGGAAACGAGCGCGGATCAGGAAAATAATGACAGCCATAAGGAGACCAATTGATAGACTTATCAACATTGTCTTTATCTTTCTCCAGCCCTGTCTCCGATTTTTCATTCTCCTTTGGTTTTTCTCTGCGGTTACGTATTCGTTTCGGAGTACTCAAAATCTCATTAATTTCTCGGTAGTTCTTCCGCACGGCAATGCTTTGAGGAGTTTCGCCCTGTGCATTTTTCACATTCAAACGCGCATCAGCCTCAAGCAAAATGCGCGTCAGCTTTCTTCGGCCCATCGCACAGGTGATGTGCAATGCAGTGTCTCCATTGAGGTTCGTCTTGTTGGGATCACACAGTGCCGACAGAAGTATGCGGGTGACTCCAGCGTGGCCGTACCGGCACGCAGTATGCAGCGCAGTGTCACCATACTAAATAAAGAACAGAGCTCGATTAAAAATTATCGTATGTCATTAAAACAAGTTAAGATTTTCATGCACAAAAAGGTTTACGGGAATAAGATGTTTGTAGACCTTACTGAGATTCCATAGAGTATATAGGTATATGCTCTGGATTGGATTTTATGCAATTTCCCCGGTCTTTACAAACGAACAGGCAGACTACCATGATTAAGAAGACAACAGAAACCAATTGACAGACAAGATATACGAAACACTATATTATTATTTAATGATATGCTTAAAGCTCTATTATCACTCAAATTTTTATATAGATTCCAAAACTTTTCTTGAATGAATGATTAATATTATCTCTTTAATTTCAAGAATGTTCATTCCTAATGAAACAAATCTTATACGGGCCAACGTAGGGTATGTGTTTTGCCCCGAATTCGCATAATCCGCGTTCCACATTGCTTTATATTTTTAAAGTTTGCTAAAGTGGGCCTTTAGCCTTTATTGACTTAAGGAAAGGCCTGTGAGACTTTTCAGAGGTATTTTTAAGAGTTCAATTGTTTTAAAGTTAACATAGATATATGTATGTGTATGTTTTAGGATGTCACCAAAGAAACAATCAGCAGATAAAATAAAGATAAGGACTCCCTACAAGCTCTAAACATATTATATATACATAAGCATATTCAGCGGGCCGAAAGATACTTATCTTTTTCGTTTGAAACACAAAACTGGATTTGTTAACGAACCTTATTTTGAACGTCCGGGTCCGCGCCTGCCATCAACAGTTCTCTAGAACTTTGATTGTGGCCATTCTGAGCAGCCAAATGAAGTGCGGAGAGTCCTTCGTTGTTTATAATATTCAGTGTGTTACTGTGAAGGGTTTCAATAGTATTGGCCACCCTCTCCTTTAGTCTACTCTTCTGCTTCTGCTGTGGCTTAGAAGGGGGCGGGGCACAGATCAATTTCACGCAGCGACTAAATCCACGGCTAGCCGCCTCATGCAGCGGTGTGTTTCCTTGGTTAGACTCCTTGGCCATGCGATCCACATTGCTAAAGAGAAGAATCTGCACTCGGCTGTCGTCTCCCGCTGCAACCGCTTCGTGAAGTGCCGTCCAGTTTCGGGATTCATTCTGAATTCAAGTTCATTTACAGTCAATACTCTATAAACCAAAGCGATCTGTTTTGTTTTCATGTTGTACATACCCCACAAATAGCATTCGGCAAGGCTTCCTGTTTCAGAATGCGATCCATACTGCATTGTCTAAAAGATTCGATTTTTATTTAAGCCAGCTCTAGGCGTATCAAACAACTATTGGGGGATTACTAAATTACTTTGTATTCCACTGACGTATTCACCTACTGTATGTACATGCAAACATATGTACACAACACACGCATACATACGTACTTATGTACACACACTACGCACTAATAAGCAATTGCATTTATGTTGAATTTTTCAAAAAATACATCACTAACGAACTCGAAGGAAAACAATTGATGAATCTCTTGTTGAAATGTGGTAAATTAATCAACTGCAAAGATATCAGCTGCAATGTTTTCATTCAATAAAAATTATCATACAAAAATATGAATTATTATAGTTGCAGCGGAATAAGAGGCTTTTTGATTGAAATTTAAACTAAACGTTAGTTTTAAACGGTATGATACAAATTTCACTGATATTACACAAATGTTTCTGTTTTTAATTTATCCACGAGCTCAAGATATCAATTTGTGTGCTATTTTGCTTACATTTGCAAACACCCGAGTTAATTTCGCTTAAGCCAGGCCTGAAGGAAAATAGAAGAGAAAACTAAAGCGTACTGTAAAATTGGCAACAGGTTTTGTCCATGGTTGCCGCCTATTCGACTTATAGCGCAACTATCGTCTGTGGGCAAGTTATCGATAGCAGTACTGTCACATCACTAGGCAATTTGTGTTTGTCATCTCATCATAGAGGTTTATATCAACTTCAACAAAAACCATCGTGTGCGGCTTTTATTGAATATGGCTTTAGCTGAAATTTGTAAAATTTCCAAGGCTCCGTATATGCGGCCTGCAGCCTGGACTTCAAGTGAAGTTGAAGACGAACTTAACGCATACGCCAGCAACATTGCAAATCCTTACACATTGGCAGCACCGCCATTCGAAAATGTAAGTTAATGACAGAGTAATCTGAATCAATATATAATGTTTAACTAATCCGTATGTATCTGCAGCCAATGGAAAATTTGAACAAGATTCAAGCCATTGGTGACAAGACCGGTGTCAAAATAAACTTTGATCACGGCACAACTACTCTGGGCTTTAAGTACCAGGGTGGCGTCATCTTGGCCGTTGACTCGCGTGCTACAGGAGGCCAATATATTGGATCGCAGTCCATGAAGAAAATAGTTGAGATCAACCAGTTTTTGCTGGGCACACTTGCCGGAGGTGCTGCTGATTGCGTTTACTGGGATCGTGTTCTGTCCAAGGAATGCCGCCTGCACGAACTGCGAAACAAGGAGCGCATTTCCGTGGCTGCTGCCAGTAAGATCATGGCCAATATCGCCCATGAATACAAGGGTATGGGACTGAGCATGGGAATGATGTTGGCGGGCTACGACAAGCGTGGTCCTGGACTGTACTACGTGGATTCAGAGGGCTCCCGCACTCCCGGCAATGTATTCTCGGTAGGCAGTGGTTCCATTTACGCCTTTGGTGTTCTTGACTCCGGCTACCATTGGGACCTAACTGATACTGATGCACAGGAATTGGGACGTCGCGCCATCTACCACGCCACCTTCAGAGATGCCTACTCGGGTGGTATAGTTCGAGTTTACCACATGACTCCAAACGGCTGGATAAAAATATCAGAAACGGATTGCATGGAGCTTCACTATAAATATACAGAGAAAAAAGCTGCAAACTAATCTGCAGTTGAAGTTTATAATTGAGAGAAGATAATGTGAAGTTGGTCTAATAAAAAGTAGAATTCGTAAACCATGAACATTTGTAATAATATGCTTTGGTGGGTCAGCTTATGGTTATGGGAACTTTTAATAAATCAGATAAATGATCTATGGATGTTGATACAACGATTGTGTAATAAAGTATTTCATGCAATTCGAAGTTCACCTCCGGCCCAAACATCCGAGTCTCGAAATCTCGAGATGAAGGGAGTTAAGCAGTCAAATAAAAGAATAGTATAGAACAGGTGTTTCGAGGAAAGTTGGTTTATATAGGCAGATTGGATTGATAAAATTTTTTAAAGAGCCAATCGATTCCCAGTACGAAAGACTTACTTGTGAAAAATTACGTCTTGTTCCACATGGGACATACAAGTGTAACCAGGTCAACACTGTTCATGTCCCCTTGGACTAAATTCCAAAATTCTTCGGTTTGTTAAAATGTTAAGCTCGATATTGATTAAATCAACGCACTTTTACTTATCCACTTAAGAATTTACCGAACAAGTGAGGTATAGAGTGTCTTTGATAAATAGGGTACGTCAAAATCCTTGGATCATCTTTTTATAAACCAAGCACATAAGTTTATTGACAACATCTTCGAGCGATTACCAAGCGAACACTAAAATCATCTACCCGGGAAATCCTTTCCAAGCGACAAATAGAAAGAAAGTGGCACACCAGAAATGAAACTATCTAGGTCGACTTGAAGGCGAGGAGTCGTCTTAAAATTGTAAATAAAAGAATACATTGATATCAAAGGTAAATGATTTATATTTGTTTAACAAAGGAACACTTAATGAACTCATCCTTATTTCTAAGAAGTATCCTGCTTTGACTGGACATCATTTGCTTTCTCATCTTGCTTCTGCCTATTGATATAGTCCAAGGTTTCTTGATGTCGCACTTCTGCTCGCTTTTGCTTGAAGGTCCGCTTGGTATTTGTTTTGGGTCTCTCGGCACGCCTGCTCTGTTGCTGCAGTACCTCCTTGCCGACATCGAAGTCCGCTGGGACATGCAGCTGTCGGATCATGCGATTGCGTATCATGAGGTAATCGAACGGATAATACCGACCGTTCCGATCTATGAAGACAGCGTGAGTCAACTCACAATTCATATGCCCGTCTGCGCTGCTCATTATGCCCGCCACGGAAGTCTCATTTCGCAGATCCAAAAGCACGGCGCGTCCCTGCAGCAGAACTGGCAAACAGTTCAGGGTGTTTGAAATCAGGTATTTTTCACGAGCTGTATATCTCTGCATTTTAATATCTTTAGTTTTTATTTATTCCTGCATATTAATACTATTATTTTATTTCAATTAAGCCGCTCTTGTTTACTGTAAATGAATAAATAAACTAAAGAGCTGGAAAAAGTATTTTATACCAACATTCTCACTTTAGTATTTTCTTAGCGTATTTTCGTATATAAGACAAAGATCATAGTATTTTTACTATGGTTTGATGTATGTACATCATATGTTAACTACGCATTTACCGTAACAAACATTGAATTTTACGTTCAATGCCAAATTAGCTATTTCCCCGCTGCGTAATAAATTTTTAGCCAAGAATACGGAAATTGAGCACATGATTCAACACCTTAAGATGGAATAAACCATTGCCGAAGAGATTCTATTCCAACACAAAAAAAAGTAAATTTTTTTAAATATTAATTATTTATTTTACAAATCCATATTTTCTGGCTATTTCTAACCTTTTGCTGGTTTAGCTTTTTTAAGACCAGATGAATTGGCAGCACTGCTTCAAAACACCTTTGATACATTTCATATGATTTTATTTGATTTGTATGTTAGGTACACAACTTACAATTATTTACTATACATGTAAAAACCTAAAATATATTTTCGCTTATAATTAAGTCTAAATGGCAGTTCCACGCTCCAAGTTTTGCTTGATCTCAGCCGTGTGCTCGCCGTAGAAACGATCCAATTTCTTGTTGAACTTCGAGTTACGTTCATTGATGAAGTCCACATCAGCATCGTCGTTGTAGATGCGTCGTCGAGAGTACTTCTTCCTACGGTCGATTTGCTGTTCCAAGTCTTTGACCATATTGTTTATTGCGTCGGGTGTGTCCTTTGTTTTCATATGAAGTGTTGTGTTTGGGCCACCGTAGAATGCGTCACCTAATTCAGCCTTTTGTCTTTCATATTTCTCCATATCGCGAACGGGCATGTTTTTAACAAGTCGGTTGTATTGTCTAGCTGTTTGCGCCTCGTAGGTGGAAAATCCCAGGTCGGGATTGTCCTTGCGTTTCTTCTTTTTCTCTATACGTTCCGCGTCTACGGCAGATACCTCCAGCAATTTGAGACGTTCGTAATCCTTGCCATTCGATTGTGCTTCAGCTCGTGCCTTGTCGTCTGCCAGTAACCATTCAGCTTGACGCTTGCGAGCCTCCCAATTACTAGGTAGTTTTTTACGTGCGTCTTCTGCAACGACCTCCTGATGATTTTGTGTTCGTGCTTCCTGTCGTTGTTTGTGAAGAAGTAACAAACGCTCTTTGCGTTCGGCCAATTTTTCTGATGCAGATTTTGGTGCTTCCATTACAAAGCAATATATTTATTACAATTATTTATTTTTATGTTTATTTGTAAATTTTCATGTACTCTTCTTCTTGAAACCAAATTCTTTTTACTCAAAGCAAGTTGGCAGGTCTACGTAAATCAGCTGTAGCATAAAACACCAAAATGGTATTCAACATGCCATCCAAAAATCTTATTACTAAATACATACATATATTTAAAAAACTAAGAATGACTCTACTTCTACTTAAGGTTAAAAAATCTAGGAATGTGAAACGGTTTAAGTCTAAACAAATGAATGCAACTCATAAATTTACAACTAATCTTTTTGCAAAAACAGCGCATATTTGATTATTGGAACTAAGCACTTTTTCGCCGATAATATCGATAATAAAAAAATATCAACATCGGAAACCTCGATGGTGGCAACTGTCGATGGTTTGACAGCTCTAATTTGCGCCACACTATTTAACACGTGCATTGTATTTGTTTACTTTTAAGCTAAACATTTGAATTACACTTTAATTATTATCCATAAGCTGGAAATATGAAGTTTTCTTACAAAGTAAGTCTTAAGGGAATTTTAATTATATTATAATTTATTTATGGTTCTGCTTGCAGTTTTCAAATTTGTTGGGCACAATTTACCGCAATGGAAATTTGGTCTTTACACCTGATGGGAATTCTGTTATCAGTCCTGTGGGCAATCGAATAACCATATACGATTTGAAAAAGTGAGCATATTTTTTTCAATTGTTACCTGCCATTAGCTAACAGCTTATGGTTTTTTTTTGCTAGCAACAAGTCGCGCACATTGTCTCTGGAGTCTCGCTACAACTATACAAATATTACCCTCTCTCCAGATGGCAGTCTCCTGATAGCTGTTAATGAACAGGGCGAAGCACAATTGATAAGCATGGTATCCTGCACTGTGATACATCGCCATAAGTTCCAAACAGGTGTTCAGTGTGTAAGCTTCAGCCCAGATGGCAGCTATTTTGCTGTTGCAAGGGAAAATCTGGTACTGATATTCTGTTCTCCGGGTGAAATTACTGGCGAGTATAATCCCTTTGTACTGAGAAGAAGTTTCCTAGGTGGCTATGACGACGTTACCTGGTTGGATTGGTCCACTGATTCCAAGCTCCTTGCCATGGGCTGTCGCGATAGCTCAACTAAAATTTGCTCAGTAAACTACTTGGAAAACTTTCGGACTTACAATTTGAGCGGGCATACCGATGCAATAGTGTCTTGTTTCTTTGAAGCAAACAGCTTGGACTTGAACACAGTGAGCCGAAATGGTCAACTCTGCTTGTGGGAGTGTAGCATGGAACCCGCAGAACTGATAAGTGTTGATGAAACGCATCCCCGGCCACCACAACCCAAGCGCAAGGCTCCGGCCGGAAAGGAAGAAGGTAATGAGTCTGATGATGATTTCGAGAATGCCAACGAAGTTCAAAATGGCAAAGATAACCTCGTTGACGATGACGTTAACGAAATAAAGGATGAAGTAGTCAGAAAGACTCATCCGTTCTCTTACAAAAAACTAAGCCGGCATTACTTGGCCACTGAGGCGCGCAAAGAAAAGCGCGATGCCCTTTTAACTGCAGCTAACTATAACCGGCAGACGAAGGTGTTGGTAGTGGCTTTCAGCACAGGCGCTTTCTATTTGTACGAACTACCAGACGTCAATATGATACATTCATTGAGTATCTCCGACTATCCCATATCGGCGGCTATCTTTAACAATACTGGCGATTGGGTGGCATTGGCTTCGCGAGAGATTGGACAACTTTTAGTGTGGGAGTGGCAAAGCGAACAGTACATAATGAAGCAACAGGGACACAGCAGCGAAATGACTTGCATCGCATATTCCCCAGACGGACAATACATTGCCACGGGAGGGGAGGATTCAAAGGTGAAGCTGTGGAACACTCAGAGCAGTTTCTGCTTTGTCACATTTAATGAGCACACCAGTGGCGTGACCGGTTTGCAGTTCAGTCGCAACAAGAAGTTTCTTGTTAGCTGTTCGCTCGATGGCACAGTACGTGCCTTTGACATCATAAGGTAAAAACTATCTGCTGTATAGACTAACAGCAGTTTTTATCGCAACTTTCTCTTTGCAGGTATCGCAATTTCAGAACATTTACTTCTCCTACGCCCGCCCAGTTTTCATGCGTGGCTATTGACTACTCCGGCGAGTTAGTTGTGGCTGGAGGTCAAGATATATTTGACCTATTTTTGTGGTCCATTAAGACGGGAAAACTGCTGGAGGTTATTAGTGGACATGAGGGTCCTATTTCTTCGGTCGCCTTTTCTCCAGTTTCCACATCCTCGACATTGGTATCCGGCTCTTGGGACAAAACTATTAAGATTTGGAACTGTCTCGAGAGCAACAGTGAGCATGAGTCAATCGACGCGCTGTCCGATGTGACTAGTGTGGCATTTAGTCCCAGTGGAGAAGAGGTAAACAAATTACTATTATGCAGGCATATGTGAATGAATGGACTAATCCAAATCGATTTCAGGTTGCTGTAACTACACTCGCTTGTAACATTCTAATCTTTGACATCAAGTCTGCAACACAAGTGATCACAATCGAAGGGCGTGAAGACCTTGGAGGAGGACGCCTAGAGACTGACGTCGTAACTGCCAAGACAAATGCACAATCTAAGTAAGACTTGTATATATGTATATATCGAAAATATCATATTCACTTTCCGTTCTTTTCAAGTTATTTCTCCACAATAGAGTATTCGGCAGACGGGGAATGTATTCTTGCGGCAGGAAAGTCTGCCAACATCTGTATATATCACGTTAGAGAGGCTATTTTGCTTAAAAAGTTCCAAATAACACAAAACTTCAGTTTGGATGGTCTCAATGTACGTACTTGGAATATGTATTTTTGCATAGATGAATTTCTATACGAAATCTGATTTTATTTACAGGAGTTTATCAGTCGCAAGCATCTCAGTGAGTTTGGAAACATGGCTTTGGTGGAACAACGCGAACAGCTTGAAGGCGGCAATGTTGCAATACGGTTGCCAGGAGTGCGAAAAGGAGATATGTCTTCTCGCCGTTTTCAGCCAGAAGTAAGAGTCTTCTCAGTTCGCTTTTCACCCACTGGACAGGCATTCGCTGCCGCCGGCACAGAGGGTCTGTGCATATATGCCTTAGACAAGGGTAAATCAGCAAATAGTCAAACTATAAAGTTTTACAAACTAATCTGAAACTTAAATGGCTTTCTCAGGTGTCGTTTTCGATCCATTTGACTTGTCGTTGGAAGTTACTCCTAAAGCGGCCCACGAGGCTTTGAAGAATAAGGAGTTCACAAAAGCATTGGTTATGTGTCTGAAACTAAACGAACCCAATTTGGTGACCTTGGTATTGGAGCGCGTGCCGTATAGTGACAGTAAGTACTTGTAAATTGTATGGGGATATTTGAATGCAGAAAAGTTCGCCATGCAGCTCGACCTTACAGTTGGAGTCAGTCTTTCTTGCAACCTTCGCTCTTATAATCGATAGCCCCTATATTGCTCCTTGTATGTCTAAAAATAGATGAGAGTTAAATTCACCCTAACTTTCAAGGAACGTAATTATTACTCAACTTCATTCGATCGAATTTGCAAATTTGTTTGCATTTGTTGTTGTTAATAAACAGTTTCAAGGTTATTTCTCTATGGCTCGTAGTGTGTTCTTAACAACCCCTTTGGGTAAGCTCTTTCCCCTAAACATCATAGAATGGTAGCACGTGCCTGCATATATCGAAGTACATTTACCATTTCTTTTTATAGTTGAACTGATTTGTGGGGATCTGTCGCCCGACTTTGCCCAACGTTTGCTGCAACACTTAGCTCGCCTGCTGCAGTCGTCGTCACACATTGAGTTCTATCTTCAGTGGTGTTGCTGCCTGTTAACTGCACATGGCTATCACGACGGTGTCTTCCAGCACACTGCATTACTGTCTTTACACGAAAGCATATCGCACAAGTACGAAATGCTCAACAAAATGTATGTAATGTTTTAATTGCAAAGAAATGAAACTTCATTTAACAATACGTTAAATTTACAGATGTGACTACAATAAGTACACCCTGAGGGTACTTCTGGACAAGGCTGACCGTCAAAAAGACCAATCCTCTGGTAAAGATAGTAAAGGAGAGAATGAGGATAGTGATGATGACATGCTGCTCATCAGGAGTGATGAGAACAAAAAGGAGGATTTTAGTGATGAAAACGAAGAGGAAACCGACGATGACTCTGAGGAAAACGATGAATTATAGTGCGAATAACAAGTTTTGTTGGTGTCCTGAAAGCCGCAGAATAAAGGACATAAAGAAAAAGACTGTTGTTGTTTAAATCAGTGGGAAACGGAGCTGAAATTGTTTCTTGCCCAACTTCTTGCATAAGAAACTCGATCAAGGTTTGGTTAAAATCAATCAGCATTATTTATTTGTACATGAATATTTGAGTAGTTTATTTGTTAGCTTTAAAGTAACGGTTTTAGAGCATATGTTAGTAAATAGTTAAGAATCACGGTATAAAAGCCTTGCGAAATAAAGAGCTTAACCGATGGAAATTTATGTACACACATTTTGTAGCTACCGTAAATAAATGTCTAGGTGTATTTTATACTTAAATAAGCATTGTCTCATATTTACAACGTTTCTGTTATACAAAATATAGTATCGTCACATTCTTAAAATGTATACAAAGTATTTCCTAGCTTTGAGTGTGCGCATTTTAAACTACCGGTAGTTATATAATATATAAGCCACAGCTCTAAAGTTCGCGTCGTTGTTATTTGTCTCAATTGTGTGTAAAAGATCCTAAACTGCATTTTATTATCTATATACAATCCAAATATTTCTATGTTTTGTTCCTTAGAGGGTTATACATACATTTTATTATCTTCATAAAGCACCAATTTATTTTCTGGCTGATTTGCTCAAGCTTAAATATTAAAAAAAAATAAAAGTATCCTGCTTATGAATTACAAGACATATCCTTAATGAGGAAATTATATGATATGTGCCCTTTCAAGAAATTTGATCTTAACACAGTGTCCCAAACTAAACTAAGGTGACACCTTACAGAAGTCTGTGTATGCCAGAGTAGATGAATAATCTGTTTGTGGTCGACATTAGCTATAAGTCGCACTAAATATAAATATCTGGAATAAGTAAAGGAATTTCGATTTCAAATATGATCAAAGTTGAAGGTTGAACAGAGTTGCAAATGATGAACTGGACTGGCAACTGGAAAACTAAGTCATTTCCGATAATTAACATTCTATTTATAGGTACAAATATAAAGTGTAGAACGCAAGCTAGTGGTTTTTTAAATGTATTTCTCATATCTTGAAACAGATGATATAGAAAGTTTGTGGATATAGTCTGATTACTATGACATCTGCAGTACTTAGTATGGCTTTATGATTGGCCTCTTCAAAGTTGCCCAGTCAGTACCATATAGCTTATCTCAGATTTTACATTTAGCATGTAAAACTCACATAATTTAAATGGAATTCAATATTGGTTTAAGTGAGAAACCGCAACATTGTAATCCTAGTTACGTTTATCGTAACAAAAAAGGCTCTTGCCTGTAAAGAAGGTAACTGTAGACTCCCTATTCGTGGTTTGCTAGCCTGTGTGATAGATATAGTCGTAGTAATTGTATAGCTTGCATATATTGCCGTGTCCCATTGTATCGAATTGCAGTTTCATTTTGGGTTTTGTCCCATTCGATTTTTAACGGAGTCCAGAATTATGGCTTCTGGAACTCCCCAAATCCTAGGATGACTTCATCAGTAGTATGGGCCAGTACAGGAGGACAAACACGAAGAACAAAATCGGGAATACTGCTCGAGAGACTTTGTCTATCTCACGCCACATGATCTTCTCCACGCCCGTATCCGTATCCGTCCATGCGACCGACAGTAAACTTTGTCGCCTTGCCGGTTTTGGCGGTCCCCCGTTGCCCTGTAAAGAAGTCTGTGCCAGGATTGGAACAGAGAAGAGCAATCATAATAGGATACTTGTGTGCAACATGCTTATAACAGTCTGTACAACTAATCTATCAGATATCGACGAAACCTTTTGTAACAATTTCCAAATTGACAATATCTTTGCGGGACAGAAGACAGAAAAGTTCTCTTCTGCACGTGTATCGATATTTGCGGTTGCAATATTCGCAACTGTGCCAAGGCGACTTACCTGGCCCGGCGTGGTCGGGGTTTGCGTGGCCTTTCGTGACCGAACGGCGCCACCCTCCCAGCTCGCCACAGTTGCACATTGACCTTTCTCCATATTGCTTATGCGCTGTGCACCAAAGAGGTTAGCCGGGGAACAGGCATGCAATGATAAAGAATGTTTTTATTTATTAAAGCGGAACACAGACTGACTGCTTACCATGGGCAGTACCTTTGGTATTCGGTTTACCTGGTACTGGTACTGCACGTCCAACACTTTGACAACCACAAATTCGGCCAAGGCGGCAAATACGGAAACCATGCATCCGGCCATCCATAGGTCAAGCGCCTGCATCATGCAAGATTGGAGGAGAAACAAATACAAAGACAAAGAAAAAACAAAAACAGTTAGTGATTGTTCACGGAGTTCAGTTGGGCAGCTGTGGTATTTGCCTTCACATACGCCACGGGCGGTATGTCCGCTCGCAATCCCGTGAACATGGTTACCAGAGTAAGCATGCATGTGACCAGCAGCGTCACTCGACCCGGAATGGCGTCCAAGCCGAGCCAAAAGCTGAACCATGACAGCATAACGACCAGCGATGAGGGAGCGAACGTCTGTATCAAATGATGTCCGATCTGTCTTTCAAATCGAAAGTAAACCGTGAGCCGAGAGAAGTTGCCCACCTTCTCGGGCATGTAGCCATCGCTTTCCTCGAGCTCCAGTGGTTGCCCGAGATTATACTGCAGTAGTTTTAGTTCCGGATTGAGCGTCACGCCGGAATCTGACCAGCGCAGTTTCACCTTCTGGTTGTTAGACGAGACTTTGTGGAGTAGGTAAAAATTAATACACATTCAACTGCTGAAATTTCCAAGGATACTTACAGCTCTCAATATAAATGGGACACACTTGGATATCCATGGGGTAGAGTTGAAACTCCATTTGGCAGGCAATTATAGCGTGCATACGAGCCGCATAACGCACAGTTTTGTTCTTGTAGAGCGTTACCGAAGTGAACTTGTGCGTCAAGGTAGCTATTTCTACAATGAGAAGACATCGAAAAAAGGTTGCAGAGATGCGGAACAAAGTGTCTTCGATTAGAACTATAGAATTGGTATTGGCACTCATTGTCTGATAGTCTAATAGTACGCGAATGCAAGTGCCTTGGGTGGTTGTGAGTGCATCCTGAAGTTTGCTGAGCAATGACTTGGATGGGTTGAACGAGTGCACTAATCATCTGGACAACATTTGTGGAAAGTGTACATAAGTAATGTATTATATTTATTTCTGAATTGAGTCTTATGATTCCCAGTAGAAATTTTATATTTTTCACACTACATAGGTAATGAAACTTTCACCTACGACATTGCAAAAAGATCTAGAAAGAGAAAAACTTAACTTGGCAAATCAAAATATTCAATCGAGTTTCCCAAAATAATGTACTCCCACTTCTATAAAAGGAACTAAAAGATATAACTAACGGCACTTGTATGCTAAAGTATTCTCATAAGGTAAGTGTATTCAAACATATTTATTAAAGAATAAAAGAAAATTGATTTAAGACACAAAAGGAGACATCAATGACTCAATACATTATCTTATTTCGGTGGCTAAGTAGCGTGCCCGTTTTAGATCTTAAAGTCTATTCAAATTGACTGTTGATTTTACATCAGTTTCGGACATGTTTTTGAATACATTAATTTTGCTAACATTCATTTTATAATCCATAGAAACTTTATTGCATATTCGGAATGAACAGTTGTCATAAAGATGCTGGTATGTATCGAGGCAGCAATTCAAATTATACTGTATTTACATTTAGGACAGTATCTTCATCATCTGGTTATCTGTAGGGTATTGTCACTTCCCTTATCACTAATGTCATTTAATTAAAATACAATAATTTTTTTTATGCAGACGTTGAACTGTCATCATGTTAATAGATAGATAAGATAGAAAGGTATTTTAACTTTGTGTCAACTGAAACTGTATTAATGGTAACAGGCAGAAGGAGGCGTGGACCCCACAAGGTATGTTATATACATACATAATCAACAACCGATTCATGTCCGTCTTTCTGTCTGTTTGTCCGTCCGCATGAAAATCTAGATCTCAGAGACTATATGAACAAGGACTACGAAAAAGATATAAACAATTATCTACTTTGTTTTAGGTTTTGGCCACGCCCAAACGTTAATTTATAGTAAACACAGTTACTTTCAACGCCCAAATAATTTCTGAAAGTTATTTTTGTTGAATATAGAAGTTTATTAATAAATATCTAAGAATGTACTGATGTGGAAGCCGCTCCCTTGCAAAATATGCAACACAAAACATACAAGTTTTATATTTTAAAAATCATTTGGTCAGGTGAATTAGTGGGTATATCACAGTAGAGCGCACTGGATTGATTTCGAGCTTGTTTAACTCAGCTTTTAAGGACCAATTAAAGTTAAACAGTATCCCATGTATACATTTTCTATTTCATTAAAATCGTTTGAATCCCATTCCCCAAAAAGTGAATAAGTGAAGATACGTTTAGTTTTCCTTTGTAAAAAACAAATCGAAAATGTTAGCTAACACTGGCACATCAGGGCACAACAAAATCGGTAGACGATAACATCTGGTCGAGATCGTATCACCCCAATACCACTACTGATTTTCAACTATTTCAGGTGTCGAATGCGGGTAGCCGCCACTAGGAGGCGTACAAGGTTTGCCCTTGAAATGCCGAGGCGCGAGGTCCTTGGGAGCTCTGACATTGAAAACGGTTTGGTCAGCGTGCGATTAATGACATGCCCACGCAATCGTCATTCTGTTTGGCATCAGCGCCCATTTCCGAATCGCTTTTAAGCCCGTTGGTGACTTTTAAACTGCACGCGAGCTCAAATAATTGAAGTGAGTACGAACTTTGTTGAAGGAATACAATATGCAAGTAATGGGAACGAACTGATTGAGCGGGGATGAAGTAGATAATGCCTTAATATGGAAAACAATTTCGATGATTGATGAATTACTAAACTGACTTTTTTTATTTTTCTTTCGGCCTTACCATATGCAAAAGAAATCAACTTCGAATACTGAATTTCAAAAGAATCAAACAACGATAAAATCGACTGACAAAATTAAACTTAATTTGATTTAGAATAAACAAGTTTACATGTGTACATGAGATATGTAAACATATGATGTAACAATGGAAGACTAAAACAATAATATGCGTAGCATATGTACTGAACTAATTTTTGTTTGTTGGCATAAAATTCAATATGGAATGGGTTACTTGATTGAAGATATACATATGGAAAGAATTATATAACCTTGCAGCGTACAAAATCACTTAATAAGTAATTTAAAACCAATTAAGTTTTTATTTTATTATCAAGAGTTGAAATTTTTAGTTGATTGATTTTTGCATAAAGAAGTTCGTTTAACATGTAAGAAAAATTGCAAGGGTATTTAATGTTCGAATTGCCGAAAATACTTGCAGTTGCAATGAATGATACAAGTTATGAACTATTTGCTATAGGTTTTACTATACATATGTTTATTGTCAACACAAAACACATTCGAGATTTTGTTGTTAGTATACTTAAAGTTTTGTCTAGATGAAAGTTTTTAGATTCTCTTTCATCCTTATTGCGTAGCAGAGAAGTTGAGGGAACATATGGACTTCCAAATCCTAGTTGAAGTTTGCATTGTAAATCATTTTTTGTTTTAAGAAATATCGAAACAATGGAAATCAAAATTTAAAAAAAAAAATATATTATTATATACAAATTAGATATGTTAATATAGATAAGCAGATCAAAACTGAAATGCGCTACAGAGACTAATAGGTGCTTTAAGACTAGGGGCAGGTAGTTGAGAATACTAAGAAACTGTGAATGTTTTGGCAGGGTACCTAATGCCTAAACGACGTGCACTCACACTAACGAAAACACAATTGTTTAGTCATATGTCGGTCCTCTTGGAGGACGGAATACTTATTGCTAGAACATTGCAACACTCACCGGCAATTTTAGAGTTTAGAAAGTAGGGATCCGGTTGCCAGAGGTTGTCGAAAAACTCAGGAAGTAGAGTGACGTAGTCGTCGCCCTCCTCGAATATGTCGTCTGCTATTTCCAGCCGGGATTCCATCCAGCGCTGATGTATAAACATATCCACTCTGTAAATCAAAATGTATCGACTGTCTGCATTATGATGTTCCTCGTGATCAGGGTGAAGTGGCTGCTTTATACTTACCTAAAGTCCATATCCTCTACATTGATTGAGTTAATATCTACTACAAATATGCTAAAGTCTACTATCACTGGGGACCCCTTCTTTGAGGGCGGTCGCATTTCTGAAAATAAACAGATTGGCCAAACAAATAAAGGTATTATAAATGCCAGGACTCTTGTTGATGACAGACATATTAAAGAGGTGTTAAATGGCTTAACGATATGCAAAGTTATATTATCGGGCGAGGAATGCCGCTTAACGGTTTCGTGCGCAACTTCTGTTACGTGTTTCAGTCAAGTCACACCCATACATAGTAAACCTCGTTTAAAGTATATACGTGTATATATACCGGCTTTTACCAAATACGAACCAACAATTCGGGACTTTAGCAACACTTCAAGTTCATGGACAAACTGTAGGCCTGAAGCGTTTTGTACAATAGTGGAAATCGATAAAAATTAGGCGGTTGATTCACCTTAATTACGCAAAATATAGTGACGAGGCGTGCTGCGGTTAACCGCATTCATGAACTTCATAGAACTCTGTTCCGAGAAAAGTTTCTATCAGGTTTGAGTTTTACGAATTGAATTTACTATTATAAATAGCTCAACGAAAGGTTCTTTCAGGTTATGCCCTAAATTAGCCAGATTAAAAAAAATATTGTAACAAATTAGCTTTTAATACGAAAAAAATGATTATTTTAAGACATTCAAGATGTATGCATGCAAAAACATCTGTGCGGGGGTCCATATATGTTTACCGTTTTATGATCTGTTTCTCTTTTTGTTGCGAAAAATATAAATGCACTTGAAAACGAACAAACTTAAGCACAATGTTTATATGCTATGTTGATATGCTATGCTCATATACAAGCCTATTCATAAATAACTTATATTTTAATTATTCGATCACATCAAATATTCAGAGATCATTTGGGGTTGATAATTATTATGTTTACCAAATGAACTATACTGCGTTTAAATTACGCTCGAATTCCGGCTTTAATCGATTTACGGAGGCGGAAGGGAGCGTGGTCGAAATAAAAAAAAACTTGATCTACGTGCAGAATTTACACATTTTAAAAAATATTTGGAAAACCCTCTTATAATCTATGAGATATTGATATTCATACGGACATGGCTATATCAACTCGTCTGTTGATGCTTATTGAGAATGTATATAGTTTGTGGGCTCTGCCTATTCTTTTGCACACATTATCTTTAAATATATACATATGTATAAGTCTTGTCTTTATTTAAAAAAAAAATTACGCATTGTAATAATAAATCTGAACAATAACAAATAACGAAAGCCCCTCCGCCGCGTTTCAACATCCATAACAATTTCTTAAAGAGGAATGCCATCAAATTCTGCATTTAATTTGGGAAAATCTCAACTTTGATCTGGACTTCTTCTTATTGGGAGGGAGCCGATGTTGGGAAAGATAGAAACACCACCAAAAAACAAATAACTTAAGCATATTGTTTATAAACAGTGTTGGTATACTAGGTTTATATACAATGTGTATGCATAATACCTAAGTAAGTCCTTTAGTCCAATACAAATTCCTCTTCTTTGTTAATTATTCGATCGTAATCAAATTCTGAAATCATTTGGGCGTTGATAGTAATCGACATTCGGTTTTTATCGATTTACGGATGCGGAAGAGGAGAAAAATTTTCGCCTTAAAAAATGTCTGAAAACTTTTTTGTACTCGGATTGTTTATATAGAAGTTATTTAAGAAATCATCCAAACCTAAAGTATGCAATACAAAAAACGTTTAAAATATAAGTTCAGGTGGGTAGCGGTTATATCACAGTCGAGCACATTCGACCAAGTTTTTGTCCTTTATATATTTTTTTATCTGAAGACGGTTGCCGGAATCAGAATCAGAAAGGGTTATCGCAATTTAAAAATAAAAATATCATTTTTAGTATTGACTAAACTGGTCAACCCAGCTACAACGCTGTTATTTCTACTTTTTATTGTAATTTATATGGATTGACTTTTAAATTTATTGCCTCTTCTTAACTTAAAGTCCAATTAAGTATGCATATAGTGAACATTTTTAATGAATACCAAGTGGGTGTATGTTTTAGCTGCTGATTTTTTAGTTTTTTTTATATCGTAATATTTAATTTATTATTGTGGTGTAGTCACTGTTCTTTCTTTATACCCTTGCAGGAGCGTCTGCATCTCACACCCCATAAAAGTATATACATTCGAAATTACAATAGTATCAGCAGCCGAATCGATCTAGCCCGGTTCGTCTGTTGCACCGAAAAGTAGTCCCTCAGTTTGAAAGTTGTCTTAATGAAACTTGGTACTCATGCTTCCTGTTGCTGCACGCTATATATAAGTCGTAACTTCCCGGATCGGACCAATATAGCTTCCATACAAGCTATCGGCTGATTTTTGTAACTTGTCATTATATTGAAACCAAATTCACTACACATTGATGCCTAGTAATGAAAACTTATTAATGTAGATCAAAGTTAGACATAATCTTTTTAACTACTATAGAACAGTCGGAGGCTATAAGAACTTACAAGGATATAGAACCTTTAGGATACCGAAGTAAGCCTCCGTTCTCGTTTCAATTTGAATTATTATCCTAGCGCGACAAGTCTTATTCAAGCAAGGTAATTAGAACAGGGGCTCTTTTTATTAGAGGTTAAAAATAATTTAATATGGCAAAGATAACACAAAAAAACTTGCAACTTATCTCGATGTGCGGGCTCAGTTTTTCTTTTCTCACTTTGATCGACCGCAGTTCTTTCCGCTCTGTTGACGTCAAGGACCGGCAGAGCATGATTGTGTAAGCGTATAAGTATGTATGCAGAAACACACGTGCAGACATTCATTTCGAAATACACACACATACATAAGTAGTAATTACCGAAGGTAAGCGAATAGTCACCAGCTGAAGCCAGAAAGCGGCTCTGCGGTGGGGATAAAGGCCCCGAAATTGGCTGCGTCACGATAAACGGCGCACGCAACGCTCCAACAATGGCAATAAAAGAATCCAAAGAAAAAATCCGTGCAATTAAAACAGAACGATAGAAAAGGTGCGCAACATTGCGCTATTGAGTCACCAGGCTTACGTGCTCCTTGCACTCACAACTAGCGCATATACCATACGACTGGGACTGACAGCTAGACGGAATATTAGGAAATATCAATAGCAGCAACTCGGAAAAAATTCAGTCGAGGCTCATTCTAAACAGAACTCTAAAGTACACTTACCCTTGACATAATTAGGCGGAAGAACCACTCGCGGCTTCGTTGTGTAGTTGTAGTTCATGTGGGCGTCCGTGGCCTCACTAGTCCTGAAAGTGGCCAAAAAACAAAACGGATATGTAAATACAATATGTAAGCAGTAACGATTTAGCGCACATCGACATAGACATCATGTATATATGTAGACAGACGTGGCAGAAAGATTATCCTCGGCATGCCGAAGAAATTAAAACTTCCTATGTCAATAGAATATAATATCTAATTTTAATAAAGCTTATTATGCTTTGCAATGGATTAAAATCTGTTCATAACTGATTGCCTGTTACTTAAATGAATAAAATCATGGCATATTATTATTATGTTACTGAAAATTCTACCTAGCCGGGTAGGAATTTGGTTATCCTTTTTCGCATGGCTAACTTCATGCAAACTAATACACCCTCTGCAAGAGTATAATAATACATTGGATCGTGCATGTGCATGCATGTCATTGAATGACGCCTTTGGACTGGGGCCAATGTAAACTTTGTCAATTTAAGTCTCAACTACAAATTAACTCACTTCGTGTTCGGGTCTGTCTGGCAATGTACTGCAAGTGCATTCATGTATATTAACATATATTAGTACATTCATACCTGTATTCGTAGTATGCATAATTCATTTCTGCTTTTCGCTATTTGCCTTTTTCCAGGCTGCCTTAAAGTTGAGTTATATTCGTGCTGGAACCCCATTTGCAGTGATTCAACTGACCTTGCTCGGATTTGTCAAATGGCTTGCCAATACTCGGAAATAGCATGTAAAGGTTAAACTCGAGTCGCAAAAAATGGCGCATATGCAATTTCGAAAAAGTGACGTTTAATGATTTCCATCCTAATGAAAGAAACACAAACACTGTCAGTCCGACAGGTACGGTACCAAGAAGGAAGTAGCTAATTGCACATAGTTGATATACTCAAGGTATCCAGAAAAAATAAAAGATTTTAAAAAATGTCACTCACATTTTAAAATCAGAATGTTTTACAAATTTGATTAAACTAAATAATTGGGGTACAATTCTTCTCTAAGAACTGCATAGTGACCGAAGTTTGCAAAGTAAACTTACAACAGTATATATCGAAAAGCCGCCATAAAAACTTTTATCAGATTTTTTATTAACAAGAGTTTGCGACTGAACAAACTTTTTCTAAAATATATCCAATAGCATTTATAGGATGAGTTAGACAGAAATTAAGATAATCATCACAGCGTTAAGCGATAAGACTTATAAAAGATCTAAAAGAATGAATGAACAATTTTATAGAATTGTTTACCTTCATATACGACTAGTCCGCTTAAAAGGAGCTCCATGCCAAACCCTGCTTGATCTTCGTGTTTTTCTGGTTTTACTATATCGTTTTATAGAATTGTTTACCATCATATACGACTAGTCCGCTTAAAAGGAGCTCCATGCCAAACCCTGCTTGATCTTCGTGTTTTTCTGGTTTTACTATATCGTTGCAGTGGGTATGATTTTTCATAACATTCTGTGCCTCCTAGATTTAGAAGTCTTATAGTTGTAATGAAACACGTGCTATTCTACATACACGTAGCATAGCTCTAAGTGTAATAGAACAAGCTTACGAAAAGCCGGTGAAGACTTGTGTATATGCATCTGTAAGTCAACGGCTGCGAGGTTATAAGCCCATCGGAGAACCAAAAGTAGTCTTTCCTCCATGTAAACCTTTTTTCCTTTTCTCATGTTGATAGCCTACAAACTGTATGTACACGTATGTATGTATGTAACAGGCAGAAAGAATCGTAGAATCAATAAAGCACATACATATATTCTTGCATCAAGATCATCAGGATGTCCGTCTGTTTGCTATTATAAGAGCTAGGACTTCAATTTGTCTGTCCGTTGTTATAAGAGCTAGGACTCCAATTCGGCATGAAGCTCCTTGTCAACTCTGCGCAGATCAAGGTTGTTTAAAAATCTGGATGTGACGAAGTGCAGTGTTATGGCCCCTTCCATTTTATATGATAGGTTCTGATTTTTTAAAATGTAATGTGAAAGGGTAGAGAGTCTCATACAGTTAGATACTAAATATTTACGGCAACATAGGTCGAAGAATGATAAAATCCCATCAAAGTGGTCTCGTTGGAAAAAGCTTTTCCTTATTATATGTTCGGGTATATATAGTTTAGTATAGACTATGACTTAAACGCTAATTGTATCAAGTGTGTATTTAAAGGGAATTACGAACACACTTCGAGTACCGACGTGACCGCCTGGTATAATTTTATCGTGGGTTGAAGGGTATCCTACTATCTACATTGTACAATAATTTTTTCAACAATGGGTTCGATTCGGGGTCTACTAATTGCGGTTGCAATCGACAATTGAAATCATTATTTCTATTATCAGACGCATGAGCAATCTGCAAGAAGTAAATATTGTTATGCATTTCCAATTATTTAACTTTGAATGATTATGGATTTGTACCTAAATTTTAATGTTATAACGTGTGACATTGTCGCCTTAAAATTTAAGTCTCAAATAATACTATGGTAAAAGCAAAACTTCAGCACATCTTCCAAAATCAAATGTACCAAAAAAACTTACCACATCCATATGAATGTCAATCCAAGCAATATGAATGCGTTTGTGTTGTATTTGTCCAGCATGATGTTGACGATGAACAGAAAAGGAAACCGAAACTCAAATCATCTCACTTTACATCGACGTGGGAATTTCATAATTCGCTTTATGAAATCTGTAAAACGATATCGATATCCAATTCGAAATTTAATTCAAATGCATTGATGGGAAACGGTACTTTAAGGACACGACGCGAGAATTATCCGGCACTTATCGTATGCGCGATACGCTTGGTATGCGGAAACAGAAGTATTAGCTTGGCAGTTAATTACGCTCTGTGCGCCTGTCGGGATAGATGGATTTACTCGACTCGGTTCCAGTTCAACTCGTGTTCTAATATCGAATAAATAAACCTCCTAATAAACCTACACGGCTACGCGGCTTTGCGAACACACGTCTTTTGAGGTAAGCCGAATGTGTGGAGACACTGAGACTGCCTTCGGGCACAACATTTATCTCTTGATTCGCGTTGTCGGATATGCACATACACAGATACTCAGATACACATACACACGAGCACAATATGTTCGTAGATTGCGCTGGGCTTGCTCGTGCCACTATCGGTCCATCTCACTGTGTGGGAAGCAGGCGCATGCGACATTTTCGTACCCGTAAAATGATAGCTTCTGTATCTTCCCGTAGATAGCTTCTCTTATACGAAAGCTCTTCTCGCACTGGCGGGCCGGAGGGGCGGTCAGGGCGTGTAATCTTCGTGTAATTGCAGCACACTTTGCGCGGACCACAGTCAATGTAAAACAATTGAATTGCGTGCTGATTTCACTTAAGCGCGCGCGCTTTAAATATTATCATTTCGATTTGGACACTGCGCAAAGTGAGAAGGTTATACGGATTCTCCATCTAATCTTGAGACCAACGATCAACGGCTTGAGAAGTGTGCAAAGAGTCGACTTCCCTAAACGCTGGTATCTCTGTACTATTCAAACACGAATCAACGTTGATATCGTACATCGGGGTATTGGGACATCGTTGCTATCGTATCTCTAGGTATTGGACTATATTTCTTAAGGGTAATCAATTATCGCGGATTAGGTTGCAGCTGCTTGTAAGGGGGAACTACTGGATGAGCTTACAACTGTATCAGTTCAAATCGGTTATATGGGGTTCTAATTTATGCAACGTGGAACTGACGCCGACATTGACTTTGGCACTGACAATGACAATGTGAATGCGAGAGAGAGGAGATGCTGCTGCGGGGAGTGTCAGCTTGCGTTGCTCAAATTAAAAATTCCGCTTCAATGAGTAGACCGCAAGATGAAGCATATCCGGCTAGGCCAAGTAGAGGCATTTAAGTCTGACACACACTTTAGTAGTAGACGCAGGCATAGCATACAGATGTGGATAAGTATGCGTGTTTTTGTGTACTAGAGACCGACATGAACACATTCATTTTTACGTGACAGTAATGTCTAGCGTATTCTGTCCCGAAAATACTGTGCTAATAAGTAAATTAATAACATTCACATTCATTGAAAACAGTATTCGAAAAAACCAATATGAATACATTAATGCCGTACTCATATATACATTTATGTAAATGTTTCATGCTGATTAATATTGGTTTCGCAACTTAAGTTTTATTATTTGGATTGTCATCTCTTCCATCACTGATATATTATCGATAGGTACGATCTATCTCTCTTCTCTGATTAGCCAATGGAGTCAAATAAAAACAAACAAAACAAAAAAGAAAATGGAAGTTTCATAAAATCACATAGTATCGAAAAGGCGATAGGATTGATCGCCATCTTCATTTTCACTTGCAAAGCATAAATTTTCTACAAACAATAGAGAACGAGAATCTCACAAATAAACAACATATGGTTCATATAACTTATTTAATGCATGCACGTCAAAATTCACTTAACTACGAGTCGAGCAATCTATTTGTATTAATTATGCCAACTCGTAATAAAAGACAAGCACTAATTAATTCTTTTATGATTATAAATTTAGTTTTAACGAGTCAAATGATTCTTTTTAATGTCGCTTCCACTTTTTTTAAGGTTTTTGTTTTCGTCGCTTTTTTCCAACGGCCAAACACGAGTTCCCGCTCATTTAATCGAGTTATCGATGCAACGAGTAACGGCAATTCCAATTATAGGCAGTTTCTGCAGTTACAAATATTATATGTTTTATATAATATAGTATATTATGAAATATTTTGTATTGACCCAATGCGGCCAATCGATGGGCCATTTAGGGCTCTTGAGCTCATTGCTCATCAGACAGGGTCGACCGCAAGTCGATGACAACAGCAACAACAGTTAATAATTTGTACTTTGCACCATGAATCGGACACTGTAATGTTGTGGCAATTACCGCGTTGGCGACCGACGCGCGTTCGAATCCTTTCGGCTTCAATCATGAACTGAACAGCGCTGAAAATGCGCGAATTTCTTTGCTGCTTTCTTGCCACTTTAATAGAACCCTATGGCACCACCAACAGCAACAACAACAACGAAAGCAACGCCGGCGCTGACGCTGGCGGCCACTGCCGATGGAAATGGAGGGAGCGGGAAGGGCCCGGGCGCGGTTGCGGTGGGGGGAATGACAACTGTGACGGTTTCCATTTACAAGGAGTTGTGAGTATCGTGCTGGGAAAGCGTGCGAGCTCGAGCTTGGTTCCAAATTGGTGTTAGGTTCCGTTAGGCGCCATGGAAATGTGGCCATGTGGACATTTAATCATTTGCAATAGTACGTAGTCGTTTACGTATTTAGTGGAACAGAAGCCACCAATTAGTACATATTATGGAAACAATTTCCATAATTCTAAGCTGTTCTTTGGTAAATACTTATACCAATGCAAGTGTGTGACATTTTTACGAAGGATACTACACAACATAACCACTGTAAAAGGAAATCATATTTTTATGTTTTATGTTTATATTTATTACACTTAGTGCGTACGATCTTTTCTGTGGTCACATAGAGATGGAAGATCCTACTCGAGATGATCCTTTTCTATATTTTATCGTATCGATTATTTTGCAGCAGTTTTAACCTATTAATAAGATATTTTTACAACCACTTTATATTCTAGTATGCTAATTCTGTTCAAGCTTTTGCACATTCACGAAGGTAAAAATGAATTGAGGGCCAATATTCTAGATATGGATTTAGACTATGGATAATACATGTGTATATTTTATAAGGATGGTAATATACATTTATTATTATATTTTTACTTTTAAGTAATTTAATAAAATTATCTTTAATCGAAGATGACCGAATTGATCACAGAGTAGGCCATCCCAGCGAAAAGTCCCTTCTTTACCTTTGTCCATAGTCAGGTCTATAGCCCGGTTACGTACTTGGTTTTTCCAAAGAGCTTTGCAGTTTGACTTGAATTTCCAAAACATAGGCAAGTACCGAACAAGTGCGACGTATAAAATGCAAACAAATACGGCACAATCTGACATACGCCAATACACACACATACATTTGTATCTTAATGCATGTGTATGGGTGAATATGTAATGAGTGTAAAGCTAGTTGGCTCTAGCCCACAATATTTTGGTGTAATGCGGAGTGAATGGGGGCTTTCCAGTGTTAACAAACCACCCGCCCCTTACAAAGTTTTAGGCTAACTAGTTGGAAATCCTTCGTGCTTGTCTACGTGTCTCATGGGAAAGCCTATATGGTTTTCTAAAGCCTTAATTATAACACAATAATGTACAAATACATATGCTTAGTTACAATGTTTGTTTGTACAGATTAAATATGTATTTTGGCTTATACGTATTAATATATTTACTATAGAATTAAATCATTATACCACGTAAACACTGTTGCTTTATCAAATTGTTAAATACTGTTTAACATAAATATTTAATATATGTATATCCTTTTGTTCGTTACTAACCTTTGGCTTAACCTGCGCAAGGTACAAAGGGAGTGTTTAAGGGATTACATAAATGCAAATCAAAGATTTTTATTGACATAAGACAAGGGCTGTTTAATACGAATATTGTCTTGCAGTTCCTTAACAGTTAAATTAATTATTCTTAAGGGAGTTCTTCGCAATCCAGACCAAGGAGCTGGACAAATTCTTGCTCGAGCCAAGAACCAGTTAGTTTTTAAGCAGGAATCTTTATCTCTTTGAGGGCTTCCTTAGTCCGGCCGTCACACGGTGAACTATCACCTTATAAAGATGCGTCTATCTTCAAATACTGAAAATCTTCAGATCGATGACAAGAAGACCATGAAACTATCAAGCGCTGTGACTTCCAGCATTCCAGCCTTCCAGTTTTTGTCAGCCTTGAGTGGCATTTTCAGGTACAAAAAACCGGCTCCGGTTTCAGTGTAGCAACTTTTTCCACTGTAGAAGACTCCCTCTTGCTTATCATAATAAGGGAGCTGATGAAATTCAGTGACAGCATCTCTCGGTCCGCTGTATACTGAAGAGTTCCCACCGGGAACGATTAAAGCATACTGGGAAGTCATTCTCTTATGGCTTGGATATAAGTATTTATTTACACACATATTCTTCATAATATGCATATACATTTATATATGCTAACATATTTATAAAACTATCGTTGCTAAGAGAAAACTCATTTTGATACTAAAACTAAACTGTGATCTGACAGATGCCTAAACAATGGTGGATCCCTGCTGGTTGGTACGCTGGTTAATCTTCACATGTGTCTGACGCTTCTTCTCGTCCTTGAAGGCCTCTGTGTTTGCCTTCTTTTCAATGCGGCGTTCACTGCGATACTCCTTAAGCAAACGCTTTCGTTCTTTCTTCTCTTCGGGAGTTTCATCCTTTGGCCTTATGGAAAGAACACTGAGTGTAGATATCACCGACTTGGCACACAGAGACTTTGGTCCAGCTGCATTTGGTGAATCATCGGCCAAGTTGGCGAGAGCTTTGGCAGTTAGTTGGCCATCTGGGCCGCCACGAAGTACATTGGCAGGCAGACCAGTTTTGGGGTCGATTTGAATGGGTGCCGCCAATCTTCTAGATCGCGGCTCATCGATAAGTTTAGGATGATTATAAATATTTGAATAGGTGGACAGTATTGACTCACAGTCCCACTTCTTCTCCTTGGTATCTTCTACCTCGTAATCAACTAGTTCCTCTGTTGGATCTTGTTCACCATCCACAACGTTTGAGTACTTTTTAACGCGTTCGCGGTCCCACTCTTTATCGTATTCCAAGTCATTGCTTTTCTTTTTGAACTCTTTAAAACACTGCATGACCACGGGATGCTTTTGGTGCCAGGCTCCTTCAATATCCTCTAACGCTAGATCCCCAAGCTCCGGATCGTCATAGCTTGCATAGAACTGCTCAAAACGATCATCTAGCAATGACAGCTGTTCATTTCGCCGGATTACACTGGAAGACATTGAGTACTCGGTAAACCGAGACTTGGTTTCCTCGTCATCAAAGCGACTTTTTCGCATGAGTGGAGCAAGACGATCCATAAGTTCGTCAGCGTTTTCATCATCATTTAAATTATCCGAGTCGAAGTCCATATCATTTTCACCGTCCTCGTCTTCCCAGTCTTCGTCGTCTTCGTCCTCACCATCACCTTCCATTGCTTGCATAACAAAATCGTCATCCAATTCTTCGTTATCCTCAAAATCACTATCAAGAGCTGCGACAACGTCTGGGTCCCAATCTGGACGGGGTCCGGGCTGCGGTGCTGCCTTATTCAACATGCCCTCAGACTCTTCGAATTCGCTAGCAAACACAGAGCTGGGTAATACGAGCAGATTGCGAGACTTGGCCTCATCTTCTTTTGTATTTTTAGCTTGATTGGGGTTTTCCATATACTCCCAAACAACATCATTTTCTCGTTTCTTCAGATGCTGCATGTAGTCGTAATCGTCGTCATAGTGGATGCCAAACTTTTTCAGCTCTTCTTTACGTTTGGCAGGATCAGCTGTTTCATTTTGTGGCTTTGACGGAGCCTGTCTGGCACTTGCCTCCAAAAGCACACGCTGTGGTGCAGTCTCATCGGTTACCAACGGATCGTGCTGGCTACGATGTACCAAGTGAAACGTCACGGCTTTTTTGCGATCAATATACGGTTTTTTTCCCTTGACCTACAAATGAAGCACCACTTACACATATGATTGTTAATAATAAAACAAAAATATTACCATCTTGTTCGTTTTTGCTACTCAAATTTAGTTTTTAAATCTCTGTATTTCTGGTTTAATATTGCGTTCCAAAACACATGTGCAATAGTGCTGAACAACAGAACTTAAAATATATCGATATACATAAATAATATTGTTTCGATTGTAGCTATTACAATTATATCGATGTTTTGAGAATTGGGCAAACTGTTGCGTTGACAATGGCAAAATATACAGTAACTTTTAAGAAAATTTTTACTGAACATTTTGAAAGCCACCATTTACAATAAAATTTTCTGTGAAAATAGGTTTTTTTTTTAAATTTATAATTGCATCGATTGCAATAACAGGCGAACAATTTGGTTTCGTTCATCTCTAGCTCAAATGGCCTGCATCCCTGGGAAAAACTAAACATAATTGTTGTTTTTGGATCCTTACCTAAATTAATGAAAAATGGAGGAAAATGGGACGGCGTCGGCAGTATCAACAGATATTGCAAATGGTATATCCATATTCCTAATAATTAAAATCGTAATAAAGCAATCACCATTATATATTTAGATGATGATGACGTATCATACCAGCACAAATTACAACAGCTCCAGACGGAGATGCGCAAAATGCAGAATGAGTTCAATACACAACGTGCAAAAATGAAAGACCTGTATATGCAGAAGGAAGCCGAACGTAAGCAGCTGCAGGATGAATTAGACGAGCTAAAAACTCACCTTATGGTGGCTGACCTAAAGTCTGAAAACGAGATGCTGTTAAAGGATCAGAAAGCTCAGGAGGAGATATCGTCGCTGCAGCAACTGGTGCAAGATACTATAGAGGAATCTGCAACATACAAGGCGGAACTGGAGCGCGTTAAACTGGAGCAACTGCGGCAACAACAGCAGCAACTTCAGCAAATGCAGCAGATTCAGCAGCCACCAGAAACATCAGGAGGATTGGCGCCACATGTGCTGAATCAAGTGAAGAAAACCTTGGGTTCGGTAAGAAAACTTGGTAGCGATTCCTTGAACAACAGCTTTCAGCAAGAGAATACGGACAACAATTCGCGAGGAGCAGGCAAGAATAATGCCAAACAATATGTGAGTACAAGAAACATATTGCTGTGAATATTGAATATAATGAATTCGTTGAATTTCCCCAAAACAGGCTGTGGAGGACGCCGAGATGATGCACTCAATAGTTGAGCAACTTCAGGAAGAAATGAAGGCTCTCAAGGAAAAATTACGAGTGGCGGACGAACAGTTGCAGGCAAAATGTGGCACAGTAGAGCATCAGGAGATAAGCTTATCAATAGTTGAAGAGAATGCCATGCACAAGTCCACGTCAACTGATTTGATTGTAGCTACTTGTAGTTCCTGCAACTCAACCGAAGAGCGTTCAACAGAGTTGAGTGCAACAGTCAGACAACAGCAAAAGCAACTGGATGCGATACAGAAACAACTTGCTGAGGCGCGAGAACAGTTGAGCAAGGAAGCAGCACTACGAAATGACCTGGAGAGTCAGTGGCAAACAAAGCGTGAAGCACACAAGAACGAAGTACAAAACCTGCGCGAGCAAGTAAAGAATAATGTGCAGCAACTGCTGGACATGCAACAAAAGTTTCTTGAGACCAAAGAGGAGGTTATGCGACAGTTACAGCGTGTTACAGATGATCGTGAACGGGTCAATCAGCAATTGGAGACGCTGCAGGCTGATAATGATTTTCTGTCGGGCTGCTTTTTGGCCACCTCCGAAGAAATCGAGAATCAATACATAAACCTTCCAAACACGGTTGTGGAGCTTCAGGAATTGATACTGCGCCAGCAGAATGAGCTAATACAGGCGCGGGTTAGTAGCGAATACGAGAAACAGAAGTGCGTCAGCTCGCTAGATGAAATACAAATACTGCGGTCTCAGCTAGAAGAAAGCAACAATGAGCGGCGCGTCTTCAAACATAAAATGCAGTCGGACATTAAGTCGTTACAGTAAGTGTTTTATGAGGCCATCACCATAATAACTATAATTTAACTGCCATTTACGTTTTCCACAGGGACCGCGTCACGGAGAACTTAGTTGCGGTAGAATCCCATGAGACGTCAAAAAGACTTTTGGAGCGCAAAGAAGCTGAGCTTAACAAACAGTTGTCCGAGTGTCGAGTTGAGATTATAGAACTTCAAGATACCAATGTAAGTGATCGAAGTAAGTGATTCGTTTTTGGATAACCTAAAGCGATATTGGTTTACAGGAAAAACTGTCAAAGACGAACTCAGACTATAAGGCGAAAATAAAAACACTTCAGGAAGAGTTGTCCACGATGGAAACAGTACAAAAAGATTTTGTCAAATTGTCTCAAACACTTCAGGTAGTTTTGTGTGTAAATTACAAAAATACTTTATTTATTTTCATTATAATCATACAATTGAATAATTTTAAAGCTTAGTACATGGGTTTTCTTCTTTTTGTAGATGTCCTTGGAGGAGCTGCGTCATGCCGACACTGAGGTGCGCTGGCAGGACGATGATGACGTTAACAATTGCCCCACGTGCAATGCCTATTTTACGGTGATGGTACGCAAAATTCACTGTCGCCATTGCGGCCACATATACTGCGATAAATGTCTAACAAAAACGGTGCCATCGGGTCCACGTAAACGTGTCGCCCGGGTTTGTGATATCTGTCACACATTGCTCACGCCAAACACGGCTCCCTACTTTAGTCATGAGCCGCAGCAGTCAAACTAGTCTCTACTATGCACTGGCGGTACGTCACTTTTACAACGACGGAAAATATTATATTATATATTTATTTTGTTTTCTTTGTGTAGTGTGTACTATATTTACTCCTATCCTTTTATTCCTTTTCTACTATTATTGGATTTTCCTTTCGGGACATACATTGTTTATTGTCACACTCAATCGAGCCATATCCAGTCGCAAGAGAGTGCTAAAATTGTTTTAATGCAATAGTATTTGTAATTCAGTCCTCTATACATTTCTATGTAGGTAAGATTCCATTATTGAATTTATGGCAAGCAAAGCAAACCTAAATTAAAAATAAAACATATGTACATCCGACGCTTGTGCTTCGTCTCACTCTACTTGAACCAATTTCGCCTGCAAGTTAACGAGATTTAGTAATAATTGTAAATGTAAATATTTATATTATATATATATATATGTATGTTTTCACATTCTACTCAAGAAAACAGGATCATTCATGCAACATATATTTGTGTTTTATTGGAAAACCAGAGCAAACAATTTGGCAATCTTTGTTAACAATTAACAACAAGAAAAATATATAGAGTTCTCGTTTGACACATTTTGTTATCGGCGTTGTCTTTATGGGTTTGCGAGGATAGTACTTACGGATGCATGCACACTCTAAATGATGTACATGTCTACTAAATATTTGTGTGTATGTTTTACATAATATTAAATATAACAACAAATTGGGCATGCCCGTTAAATTCAGTATGTATAACTAACTCACTTCATTTTACACTAACAATAAGTCAACTGTGTATGGAAATCTAATACTGCAATCTTCGCATTGAACAAAGCAAAAACTGAAAAGGCTTTCAACGTAATTAGAAATTGGAAAACAAAACACGAACAACCAGTGGAGGGGGAATCACATATATTCACATGGGGCAATTACAGTTGGCACAGTCAGTTTTCTGAAATGAGAAGAAATAAAAATATCATTATAATTTGCTGCTCTGACAAGCACAGGTACAACAGGTTTTGAACTGACGATCTATCCAATACTCCGTTACTAACCTCACCATATAAATCGGCCGGCAAGGGCACTCACGAACGCCACAGCTGTCACGCCCAGCACGGTGATAATTCGACTTCGAGGAGCTATACAAATTAGAAATGGGTTTTTTAGACAAATCGTAATCGTAAAACATGCACTAAAAGTTGTTTACAACCCTAGGCAACTATTCATTAAGCATTAACATTCTTAGTATATTGGAAATAATTTAAAGCATTCAGATTTATATGAAATCAAGATAAGTAAGAGTATTGCAGATACATATTTTGAATAAACAATGTGAAAATAAATATCTGATTGGTTTAAAAATGTTGAATGACATAGATAAAAAGTTGTACTTTTGACACTTACGTAAAAGGTTTTGCGGCGAAGATGTTACACTTTTAAAACTGGACAGAACAGATACAGATACAGATGCGAGGCGAGACGAGACGAAGGCAATGAAAGCGAGATTTACTTAGAGACATTGTGTGGCGAGAGATAGTAGGTGTATTGGAATCTAGCCATCGTTTTGAGATCTCTCAGTGCCATCCCAGTGCTTGCTGAGTGCAGATGCTGTGTTTTACGTAGTTAGTCAACTGGAGTTATCCTTGGATTGTGCTAGTTGAAGACCTCGTTGCTTGGTTCCGATGCAGAGAAAGTTATAGACAAAGACAGAGCGACAGTGAGAGGAAAGAGAGCTTAGCCTATTGATGGGTTTCAATGGTACACGCTTCATATGGTTTCGTTCTCCGTTATCCTTATAATTAATACGTTTATCATCTATTTGAGCTTCTTTTGGAGCTACGGCTTAGTATAAGTATGGTTGTAGTAGTGGTAAGGTATGGTGAATGCGTTTGTGTTTGTCTAAGGGCAGACCAAGTCACCAACAAGTGAAGCAACAGAAGAAGAGACTATACTGATGCTTGGACAATGCTCTGTGATTCTGTGATGATAGAGTGTCGAAGTTTCTTTCTCGTGATGTCAATTAGAGTAGCTGTTCTACTGCTCGTCTTCACCTGCAGCGTTCGTGTTGCTCAGCGATATCTGGTTTCCATACTTCGCCAGCCACTCAATAATCACTCCGTTGCTCCAGCCAAAGCCTTTTTGCACGCCGTATTCACCTCCGCCACCGTGTCCGCCAAAGTTCTCCGCGTCGTACTGAAGTGAAACGTAACAGTAACGGTATTTTATAGTCGTAATAAACATAATTCGTAACCCAGAGCTTACCTTCTCAAACATGGCAAGCGTCTCCCGATATGCTTCAAAGTTAGACTTGACCCATCGGTAGCCCCAGCGCTTGGACAGCTCCTTGGCTTCAGGTGTTCCCAGATTATCAAGACCCTCGACTAAAATGTACTGCATGGGCGCCCACACATTTGGGAAGTCCCACTGCTCGCCGGTATTGTACAGTGTATTCGGTACGCCGCCAGGGAATTTGTCAAGCTTATTCTTCTCGATGTAGCTCAGAACGGATTCGGATATTTTCGCCGAATCGGAAATATTATAGGCCTTGACCCACAACGGCGACAAGTTGGTGGGCACAAAGTAGTCACGTGGCTTCTCATTGATCAAGTCATAGTCCAGCCAGCAACCGGCTTCCTCGTTCCACAAGACAGCCTGGATTGCCTGCCAGTTATAGAAAAAGGAGTTTCAAAATAAGTTTCTTCAAAAATAATGATTGCGTACCTCCTTAATCTTTTGAGCCTTGGTCTCGTACTCTGTCATTTTTTCAACGTTGCCGGCCTTGGAGTGGAACTCGGCAATCATCTTAGCGTTCCAGTACAAAATAGCATTCAGTTCAACGGGCACAATGGAACGCGTCTTAGCGTCGGTGAGGTTACCAATGTTTGTGCCATTCTCATTGATAAACCAACGAGAGCTGAAGTCCATGCCAGACTCCGCCGCAGATTTGAGTTCACTGTAGTGATCCTCCTTCGCCTCCGGGGTGAGGAAGTTTTCGGATGTTTCCACATCCTCACTGTAGGATTCGGGACGAGGTCCCGTTGACGAGTCTCTGTATATGGCCAAGTTGTGGCCCTTGGCTTGCACAGTGTGATTGTTGATGAAATACTCAAACTCGTGCTCAAGAATTTCCAGCGCGTTGATAGCAAAAAGATCGTCCTTGGTAAAGTCTACATAGGCCTTTACCATTGCCGTGAGTAGCGGTGGCTGAGAACGACCCCAGTAGTAGACCCGACCGCCGTTCGGTATAAATCCAATGCGTTGAACGATCGACAAAAAGTTCTCAATCATGCCACGTGCGGTGTCTCTCATTTCACTGTATAGAAGACCACGGATGATCCAGTAGGAGTCCCAGTAATAGAACTCGATGAAGCGACCGCCAGGAATGATAACAGGATTGGGTACGGGTATGATCGAGTAGTAGTTGGGGTTCTTGTGAACGTCGTCCTTCATTTTACGGCCCAGTTCTTTCCAGATGTTGTTCAGGTCCACACCCCATTGCTTAAGGTCGGGATCGCGGATGAGATCAATAAAACTAGGATGTTCATTCCAATCAGTTGGGGTCCACACATCCAACTCGGTGCCCTTCTCTCCAAAGTGATCCTACAAATTTTGAAACATATTTTAAAAAATTGTCTCCAAATAACTTTTTGGTAACACACATTGACGAACTCATGAATTTCATCCCGACTAGGGGTATTATTCTTTGCCGCCATAAAGGCATCAAAGTCCTCCAAGGTTTTCTCGGGCGCAACCTTTAGTTTCATGTCCACAAAAGTCTTGGAGTCCGGAAACAGCTTAGCCATTTGTATGGTGTGCAGTAGGCGTCCATAGCAGTAGATTTGGCTGCAATAAAGGTTAATGAGTTGTTTAATCCACAATTATTAAAATTGGGTTTATCCAGCTTATAAAGTGCATAAAAAAGACAGAAAAAGATAAATATACACAAAGATATATGTGTTCACGATCAGTACTGGCTAAGCCGATTGCAGTATGGCCCCCAGGCCTTGCTTATTTAACCTTTTTATAGCTACCAACGACGTGCAAAATTCTAATATCTTGTTTCTAATATCTTGATACAGTATTTGCCAAGAGATTTAAGAATATACAAAACTGTCTTAATTTTGCACGGAGATCACGCCGTCTTCCGTCCCTTTTAATCAATAAAAGCCATGTCCAAGCGTATTTTTTGTAAACACAATAACAACGAACTACCAAATTATAACTGAAAATTTAGTTGCGATCGGATAATTAACATAGAAGTTATTAAAGATAAAAGTTTACTAGTTTCCAAGTTTTCTCCCTGAAAAGTATGCAACAGAAATATGCTAAGCATAGATGTGACTTATTATTAATAAAAATTAATTAATAAGTTATTAATATCATATAAGTCATATACATATGTATATCATTTATAGCTTTCGTGATGGTTATCGGTACAATCAATGCATAATCGTTTAAAAACAGAGTATCATAAGGCGGTAGAAGGGACCTAAGCTAACGCGTTTAATTTGCAACTTGGTGTGACGTCATTAATTAGTGCACATAAATTTACAATTGCTTGTGCAGCAAATTGTTAGATTGAACTGCTTTAGTGAACTTAATGAACACCTGTCTGATTAGGATCTAGCGCAATAAATATTATAGTGTCAGCACGATTTGCACCCTATTGGTAAGTGGTAAAACAATATTAGTAAAATCTAAATCGCACGACTGAGAAGAGAACCTGTCACGTTTGCCGATCTCAATCACGTTTGGGATAAATACAAGTTTTGAATTATCTTTACGATAGCAACCTGAGAAGCAATTTAAACGAACCGAGTACGTTTTATTAAATGTTAAAGTGCGGAATTATTAATCTTTGGTTTTAAAATAAGAGACCGGTTCCGCAAGGAGAGGAAACCAGTTGCCAAACACTCACACACATATGAGAACAGATCCGGACTAATTAGTGAAATCTCAAAATTTGATCACAAATAATCAAGTGCATATATTCTCAGTCAAACAGACATTCACTTCTATTGTATATACAATAAAATACGCATGTGATGTAGTACCTTGAATAGTCCACATAGAGTGCGATCTGCACGAAACTTACCAAGAGGAAAAGTCATAGGTCTCGACGTTCTTCACGATCGCATTATCGCTGTCAGCGCTGAACTCGAGCAAAGTCCTTGCGCAGCCCAGAGGCACCAAGGCCAGGCAGCAGCAGAACATCAGCAAATTAAATCTCTTTGTCTTTGCCATTTTACAGGAACTGAAGTGCTTGAATATGTTTAACTTATTGCTGCTTCTCAACTGATCGCAGCTCTCTTTTAAGTGTCAACCTATTTTTGTGCACGTGAGTGTGTGCCAATTATTAAGTACCGATATTATCACACAGAGCGCACTGTGATTCGACTTCGAATTTCGCACTCAGCAGCTTTTTTTGGATAGTATTTCGAAATTCAGATTTTAAGTCGCGAAGTTTGTGAGTAAGGTGCGTCGCTCTCAGCTGCACTTTCCGCCAACGACCCAGACACAACCTGCGCCCTGTCAGTGCAAGAATACTTCTAACTATTTCAGCCGATTTCGTTTTATAAAATAAATGGCCGAACGACAGCGACGACGACGACGATGACGACGACGGCGGCAGCGCCGTTATTATTTCCGAGCAAAAGCAACTGATCAGTGATCGGCTGCCGACAACCGACAAACCGCTACGAGCTCGGCAAGAGCCCCGGAATAAAAAAGAGCACGAGTACGGGGGGCAAACATGAGCACCAGCACCAGCACGGGCACGGGCACGGGCACGATCGATGTGGGCGTGAGACGGGTGTTCTATTTTTAAATCGACTAACTAGTGATTGTAGTTGCGCTGAAGCCGAAGCCGTAGCCGGAGTAAGTACTGTATTTCAATTTTCCCCTTGGCTTTTTTAAGCTCCTGTGAACCAGTTTTATATGTATGCCAGATTAAATAAGGAGTCCCGCTATCACTTGAGCTATTTTCAAATAGGCCTGAATTTCATTGCATATCTTGAGTAGTTCGAATTAACCTTTATAAAACACTGGAAATACTTGGCAATCGGTCTGAATGGGCAATTACATTTGCATACACCCATTCTCTCGATTTAAGGGCGTTTCTTCAGCTGATAATTGATGTAAACATGTGCATACAGCGATGTCATCCAAAGTTGTACAAATGCAACACGCATTCTACTGACTGCATTCACTCATCACTTAATTATCAAGTTTTGAGATATTCAATGATCAGTAACTTTTTTTTATTTACATTTGTAAATTTATACACGTATGTATTACTAAGTGAATTTGACTCAACTGGTTTGAGTGGAGATTATGTGCATTAAATTATAAATAAATATCAATTATTAAAATAAAATTAATAAGCTAAATTATCTGCAACTGAATTTCTTTTTAATTATAAATATTTAATCAATCCAGTACAACCCACATTTTGACTGATGTGACTCCCGCATGGGTTACACAGCTATGAGCCCCCTTTTACATTAACGTAAATGGTTCTCGAAAGTGAGTTCTGCGGTCTATTGGTCATTCCAACCAGACTTTACTGTGAATACAAATCAGAGCTTGTTCTGCATACACACTTATACATACACATACATATGTATGTGACATGCGATATGACGACTCATTTGGCTCTTGAATGATAAGACCAACAACAAGCTTACACTAAATGGAATGCTTCGGGGATGTAAATTATAAGGTTGGCCTGATAAAATGTAAATTATCAGACACCCACAATTCCATATGCAATTTCCATTCCGTGTCAGTCCGATTAAAGAGTGTAAAGTGCCTAATAAAACTGCAGAATAATTAATACTTTCAATCGTAAGTGTGTGTGAGTAAAAGTAATAGTTTTCCTATAGCCTATAGTGTATGGGAAAGAATTCTATTATAATGCATTGGAGCTATTTTAAGTCTGTTTATTTCCCAGTTATTGAGAGAACCAGAACCAGAGCCAGTGCGAAGTGGGAAATATTTAAGATTACTCGGAACCTGCACTTTAGTGTTGTTTTTCAATATAAATCACATTTAGGTGTCTTTAGGTTTTGCAACGTATTCGTTAAGCAGTTTAACTGGATAATAGGTTAAAACTGCGTCGCAATACTTTCAGATATGCCATAACGAGTCTTAATTGAACTGATTTTTTAGTCGGTGAACCCGAAAATAAACCTGCAACGTCATCAAGTCACAATATCTTCAGTGCAGATGGGCGTGTGTCACTGTGACCGCTGAGAGTTTGATTGAGAGAACTGCGCCGTTCCAAATAGAAGTGGAGGAACTGAAGACGTAACTCTACATTTTGGGCCTGATCATTGACCGGAAAATGCATGCGGCATGTGCCCAGTTTTTGTCTGGCCCGAGCTTGAGTGATTTACCGAGCTCAGTTAATATTCACAGCTTGGCAGTGTTTAGTACGAGTATATTCACATTTAGTGTGCATATTTAGCTGAACAGGCAAATGATGTATTGTTTGGATCTAGAATGTGCCGCAGCGAACTTATCCCAGACTCAAGCGATGATATAACCCACGACCGTATCGCTGTCTGCGGCGCTCACTCAATTGTGTGGCATCTGGAAACAAAGCCACTTTGTTGACTCGCGAATGGGTCCCAAAGAAAAACGCAACCGTTGTGCAATCTGATCGCAGCTGTAGCTGTGAGGGAGAAGGGGGTGGACTGAGCCTCTGCCACCTGTTGGTCCGCTGTGACGACAGCAGAGCGGAATCAAGCGTTTAATTGAAGTTTAATGTATTCCCCTTTGACTAGAAGCACGTCACTTACATATGTATGTTATGTATCTCAACACGAGTCCGCAGTGAGAAATCATGATATCATTAGCGAAACATTGTTCTATGTTTGTATTTAACTATATATGACGCAGCGAACTCTCGGGTGGCATATTATGGTAAGTAAACCGTTCTCAGAGTTAGATTCCGACAAATGTCAGTGAGAGTGACTATCCCGTTAACATTATCGGCGAATAACTTGAGACTCTGCGACGATTTGATTGTTGAATAAGGAAGGCAGCTGTGCCACAAATTGTGAACTGAGAATTTGTTGATGCAAAACATATGACTTATTGATAAATAAGTATAATACACCCGAAACTAAGGTCGATTCATTGTTTTCACTGTGGAACTTGCTGTACAAATATTTAAACGGGTGTGATGGACTTTTCAATAATTAATGCGGTACAAATGGAACGTGCTGGGCGTTTTAAAGTAGTCATCACAAGTAAATATCTTTTATACTTATGCATATGTATGTCTGTATACCTATGTATTTGTACAGAAATCATAACGAAATATAATTTCCGATTCCGCCTGTGCGAGACAATACTCATAGGAAATTAATTCCGGTTCTCTTTCTTGATAATTAATACAAAATTCTGTATAGGTAATAGTTATACCTCCTGCTCATTGGGGAGAAGGGTATTATAACTTCTGGCCAATCGAAAATCTTTCTAACAGGCAGAAGGAGGACTAGACCATGCATATATGTATTTATTCTTGATCAGCATCAACAGCAAAGTAGTTAAAGCCATTGTCAATAAGCACAATAATTATCACCGTCCAAATGGAGTTTTGATATCAAAGAAGTTAATTTAGAATTAAATGCATAAGGACCTCCCTGCAAATTATGCAACAAAAATACGGCATAAATTTACCCCACGGTAAATCAAAGTCGTGTATACTGTAGCTTTCATGCTTTTTTATGATTCATAAAGAAAAGGGAAGGTAAGCTAAATTCATAACGTACATTTTCAGAAAGAATTCATGCAGAATAATTATACCCAATATTAATGTTGGTCAGAAATACAGACGACGTACAGAAGAACGTCCCATAAAGCTTATATATTCATTATCAGCGTTAATTATGAATTATCCGCCCAACAGCCCATTTGGTGAGGCTGCATAGAGAGTGTATCGAAAAAAATACTTCGATATACAATAGTTGGACGGGACAAACCGACATATAGGTACTAATTATAAAAATATTTTTGGTCTGTAACAATAGCAAAGATAATTCAGATTCGTATACGTATATCTGTCTCTCTTAAAGTAGAAAGAGCCACAAAATATGTTGCTATCCCCGAAAAAGCAATTAGTTAATTAATGAGAACGTTTCTAAAATTTCGAGTTTGTGCTATGATGCAAAGCAATACACAGTGTGAGAGAGTGAGAAAGCAGTAGAAAGATAGCAGAAGACCTAAGGTTTTTGCTGTACACTGAGTACATACCGTGTTGATTTGCCATTTCATAAAGAAGATTAATTATGATAAATAAGATAATTGTTTCCAATAAAAACTCAACAATTTAGTATGTTAAATAAAATCAGAGTTCAACAACATTGCCATTGAATCGACTGATTGAATGACGTCATTGTTCGGAAGTGACGATTATGAATATTTTCTACATACCATGACTAATAATTAACTATCAGCAAATACAAAGTTTGCATGCAAAAATCAGCCATCAGCCGAAAATCAGAAACCCGTTTCAAAAATGGCGCAACAAGCATGTTTACCTTAATTGAAGCCTATGCAAATAATACTAAATGGTTGTGTTCAAGTTTTGGATTCAAGGACGACAAAGATAATAATACAAATGGTCTTTAAATGGTCAATTGACTTAATTAGCATAAACAAATCGTTCGATATGGTACAAATGCTTATTATTTAATCCTAAACTGGCATATGAGAAGTTGCAATTTGGCTTTCCTGTTGCTGATAAAAGCTGAAATCTTGCCTCTATAATAATAGAATGAAAAGCCATTTTCCGTAAACAAAGTTGCAGTCTTAAAGGTTTTATCTATATGTTTTAGTACTTTAGTACTAAAGTACTTTAGTTAGATGATAAAAGTTCTTAATATTGAGATTCTAAATTGTGCATCGTGAATAAGATTCTGCATAATATTGAATAGTATTTTTAATACATGAAATATTCTTAGGTGAAGTCACTTAACCGGTTAAGTAAACGCAGCTTAGACCTGTTAAAAGTGCCGGTTTGTTATTGAGTTGATAGTTCCAAAAGTTATTCTTTCCTATTGCCTTGAACTGCGTATAATTATTCTTGTTATTCTTGGCCGAGCCCCCAAGGAAAGAGTAAACTTGGGACCAGGGCCGTAGCGATGGTTTCTTAGGTTCCTTGTGCAGGACTTCTCGGGCACATGATATAGTTACTTTCCTTTAATATAAGAGTAAAGTTTGTTTTTATCTAAGGAATTGATGAGAAATATAAAAATCCTTTAAAAACGTTACTTTGGTAGAAGGCCCCTTTTGTTTGAGGGCCTTTAGTATATCCTGCACCCACCTAGCTACGTGCCTGCTTGTTGACAAATTGTTAGTTAACAATTGTGCGATAAGAGTGTAAAGTTTTGGAAATTTTCTGAAGCATCTCGTTTTTGTTTACTTGACATCCAACTTAATCATTGTGTGTTTAAAGAGGGCCATAAAATAAAAAAGTAATTCACTTGGTAGAGTGCGTAGGCATTGACTATTCAAGCGAAGTGGCTGAAACTTGATTTAATCCCTTTGTCTTATCTTTGAAAAGCCAATGACGCCAATCACAATCGATTTTAACTGAATATATATTGCGAATCAAAGCCACTTTTTGCAAAAAGGTCGTTCTGCCTTATTCAAGAGTATTGTAAACATTCAGGCATTGCAAACTTCCACTTGCATTCCTGACTAACGCACGAAGAATTTTTTATGTTCTGTCAATGATTCCCGCCTTTCTTACATGCACTTTCTATTCCCGCTACTCATAGGGTATAAGAACTTTGTGCCAACCGTGTAACAGGCAGTTTAAGACAAGACGGTCCCTGCAACTGTATATATATTCTTGGTCAACATTAACTGCCGAGTTGATATAGCTATATTAGTGTGTTTATCCGTATGAAAAGCTAAATTTCAAAGACTATAAGAGAGTTGAGCACGCGACTATTCAATGTTTATACACATCAAAGAATATGGTGTATAATAAGTATGAGACTGTAGCAAGGAGTCTGACAGTCGCTGCCTTGAATGTAATTTCTGTACACCTATTAATCTGGCCAAGACTGTATGTATTTCATAATTGTAGCAACAATGTCTTTTATTAACAAAAGTGAGATCAATAAACCCTCATACAAATCAGGGCGATAAACGTGTGCATACGTTTGTGTATTGTATATATACTTCGCACGCCACTGTAGCACACATACTAATATGCGAGACTGTAAACAGTGTTTGGCTGCATACTGTACACAGACGGAAGTAGAGCACCCTGTATGCCAAATATACTGTTGTGTGCCCGAGTAACAGTAAAAAAACAACAACAACGCAAATTGAATAACAAAAACAAAAAAAAAATGTTAATTGTCTTGCACATTTTGTGTCTGGTCGGGGGGTTTGGGGTCGAAACGAGCTTTATGTTAATGGAAATTATTATATTATAATTTTTCATGCGCTATGCGAGTCTTTCCACATTATAATCGTGTGTTTTTGTTGCCTTTTGTTTTTCCCTTGCGGTTTCGCAGTTTTATTGTTTGAATAATTTGCGCGTAAATTGTTTCTGATTGATTGTACACTGGTACAAGTATAGGTACAGGTACAGGTGTTTATTAGTATGTAATGCTCATTGCTTTGGTATTGGCATTCCGAATAGTTTTCATACGTTTTGTTCCCACGTCAGCGTCAGCTTCGCGTCGCGTGCCTTTTTCAGTTTTAATTAGCTTTTCGGTTTTTGCTTATTCTCCTAATCAAAACTTGCGAATCGCGACGTCGTGGTGTAGCCTCTTTGACGGCCCTCGTCTTACTATCTGCACCCAGGCAGTAGTAGTGACTTTTGAGTAAGATTCGCAGTATGTAATCGCAGCTTCACTGCCACGGATCTTCTTCGTTCTCGACAACCTCGAGGCGATATTAGACTGTGATTTAGGATTGCAGATGAGTAATGGCCGATTTGTGTTCCAGGTTAGCTCTGAGTTGTACAACAGTTCTACGCCTCACAATCGTATTGCTGCCACACTCGAATTATGGTAGTATTTACGGGCCAATAAAGTTGACAACACGACAAACACATACACATACGTACGTATAGCAGGGCGTGGATACGCTTACGAACTGTTCATTGTCGCTAAATGAACATAAACATTATCGCGGAACACAAAACGTGGTTTTGTAAATCATTAGATTCGAAATCTAGATTATTGAATGTGTGCAAACACAGTGAGAGATCTGAATGGAATACAATATAATACTTTTAAGCTCTAGTCGTGATAAGTCGACAAGGCATTGCCCTGTGAACTGATTCTAAATAGATTCCCAGAGCAGGAGAATACTCTAAATTAAATACGAGACTCGCTATACAATTTGGGTTGACTGGAATATGTGCAAAATTGTGTTCTGTTGCCGATTCTGGCTATGTTTTACTCAAGGTCAGCTAAGGTTTTATTGCCGGATACCCCTGCTCACTCTGATTATCAGCTGGAATCAGCTTTATCTGAATCAACGGCATGCACTTGATTCTGGAGAAGTTTATTGCATCGACACAAATGAGATTAGATAATGACTAGGCCAGTATTTAGCACTAACCTGGATCTTGAGCTTTGGCAATAATACTTTCCGTTTATTCGCACTGCGTAGTCAGGTTTTCGCCACAGCAACGCGCTCAGGCCGTAGGCAATATCATTTCTCTTCAGGAGTATTCTAGGCAACCGCATCAGGCAGTAGCGATAGGATGCAAGATGTGATTGAAAATGGGCAAATTATTGACTGGAATTTAGTGGAAGCTGATAAGCAACCCACTGACTGATAACACAAATCTCAATATACAAAGATGTATTTTGTTATTGTTGATGTTGTCATAGACTTTGCGTAGCTGTGTTTTGTTCAAATGCCTCGATGAAGTGACTAGATTCAATACTTCATCCTATCTTGTGCGAGCAACAAGATCGTGCGAGAACAAGCAATTAAGCGCGAAATACTTAAGACCGCAACCACAAACAGCAGAAGCCAGTTGATCCCCTGATCGAATGATTAGATTCTTACAACCTGTTGCGCTTGGCAGCATTCGTATTACGTATACGTAGCAGACACACCGCCCCGGCATCAACCAATCAGCGAGCAGCGCGCTCAGTTGGACGGAGGCTGGAAAACCTCCCAAGTGTTTGCCAGAGCAGGTCGTGACTATCGTTACGCCGCACACCTGCTCGTTGTACCTATCGTGCGTTTTCCCCAAGCTTGCCTAGCTATCTTTTCGTACCCTTCTACCACACAAATAGATAAAAATAGGGAATACTAACTTTGTGTATGTATGTAACAGTCAGGAGAAGGTTTGACCTTGACAATAACTTTATTTTTGTTTTAGATACCACGCCCACAACCCATTCGAATCGATAATTAAGTATTTTGTTTTGTTGTAAGAAGCTATGAGGTATTTTTAGACAGGTTTAGAGTATTTTAACGTCGAGTGCGGTCGACCGTAACTCTACTTATTTTATATATTAATTTCCACGTATTGATTTGCATAGCTATCTATAAAGTGATGGTATAACCGGGAACTAGTTATACATTAATACGAATCGTTTCTCCAAACTAGAGTGAAGTTAAGACCCACTATTATATTTTAAATAATAAGATGTATGGATAATATCGTAAATCTCTTTAAGACTTTGAAAAAAGCTGTGAAAGTATTGACAGCAAATTGTCCACGTAGGCCTTACATAAATCACATCGGGTTTATTTAGAACATGTTATTTGTATTCATTTTACTGGTTTCTACAGTAAACCTATATATACAAAAATTTTCTGTCGTATTTAATTTCAATTATATTATTATGAATCTTTGTCAAGGTAACGTAAACACTGAATAATCGGGTCTTCAAAAAAAAAGGCAGAGCTTTTAGCTTTCTTTCAAGAATAATATAAAAAATGAAGGCTCCATTTGGAAGGATTTCATCACGCAGACAAGTTCATCAAAAAGGAGCAAGTAAAGGAGTTAAATGTGCGACCGTTACGTGTTATGAATAAATTAAATTAATTATTTGTAACGATTATGTTTAGATTTTTATCATAAAAAACGTCAAATGATGATATTTGTTTTTTATTAAATAACGGTTATTAAAGACATATATCTTAATAGTCTTCAAAAGACTCTTACTGAAGTCCTGTATTATACAAGCCACTTAAAGACTTTTAAATCAAACACTTTTTAAAAAAGTCTGCTCAAAAATAAAAGTTTGGGATTAAAATTATAAGTCTCTCTGCATTTAAGTTAGTTTTGTCGGAAAAAAATGTCAAATTTGTCTGCCGATATCCTTACAAAATTAATGACCACTACAGTCAACAACTAATTTGAAAAATTGAATTTGTTGCTTCTATCTTCCATGATATACAGTATTCTTAAAATAAAAAGGAGTTTTTTGAGAGTTTTATATTTTTAAAAAATTGTTGATTGACTTATATTTTCGATTAATAATTTTAAAAGCCACTGTTAGCTGTTTTTTCCGATAAAAGTTGTAAAATAAAAGGTTGTTAATAGATATTTTAATAAAAGTTGCAAAATAAAAGTTTATTTTATTATAGATAAAATGGGATTACAAATTGGAATACTTTAAGGATGGTCATGATTAGGGATATGTTTTAAAACCCATATCGGTTATTTACGTTCTCTGGTTTAAATTCAAATAATCTCAAAAACTTATTAATTAAGTGAGAAATTTGTATCTTTTAAAAACACAAAATATTCTTAACTTTTCTATTGTCTTATAGTTTCTCTTAACTTAGTGCTTTGCAAACAAATTTCTAGATATGTGCAATATATTGTATATAAAGATAAAAGACATTTGCATACATTTTATGCATACATTTTCTATCAAATTTAGTTTTATAGTTTTCTACTTAACAAAAGTGATTTTGTTAAAAAACAAATTATTTCAAATTAATTTCACCTCAATTTCAACAGTTCAGTAACTGAGTTATATCATTCAGCTTTTTGTAAGAATAAATTATTTTCCCACCCAAAAGTATGCAACGCATCTCGACTGAGAAGTATGCTACAAAACTATTTTTTCCTAGGCCACGTACAGTGGACGGCGTTTTATGTAAAGTGCTGCCATAAATACTTTCAGTTGAGATAGAGGCTTGAAACTTTTCCAAAATAATTTCTATAATACCTTGAATATCATATGTATACGATATAAAAATTAGTCAGATAGGACTTTATATCATATCAATGGGATTGATCTGCTATTGTGTTTGTATGGAAAATTGTGTATTTCTGGTATATGGGAATTTTTTATTAATGGTCGAGGATTTTTCCAAATAATCTGAGGACTTTTTGACTTCGTTAGAACTCTTAGTGGCACGTACGATGTAACATACAAGCTATTATCTCCGTGATCTGTATTTGAAACACTCCGTTTATATTCAGCATATTCGTTTTGCAGTTGATCCAGTAAACTTTGAAGTTCAACTTCAGCCATGGATTCGTTTATTCTTATACCATCTGGATAGCTTTTTTGATTTTGCCAAAAGAATCCTTTCGTAGCTTTAAATTTATAAAGATTCGAATCAACATATATTTAAGTTTTGTTAAACCGACTTCAACCAGTAGTGACGAAACTTTTTAACAATTGCACCTCAGAAAAAAAGAAGCAGCAGTCTCGTCCAGTTTTGAAATTTCACCTTCCCGTCGACGCTTTGTCTTCTTTGAGGAACTCACAAAGACAATTTTCGACGTTCCTTGGTCGTTATTAACTTTTGCAATGTCCCACCATACAACGAAATGCTTTCCTGTTTGTTGTACTCTGATAGTTTTCGCCTTACCTCTTCACATTTGGTAAATCATACAAATTCTATCACTTCCTCCATATCTTTAATCAAGTTTTAATCACGATTTGCCACACATTTCTCTCTTTTTCTGCATTAAGACTCTTTTCCGTGCACCAAATATCAAATATGTCTGGGAAAAAACGCAAAATGTGCGTTACGGTAAAGTAAATAGCAGAGTAATAAAAACAAAATAATAAAACAACATATTTGAACACAAACAAAAGAGCGGGAATCAAAAAAACAAACCAAGCAAAGTGCTGTACTAGAAATTAGACCTTGGAATAATGGGAAACGGCGTTGGTATCAAAAACATTAACAAATAAACTAGTTAAGGTTTCATTAAGAAAAATAATGAAATAAAGTAAATACCTTCAACTTAAATTATTAAACAAAAGCAAAAAAAAAAGAAAAACCTTTTAGGGTGGAATCTTGCTTTGAAAAATTACAAACAGCAAAAAGAAAAAAAACAATTTCAAAAAAAAAAATGAAAAAAAAAACCTCCGTTATTCTAATAAAGAACTGCTTGTTGCTTCACTTACAGCGTCGGTTCCACTGGGGGCCCGGATCCGAGAATTGGGGAAGCAGTAAACTGCCTGTCTGGTCTAGCTTGAATTTCAGTGCAATCCCAAAACTGGATCCCATTACTGTCATTACCAAAGAACTTTAAACCATAATCCCGGCAGCATGTTGCTGAACAAGCGGTTTATTTTTATACCCTTCGACCTGGTACAAAACTGGTCATTTTATTTTTTTTTTTGTACATTTATTTATTTTATTAAACAAATACGCCACGCAAAAAATCATAAAAGAACTTTAATTTTTATTGAACTGTTTGGCTTGCAGGTTTTTAAAAAGACTATCTCATGATCCGATCTACTTATCTTAATATTTACTTTTGTTTTGGACTCAACCGACAGCAAACACACAAATTTACTTGATACCATTTTGAGGGACAACATCATTGCGGATCAAAAAACCCGGGATAGTGAATTCAGAGAAAACTGTAAATTAAAGTGGGAGACAGACAATTGTTTAAAGTCGCTCAAGGGTTGGAACGTTGTACAAGCCAACGACAATTGTATTATTTTGAAGAAAACTGTTACAGATATTTTAAGACTACAAAATTATTGGTCAATTTTAATTAAATTTTTTGTTTGTTTTTATATTTTAATTTGTCAATATTTACTCGTATGCATTTCATGAATAATAGAAAACAAAATAAGTTTGAATTTATTTACTTTGATGATATCATATCTTACGCGATTCAAAGTGTAGTTGCAAACGTGCATTGAATGTTAGATAATTCTGAATTTGATAGGAAATTGCGATAAGAACTAAGTAATTTCAATGGTTGCATGGTTGTAATCAATAGATAGTGAAATGAATATTACCAGATTCTGCATTCTGTAGTATTATATTCCTTCTCAATCGCTATGTATAGGTTAAGCGATAAATTCTAATTTATATAGGAATTCGAAAATGTCACCTTGTGCGCTCTCCGAATTCTCTAAAATTTAGATGCAGACTCAAGAAACCTAAAATAAATAACTAAATAAAGACAAGCCAAAAATGGGCCATCTGTAGACCAATCTTACTAAAGGGACACCTGGCCAACAGTTGAAATGTTTTCAACATCTGAAAACATCTAAAATGGTTCAGTCAATTGTTGCCAAGTGTATAAATCGTATTATATGTATATGTAGAGGTTCATTGGCACGTGAATAAATGGGGAAAACAATTGATTCTTTATAACAAATACTATGTATGTATACGAGTATGCATGCTCAAGTAAAACACAACATATCGTATATATAGTTAGTTTAGTTTACTTTTTTGTAATTTACATTTGTTAATTAAATGTGTCTCTAAAGGGTTATATAGTTATATGCATGAGCTAACCATTTGTAAAATATAATAAAATGTACTCTATGTTAATTGTACACATCGTAATTTTTTATTATATCTTTTAAGATAGGATACTTTACCCTAATATTTAGTATTTCCCATAACAAAAAGTAGTTTCTTATCGCTTTTACGACTTTTTGAGATTAAGATGTGCCTATCTGGTTAGTCTCATCATAAACATTCCGAAGGGAGAATCCCTTTACTTTCTAAAACACATGGCAAAGATATGAATATCGTACAGTCAACTGTTTATAGCCGCAAACTACCAACGCTGATTAAGAATATATACACATACATATATACTTTGTGGAGTCTACCACGCCTCATTTTTCCTATTAAAGGTTAGCACAATAGTACATACAATACCCTTCGAACTTGTAAACCTCTTTTACTTTATACTTTAAAATTAAATTAAGCCCATTTCGGAAGAATAATAAAGCATTACGATATATTTATATTATTCACCATAAGCAATTTTTAATGGTATTGTACGAGTATTATTAGTTAAAAATCTACGATTGACTGTAGATGGCATTCAAATTATTCATATCCCGCAGCTACACAAAACCGAATAAAATGTGCAATACATTTTCAGGAATTCTATTCCTAATGCACTTTCATATACATACTCGTATATGCATATGTGGTCAAGCCGCCACCTAATCCTAATTGCTCACCTTATAAATTCTACTTAAAAATACGATCACTTATTATGATACACAAAGATTTTTGTTGGTCTTAAAAGTATCAGGTATACAATTTTTACCGGGTATTCACTTACAAAAAACAGTCAAGTTAATTTAACTGTAGTTTTCTGCCTTATAATTATATTTATTATTCAATGGTCAAAGGGTCTGAGTAATTTTATTACTGTACGCTGTAAGTTTGTAAAGTCGGCTAATCGAATGAAAGACACGAACATAACATATATTTTATAGGTGCAGTGAACAATTTAGATTACAATTCCCGCACAACCTGTTGAGTTTTTGCAATAATGTGCAATTGCTGCTGAGATATATCAAAGGTTAAGTCGGCCAATGCCATAAAAAAAAAGAAAAAATAACTTAAATAGAAGAAAACAACGTCAAGGTCGCTATTAAAAACTGCTTAGTTGGCTCGGACTGTAGCACGTGTCAAAATGCTTAATTATTTGTTTTTGCACCCAGTCACGATAAAGATTTATGATGTAAATACGGTACAGTTGCTAAAATGCTATTTGCTGTTAGAATCTCATCGTCTAAAAATACTTTTCGCAATGTAAAATATAAAACAAAATAAAAAGCAGCACTATCAAAACTAATTTTTGCCACGATAACGGTCATGGTCTTCTAAAATGTGGGGTAACACATTTGAGACAAAATTCGACAACTTGTGGCCTACAGGTGTCTGTAGCTCTTATATTTTGTGAATACGTCACGTTTATACAGTCATTTGAGTGACTGTTTACGCTAATCTAAAGTAGTGTGTACATATGTATGTATAATTGTTTGTTTATACATACGCACTTTGAACGGTTTGCCAGGCCTCTTTTTGCCTGAAGCATAACGTAATACATACACACATTCACGATATATAATAATATTATAATACATTTTTGCACGCATGAACCTATGAATATAAACATACGTATGTACGTTGTATTCGTATGTATGTACGTTTGGATGTTCATAAGTATTAATAGTATATGCGTTCGTACATACATACATACATTTGAATATACAATATGTGTATAGTTGCGTACGTACGTATGTATGGATTTAGTAGCTATGTTTGCAAAAACATGCCGTATAAATAACTGTATATATGTAAACAATTCTGTAAAGCTTTTAGGGGTTGAAAAGTGAAAGCACCTCCTGTCTAGCAGACAATTTGTCGTCTGATTTTTCTAAATCGACAATTATGCAATTCTCTAGCCACAAATTGCAATGAAACGCAGCGAAAAACAAAAACTCACCCGTTGGCATTCATCTTGTGTGGGTCCTAGTTGCGTCCTTTTGTTGTCGTGGATCCTAAGTAAACTTTGTGGAACGTATTTAACACAGCTCAACGCCACGCGGCCTTTTTTTTTAAGAGAGCCAGTGGAGTCTGTCTGAAGTCTTTTATTGATTTTCTCTTTCTGTCACCCGCGTTATACGAGATGTGGCTTCTGCCTTGTTATAGGCAGCCTTTTTTTATCACTTAACACGCGTTGTTTGTTTTTATCGCAAAACAATTTTTTTATGCAATTTCTCGCTTTTTTTCAGAGGGAGCGCGTGCGACCTGCGGGCGAAGCGCTGCAAAACGGACTGTAATGACGATCGCGAAGTTCGCCCCATGTAAATAAATAGTTGTGCCTCTCTCGTGTTGGCCGCTCTTGCGCTGACGGCCATAGAAACACATATTCATGCAGTGCTGCCGTTTCCGCCTTTTTCCCGTCAAATTTGAGGTTGTCGAAGAAATTGCGGGAAACAGTAGATCTGCATATCTTGAAATGAAATGCCCGAAAAGGAACCGGTGATTGCTGCATACAAAAAGCGTTGACAATTTTTTGGAACGGCTTGAGACTTACTGCATTCTATCATTTGTCAGTTATCAGCTGGCATTTTTAGCTTTAGAAAAAAATCGAGCGTAACTTTGTTGTTTTTTTTTTTGTTTGGCGGCAATTTTCTTTCAGTGAAAAATCTCCCAAACGGAATTTGACAAACCAACTTTGACACTGTGTTTCTTTTAGGGCTTTTTCACCATACTCATCACGTAACTATTTAGCAACCTTAGCTGAATTTTCCTTTACGGAAATAAAAAAGTAAAATATGACGAAAATGATCTTTTGTGGGCTCCCTCAACACGTGTTAAGTATTGTTTCAAATATAATAATTATTTCTGATTATTTTTCAAATAACCTATGCAGTTTCACCAATGCTTTGGCTTTTTTTGTGCCGTTAAAAACAGCTTTTTCTCGTACCGAAAAGTTGGCAACACTGTATTCACATATGTGTGTATATTTATGTATATTTGTGGATATCCAAACGTACACACACAAGCATATCAAAGCTTGCTTGCGTCGGGGAGCCACCAGCTGTTATCGAGTTCGAGAGAGAAAAGCGGCAAACTGAGAAAAAGAGAGAGAATGGAAGAGTGTGAAACAACTGTTGACGCGTTAGCTGTTTCTGATAAAAGCAAGCAAGTCCATTCAGCTCTGCCCCGACTAAAATATACCTCTGCTAATTTTGAACTCATTAAGAACATGCAATGTATACACACATACATACATACATATGTATGTAGATTGTGTGAATGTTAATGTGCGCGGATGCATCTGTACATCCATACATACATGCACGTGCAGTAGGGAAGCATTCTTATACTTTAAGAGAGTTCTTTTAGTGCAAGTTCTATAGTCCATCATGTACAAGACTTACCATACGAACACAACTTACCATTTGTCTCTTAAATAAGAGAGGAAGGCAAAAGAGCGCCGCTTTGCGTGACGCGTCACACGCGACCAACTGTGCAGTCAGCCGACCTGCACTCATGGCCCTGCGCACCACTTCCCCCTCAAGCTGTACACGGCCTGTTAGTGATGCAATTTGCATCAGCCTTTGAAATTTGGCATGTTGACGACAAGCAGCCGCCAAGTTCTTCCAAACAAAACGTTTAGCTATATGACAATTTGGTTGAACACCATAACGCTATAGGCAGGTGCTTATGTAGGTGTGTATGTACGTATGTATGTATTTGCGAGCGGTTCACATTTGGGTTGGCTCGATTTCAAGGTGCCCTTGCTAACTGTTGGGGCTAGCGGGCCCGTACACACGTCTGCTGAAAGCGAACCGGTTCTAAAATATAAAAACTTGTGTTTTATTTGCACAATAAGGGAACATTTTCGGACTCCGAATGAAAACAAGTTACATTACATTCAGCTTACATACCAAAGTGAAAAGCCAATGACCTTCACACTTGACCTTTACTCAGAGACTAAGTCAATATACAAGGTTCGTATCATTTAGTTAAAACATAAAATATTCAATGCATATGGTACATTTACTGAACTGCACTTTATTTTAAATTCAAACGAAATGCCCTTGCAGGTTTTTATATCCTCCGATTATTCCTATACATGCGATATATATTATATTGATATAAATATTAAGTCAAACTTTGAGTGGCACTGAAAAGTTACGTTATGTCTGAAATTTAAACTGTGTTCATACAAAAACCGTGAGAAAAAGTCTAATTTTGGTTGCAATATCTTAACAAGTAACAAAAATCTGCCGGTTGTTTGTACGGCAGCTACATCTTTATATCCGATCCGGGTTGTTTCGACTTAAATACAGCGTGCAGCAATTAGCAGCATGTGTACTAAGTTTTATCAAAAAAGCTTTCAACCTGAGAGACTAGTTTGCGTTTCAATAGACGGACATACGGACTGGGCTCGTTCGATTCCTCTGTTGATTCTGGTTCAAAATATATATACTTTATAGGGTCGCATTTTTCTCCTGTGCTGCTTTGCAAGCTCCTTACAAAAATTAATATACTCGCCTGCCCTGGTTATGCTGATTCAGAATACACATATTTACTTAAAGAGGTCAGAGATATCACCTGAGGTGCGTTGAAAACTCCTAGCCAAAATAAACATACCCATTGCAAGGGTATAAAAATGAACAAGATAAAGGAACAAATATTTAAAAAATTTGATATGGATTGCACGATTTCGAGTTTTATGTAAAACTAATTTTCATGTTTCTGTCCGATTTGTTTAAAAGGTCGTTAATATCTATCTATCATTCAAGTTTCAAATCGATCCAAAAATAAACACAAAAGTTATTAAATAAAGTATAGAAATAACATCAAGTTTTTGTGTCAGATAAAAATAAAGGCGCATCATCCATCGAGAATACTTTAAAAGCATGTACATACACGTACATATGTATATGTGTTTGAGTTTAACAAATTAAACTACAACGGAACATACGACGAAGAGTATCCTACTGTCGCGTGTCGCTCGACTGTTGCTCTCGTTTTTAAATCAATTTTAACCCAACATTACATATGCATTCAAACATAATGTGATCGGACTATTTTCTGCCTTTCTTTTCTCTCTTTGCTTGCACTATTATTCTCAATTGAGAGCTTTATAATAACGAGATTATTGCACACACCAGTTCTGTAACTAGTCAGATCACGAAAGGGGCTTGGTGATGTGGCGAAGAGCCGCATGGAAGCAAATTGAGTGCGATCGTCATGAAAAGTGCGAATTTGAGGAGGAAGTCTTAATTAAATCGTTTAAATTTAGTTAAAACAATGCTCGTCCCCTCGCACACTGTAACCCCCAGCTGAATGTTGTTATAGGGCTCTAGATTTGTGTGCTTTATGCTTCAAAAACAATTCTAGCTTGCTGCAGGTTATTCAATTAATAAATAGCTGAATACTAAGTAAACTGCCAGAGACAAGTGCAATAAAAGATAATGAATTTGTTTACGGACGGGATAGCTATCTTTCAGTCGGCTGCAATACTTGTCTGAATGCATTTCAATGCATCCTAAATAAAAGGGGCTTGTCGTCTATAAATGCAAATGTGAGAGCGTCTCAAGCGGTGGTTAGAGCCTGTTTTTAATTGTGAATGATTTTATCATTTCAACAGAAACCCGGTAACATTATAAGGTCAAGTACCACTATACAATATTATAAAACTAGTAGGAAAGCTACAGATGAACGCGCCCGACTGTGTTATACCCATTACTCGTTTGACCAAAACGATTTCTTCAAAAAATATAACTTCTTTTGCGTAATTTGTGTTGCATACTTTTAGAAAGCAATTTTGCAATCAGGACATATAATTATTTCTTAAATAACTTTTTTGTTAAATTTCCGTCTGCATCACAATTCAAGATATCATTTGAGGGATGGAAGTTATTGTGTTTATCAAAAATTTATTGTTATTCGGTTTTTATGGATTGGTGGTATTATGGGCGTGGTTAAAATCTAAAGAAAACTAGATCTACGTCTAGTAACCCATATTGGTGCCAAATTTATTGTAGTTTTAGCTATTGTAGTAACACGTACTTGTGTATTACATTATTATTATTATTATAATTATTACTATGATGGTCATTATTTACATTCAGGTATTTTTTTCAAAGTCTTGTTAAGCGGAAATTGTGAGTCCGAGCTGTTTTTGATCGGAGTTCCAGAAAACCTTATGTTTTTAATGTGCGATCGAATTGCAACTTAGAAGGGAGTTTTTTTGCTCGTGGTATGAAAAAGTATAAATTTCGTTCAACGGAAAACTAGATTTGCTGTTATCGACTGACGGATAATTTACTATCCTAGGAATTTCCCTGCAATCTAGTTGTGATCAGTACCAGCTCAACTATTCATAGAGAAGTAACAAAAATAGCGTGTGGCGGAAAATCTAGCTGTTTGGGTCCAGAATCTTGGTCCTCTCTCGTAGAACATGCAAGCAGTTAACTTCTTTCTTAACGCATTTAACAATTTTGCCCACTCTTTAAAAGAACGCATATCTTGCGACGTGGCTGCCTCCAGATGTGTTGTGTTTGGCAAGGCTATAACAATACGAGTAAATGTTTCTAAAATTCACTAAAATCCAGTTGTTTGTTCCTAACTAAGTAGAAATCTTTTAGTAATAAAACAAGCAGTAATTCGGCATTGTTTTTTTAAATTTTAATTTTGAAAAGCGACAGCCCTAGTGTTCATTTATATTTTTTGTGTTCACTGCTTGTCTTATTGCTAACGACTTTTGTTAAGCAAGCAGTTCACTGCATCCCAAGACACGATTCCACTTTGAATTAGCTAAAACACAAACCACTGCGAGAGGGATTAAAAAAAATAGATTTGACGGAATAGGAAGTGTGTTGGAAATATTGGTCACCAAAAACAGGGCGGTGTTCAGTAAATGAAATTCAAAAACACCCTATTAAGATAAGCCATAATCTACTCTCATTTTTCGGAATGCACTTTAAACTGGGTCTATGCAGATTTCGAAAAGGATGTTATGTATTTTAGTTGTTATTTGAATAAGTAATGAATGCAATGATAATGATTTTGAACACGTCAAGCATATTAAAAGCCACATGCCATCGAAAGCCGTGTTTCTTATGACGACATCGTTAGATCACTATTGGTCATGGGGCTATGGCGTCACCTGTTGTGCTGTCTGAAATACGTCAACAAGCATACATTTAATTACAAAAAAAATAGTTTTGGATAGATTTTTTTAATGTGGCATCAGGAAAAGTTGTGATACTCTAATTCACATATTGATCATATTGATCCATATGTACATGTAGTTTTATTAAAGTATATACTTACCTCTTAATTAAAATAAGTATATTAATAAAAACCTTTGCAGTTAAGTTACTCAATCTTCAGATTTTATTTTATTTATATTATGAGGAAGAAATTTTTGACAAGATTGCATATCACCTTTTTAAGCACCTGTATATCATTTATTTTTGGATTTGTGTTCCTATTTATATTGTTACTCATTAGGAATTTAAACATACAAATTCCACTAAAAATCTAAATTCATTATTATTCCTCCATATAATGTGCGCTCCTATTACTTTGCTAGTAATTTTACATTTTAAATTAGCCGAGTTGATTAGGCTGAATACGTCTGGTTGTCAACGTGTTCTTCTAGTGGGTATATAAAACATTAAGCTACAAAGTATTTATAAATGGGACATATATTTCTATCAAGCACTGTACCTGCACAGACACAACATTCTAACTGTTTCTGCTTTCACCCACATACATACTAACGAACTCATATAAAGTATGTGTGCGTGCTAATTTGCTAGAGTCTGCGACTCCATAACAAACAAGTACAGTCGCACACACGTGAAATTCATGACGATCCCCCCATCGCCCGATCCAACAAACATTCGAGTCATCAGCATTGTTCTCTGAAAGCTTCAACTCGCGCAGTGGTTCAGAGAGCTTTTCCAATGACGCCCTCTCTCTCTCTCTTTCTCTCTCTGCACAGATACTTTTTACTTCGCTGCTAAACTTTTTATTGTGTCAGTTTGAATCAGAATCTCAATCAGCAAACATCGTCCAGTGCGGAGACCATCGAAATTAGCAACAATGCCAATTGGTAAGTCGGTGCCCTTTTCAGCATAGTGACGTGAAACTGTTTAAAATGAGTGAAATCACAGTAGAAGGCAAATTATTATTAGAGATTACATGAGAGTCGCCAGACAGTTCCTGGCCTGGGATATGTCCTGTCCAAACACGCCGGGTGTGACAGTGTTCTCAATTGCTTCGCATTCTGTTTGTTTCGCTTGGCCGGCTTCCAAAAATTCTCTGGTGTGTGTATTATATCATTTGCGGTTGTTTTTATACCCTTGCAAGGAGTATATTAGCTATGTCCACAACTTTGGGACAAACTGAAATAAAAATTTTAGCATGTATTCTATAGTGAACATATCAAATTTGGGCATATTATTGATATCATTGTCCTTCAAAAAGGGTAGACTAACAATTTGCAAACTTATCTAAAAGGCGAAAGGAGGCGTAACAGAATCCACAAACTTAAACACCGCCCATTAATCGATTGTTTAGATTTTCATGTTTATGTTTAGATATAGATTTCAACTATTTTACAAACGCCAAATTTGGCATTAAGGTTTCTGTATATCAAGTGTTATTACTTCAATTTTTTAGTGTGTTAGTAGAGGTTTTCAAAAATAATTTCCAAGGTAGTTTGGCGAAAATATTTAACGAATGTACAAACATATGTATTTTCGTATGTACAAACATATGTATTTTTGTATGTATAAACAATTAAACACATTAATATAGAATAGAAGTATGTATAAGCTATGCACATACATATGTTATTTGCTTATTCACGTAAATTAGTCTTTAGAATATATTTTGATAGCCTGATATATAAGTATTGTTTTGGACTGAACAGTAATTTCTTTAGACCCCATCAATAATGAGTCACTTGAAGTCGAAATACTTTCCTATCTTTCCTTGAACTTTAGCAGCAATCAATAAGAAGCAAACTGGGCTGATGGTTGACCTCGGGGTGCATAAAAATGATGTCATTCTCGGCTAAAGCTGATGGAAAATTTGAACAAACATTCAACAAATACATTTACATGTACTATATACATATTTGTAGGTTTCTATTAAGTATCTATCTACCTATTCACTTGTGTAAATACGTTCGCATTAAGACATGCGAAAAGGTTCTCGCGCCTAACCGCGCTGAGAGCAAGCTCAGTCGCATACACGCACACACACCCATTAATGCCTATGAGATACTCTTGACATCATCTCAGCACCAAGCCGGGCTCTCAGTTGAGCTGAACAACAAAGCGAGTAGTTTTGTTGCTAGAACATACTACGAAATGAGCGGCGACAAAGCCGAAAATGACATCATGCGAATAAAATGCGTCATTTTGCACAACAAGAAACAAAAACATACTGACCAAGCATACATATGAATGTGTTCTACTATAATTTCGTCAGTCTGCACTGCACAACACTGAATTTGAAAACCAAACGATCGCTACAGTCGGACTTGACCCATAGTAAGATACCCATCGTCCATCAAACAAAAACACTGACTAGCGTACATTTGAAAAAAAAGGTCGATACTAAAGCCAACATATATGTCTAAGTCATATACATACATATATGAGTCGCATACAATCCGCATCAAAAAACTAAACAAGCACGAAAGCTACATCGTGCGTACCCGACTGTGATAAACCCGCTACCCACCTTATCAAATTGGCTTTTGAATTTATATAAATAAATTTTATGTTTAGCATATATTTACATAGAAATGCTTCCGAATGCGAACAACACTTAAGCACAATGTTTATATACAATGTTGATATGCTAATATACAAATTATAAATATACAAATATACTCCAGACAACTCCATATTATTTCTTGAATAACTTTTATGTGAATTATTTGATCACCACCTAATTTGCAGAAATAATTTGGGGGTAAAAATGTGATAATTATTGCGTTTATCAAAACTGTACTGTACTGTTAAAAATTACGAATGCATTTTGGTTTTTATTGATTTATTTCGCCCCCGAAATAAGTTTGTCAAAAGTTGACATAGCTCAAAATTCATTACTGAAATATAAAACTACAATATAACTCATATTAAATTCGTGAAAAACTCATATAATTTTTATAAATTGAAATTTAAATTATAATTATTATAAAATATTGCCGTCCTAAGACAAGTAAGACATTAGCCATATAATTTTTAAACAAAATGCAAACATGAATGAAAGAATTAAAATGATGTAAATTATATTGTTACAGAAATCAATACACCCGATAAGTTGGAATATCAGTTCCTTCCAGCTAGTGGAGGAGTGTTCACCTTCAAGGTACGCTCTCCAAAAGACGCCCACTTGGCTCTGAGTCCAGGCCCCCAAGCGGGTACTCCAATTTATGAGATCTTCATTGGTGGCTGGGAAAACAGCAAGTCGGTCATTCGTAAGGATGGTCAGAAGCCCGATGTCGTTGAGGTTCCAACACCCGGCATTCTGGATGCTGGAGAGTTCCGTGGTTTCTGGGTGCGTTGGTACGACAACGTCATCACTGTTGGTCGTGAAGGTGATGCCGCTGCCTTCTTGTCCTACGATGCCGGTGAGCTGTTCCCAGTGAACTTTGTAGGCATCTGCACGGGCTGGGGAGCCAGCGGAAACTGGCTGATTGACGGTAAGAAATTCGGAATAATGTATTGATTTCAACCAATTTAAACCCATAAAACATATTCAACAGACGCAGCGCCATCGGCTCCCGTCCTGGGTTTCTCTGCGCCGACTGGAAGTGGACCCGGTTGCTGGGTGGCAGCAGCCAACGGCGAAGTACCACCCAATGCAGTGCAAGGTGGCTTCGACAGCAGCGAACAGTTGTATATCGCACGTGCTCGTCATGAAGGCGACTTGATTCCCGGAAAGCTGCACCCGTCCCATGGCGTTACATACATTGCCTGGGGAGGTGGCGAACACGGCCACAACGAATACGAGGTTCTCTGCGCCGGAGGCGGGCAATGGATCCCCGTGGAGGCTGGTAACATTCCACCCAACGCCGTGCCTGCCGGCGAGACTTCCGAGGGCGAGCCCCTCTTTATCGGACGCGCTACACACGATGGCACAGTCACAGTCGGTAAAGTGCAGCCATCCCACGGATGCTGCTACATCCCCTATGGCGGCGAGGAGTTGGCCTACAAGGAGTTCGAGATTTACGTTTCGAACTAATGCTGGATTGCTAACAGCGCAAGCAGCCGTAATGTATTTAATTGTTGAACTGTGCATCCAAGATGCCTCTCAGATCTGCGCACTGATAATTGAATTGAATTCACCGTTGTTTCGAAGCCCAAATGACACCTCTTCCGCTATTATGTATTTAACATATTGTTGTCAATCTCATTACTTTCGTACTTTTGATGAATCTCAAAAGCAGCAAACAGTTTTAACTTCTTTACGATTGTACAGTCTTTTACTGAAGTGTTATTAAATAAATTTTAAATTTAAGAGTAATTTCATATACTGCATTTGTTTTAATTGCTGTGCCCTTGTACTCTAAAGGTTGTTAACTCCACCTTTATTGATACTCTTATACTCTGTGTTTTCATGTATCTTTACTTGGGGAATCCAAACAATAGAAGCGTCTTAAATGATGGCCGATCAATTTTTTGTCACCTTACTGTGCGAGTATAACTTGTTTCTGTACATGTCAGTCTAAGATTTAAAATATCGGGTTTGATTTAATTTTCTGTCCGGGTCAAATAGTTCAATATCCTGAATGCCACCAGTTCAGTAATCGTCTTCTATTGGAAAACGTCGGCAGATTTCAGAAATGGCAATGGAAGATTTAACGTGTTAAGTATCGAGCCAAACCTGTGCACCCATAACTATGACTTTATTAGAGCATCCCAAACTGACACAAATATTATTAACAAATGCAAGGATAGACAATGACTTAGACTTTATTAGCCAGGCCATTCGAAGGTCTTAGCTGGTTGGAGTGAAGGTTCTGTTTAGTCCTCCCAAATGGCCATACCCTCGACTCAGCGAAATAACTTTGTCACGGTTTTGATAGCTTGGATGTTGACTGGGAATATCCAAACCAAAGAGGCGGTATAGAGGATGACCTGTCTAATATTGTCACTTAATTCACGAATTACAGAACGCGTATGTCGATCATCAATCTAACTAAGTAGAACATTTACAATTTCCCGCCTACTGCACAAAATCATTTCTATGGGTAGGTGCTCTTGCTGAGAAGCTCGTGCTTCCAGGATCACCGACTTTTGGGAAAGTTGCCGCAGGGCCTTACACCGATGAGCCTGGACTCATTACGATTCAATAAAGTAGCTTCAAAGTAACTGGACGCCAGCCTATGATGATTAAATAAGGCACCCTACGCTTACTCTGGGAATCAATGGGTCAGTTATGACAATAAGTAAATTATTGAGATAACATTTTGCCGGCGAAATTTAGTCGTTTTTTTCCGGCGAACTTGTGACGTCACTGAAACTACTCGCGGCGATCTTATAACGATTTAGAACGACATTAGTTCGCCAAGTTAAGAACGACATTTTGCGGTCGGTGAACTTTAGTCGCTCTTAAGCGTCAGTAGAACGCGCGAACTTGTATATGTATACATATGCAGATATATATGCATGTATGGACATACATACTTTATGCGCTTGGTAAAACTTGCTCGTCGAAAGCGCCGCTCAGTGCTGATTTTGGTAAAGGTTAAATAGCTGCCTACATCTCCGATTTTTGTAAAAATTTTGGTAAAGGTTAAATAGCTGCATACATCTCCGATTTTTTTTTAAAAATTTTTTCACTGCTAGGACTATATTTATCATGAATTAAGGTGAAAGAATTATTTGGCGGTCGCTTCTAGTTTTTTTTAATTAAATTTGGGAAATAATTAATTTTACATGTAAATCGGAGATGTAGGCAGCTATTTAACCTTTACCTTATTTGGTGGCCTGAAAATGAAAAAATCAATTATTCCATTTATTTTTTGAAAATTCTAAATGATTTCTTACCTCTGTTTTAATTGTTTAATGAGCTTTATAAAGAATTCTGAAAAGAGGGGAACATGTTTTAAAAAATATCTAGAATTATCGCTTCCCGCAATTTTTAAAATTCTCCCGTAGTCGGCATTCAAAAACCACCAGATTTGACGGGAAAAAGCGGAATTAAAAGTTGTAAACAAATCAAGTGTCAACGAAATTTGTCAATCTATAAACAGAAGCCTTAACATCAGATAGTTTACTTTTTACAAAGTGTCAGCACTGTACGTAATGATTACGTAGCGACCCACACTTTGTTGCAATACTGCCGACGTTGCCGAACGGATGCGATAAACAAATCGCCAACAGAGGGACACCCAATTCCATTCTTATTCCATTCCCATTCATTCCTATCCATAAGTCAAGCATTGTTCTACTTAAAAGTTACAAATAAATTCATTCTTATACTTACCACGAAAGTGCAAAGAAGTGTTTACATTCATTCTTACGAAGACACACCCGACTCTCAAATGATAACATAGGACAACTGAAGTATTCATATGGTATCCATTCCTACGAGGACACACTCTACCCCCAAACGATTACTCTCGCGTCGTGACGAAAAACGAAAAGTGTAAGTCGCGAATAACCGTGTTCCGTTAAATAAAACGGAAGACTCCCATCCACAGTGGTGGCCCTAAAAAACAACGTAAAGGCAACTCATAGCCTTCAAAGACCAACGCCGTGCAAGGCCCGTCCCCACGGAACCTTCCGAAGGAAGTATCGCACCTGGATCCTCAGTAGATGCAGCAAACTGGACCAAATTCAGACGATCGGGAAGGATGGCAACTATAACCTACTTGTAAGATAGTTTTAAGAAAAATTTAAAGAAAATTCACAATTCAAATCGAACAAAAACTTAAAAGAAAATTAGAACATTAACAATACCAATTAAGCATATTTAAAAAAAAAATGTATATATGTATAAGAACGTGAAATTTGAACATGAATTTTGTTGAATCACTTTCACTGGAAAAGAGTATATTTAAAAATAAATCTTTTTGCGAACTAACACTTACGACAACACACTTTCTATTTTTATAAGCCTGAATTAATACGACATATTCTAAATTTTTGAAATTTCCGTGACCGTTAATGGCAAATCCTAATAACCTAATTCAGTAAGCCAGACAGAACAAAATAGAGTCAATATGAACTAACAAGAACTTAACGCACACATTGGTAGAATAGTTTCAGAAGCTATTGCTTCTCAGGTTCCCCAATTAATCAGACAATAAAATAGCCCGAATAGTTATTTTTTAGATGTATCAAACCAAATAATTCAGCTCAACATCGGGCAAATCTTAACGATTTAGATAAAATACCGGATGTAGTTAAAAGCATCCGAGAGTTCTCAGGCGACCGCGGAGAATTTAGTTCGTAGAACTCTTCTTCTCTCTTCCCCGTGAACGGACGTGTTTTTTTCTGCGCCTCGATTTTTTCGCGTTTTTATTAAAAACAACCGGTGTTTTATAAATCTTTTTTTTAAGACCGATCTTCTTTTCATAGCCCGTTCACGACGCGTGTGCATGCCTTTCAAATTAGTCAAACTAATCTTTGTTTGCTAATTTTATATTTTTTCTGCATTGGTTCTGCTCCTCTGGTTTACATCTTTACTCTTTTCGGTAAGCAACGTTGTTGTTAGTGGCTCACCGCTATTACTCTCTTTCTTATCTATCCTAATTCTTTGAGCGCGCCTAAGCATCTCTCACGCTTTGCCGCTCTCTCTACTGCACTGTTGTTGTTTGATCGTTTTTGCTCTCTTTGCTCTCTGCCTTTTGCGCGCGCCAATATCTTTTTCTTGCGCACATAACTCTTTTTCTTGTTTTTGTTTTGTTTTCTTTGCGGCTGTTTTGAATTGTTACAGTAGGTGTCCCCTATAATGGACGCATTGATTTGTTTTAAAAAATCCTGCCTTAAGCAGGTGACGGCTGCCCAGCCAAGCATTTCGTGTTGGCTATGTGATAACGTAGTACACGCGAAGTGTGCCGGTTTTTTTGGCACGACGGCCGATGCCGTAGCCAAGCGCACTGGGTTGCGTTATTGCTGCGATATGTGTAGGGAAGTGGAGGGCGAAATTTGTTCGTTTATGCGGCAAACAAAAATTGGATTTAGGGGACTGCTTGGAAGTTTTCGCACACTATCCGACCAGTTCTCAGCGCTCGATTCATCTTTCAATAACCTTAAGTTATTGAACGAATCCCCAAAGCGTAAAAAATCCACCCGCATAGAGGAGCCTATTATCGCCACCCAGCTCACTATAATTGACCAGCCAGGTACGCCAATGACACAGCCGGTAATGTCGTTCACCAATCCCCGATGGTAACGAGATCTGCGGCTAAATCAATTTCGATTCCCGAAAATGTCATTGAGTGTATGCAACCAGTGACGCCCACATGTTCCGTTATGTCCGCTGTGGTCTCGTTGCCCGTGCCACAGAAAATAGTGTTACCTAAGGCATGTTCAAGTTCTGGCTTACCAGAAGAGAGCCTGTGCTCTGGAATTATACCTGAGGCGCCTAAAAAGATTATAGGTGTTCCACAAAAGAAACAGATTTTTGTTTCTAGGCTTGCCCCTGACCTCACATCAAATGATGTTAAAATAAGTGCCCCAAACGAACTCTCAGGCATGTTCGGCTAAATTTTGGCCGGAACATGTAATGGTTAAAGAGTTTGAAGCAAGGAAAAAGAAAAATCGCCCACCGATTAAACTTCCTTTGCCTCCTCTAGCAGCAGCCCAAACAAAACCAAATAAAAAAAACTAACAAGCTCCTTAACTCTTTCATATCAAAATGTTAGAGGTCTCTGTACTAAACTTTCAATTTTATACTTAAACAGTCTTTCTTTTTCTGCCCAAATTGTTGTGTTTACTGAGACTTGGTTAAAGCCGGAGATCCTTAACTCCGAAGTCTTTCCAAATAAGTACACAACCTACAGGTGTGATCGACCTGACCGACGTGGTGGTGGAGTTCTAATTGCAGTTGATTCCACCATCAACTCGGAACTTTTAGAACCGGAGATTCAATAAGGCATTGTATTACTCTGTGTAAAATTACACTTTCCCGGTTTTTTTTCATTATATAACCTGTTCCTATATTCCGCCGTCGTCGGAATTATCAGTCTATTTGCAACATTTGTCTGCAATACAGGCCATATTTAATCTGTTATCAGACAGGGATCAATTTTTAGTCCTGGGTGTTTGACATGTCATTGTCACAGGTCAATCATGTCTTAAACAGTAGTAACAGATCGTTAGACTTATGCTTTGTCTCGGATCCATCTAGAGTGAGTCTAAACAAGACTCAACCACTTTCTTTTCCTGAAGATCCATACCATCCCACTCTTGAAGTTACTTTTGATTTTGGTGCATGTATGGATAAGGGTGAAAAACTGTGTAATCGTGTACGCTGCTTTAGAAAAGCAGATTTTAACTTATTAAATGGGATGATTTCCCAATTTGATTGGTCAGAATTGTATTCGTCTACTGATATTTTAGTAGCGACCAATATTTTCTATAACACAATTAACTACTTTTTAGATATTTGTGTTCCGTGCTTTTATCCAACTTCCTCGAGTAAGCCGCCATGGTTTACAAGAGCGTTGTCACGGTTAAAAAATTTAAAGTCAAGCTTATTCAAAAAATATAAAATAATAGCTCATCCTCTGCCTTTTCGCGTTACTTAAGCGCGCGGTCAGATTTTACTGACTTGAACGCGAAATGTTATAAGAACTATTTAACTCCTTGTAAGGCTCAGTTTATTCAGAACCCCAAACAGTTTTATAGTTTCGTTAACACGAAGCGTAAGTCTACCGCATTTCCAACTAAATTAACGTTTGAAAATGCTAGTGCAGATACCGACCAAGCCATGGCCGATACGTTTGCAAAGTTTTTTCAAACGACTTATTCTCCCTCTACACAGAGAACTCACTCTTATCCATACAACATTCCAAGTTCAAATGGTATCTTCTCTCCCTTTTTAAACGAAAGCTCATTGGTAAAGGATCTCTCTTTAGTAAAGCCAGTCTTCTCACCAGGCCCTGACGAAGTTCCTCCTTGTATACTTCGATTCTGTGCTATACGAGGGTCGTTTGATAAGTCCGTGACTTTTTGTATTTGCCGCGCACCTGCTCTAAATACAACACTGCTCCTGTCAGCAGTTATCGATTAACAGCTGACTGTAAAATTTTGAGAAAGCTGCGTTTTTTGGTTTGCGTTTTATAGGCATTGAAAGCAGACGATCTCGATCTCCATTTTCGTTAAAATTCACGAGATCACCTGCTCTAAATACAACACTGCTCCTGTCAGCAGTTATCGATTAACAGCTGACTGTAAAATTTTGAGAAGCGTTTTTGGTTTGCGTTTTATAGGCATTGAAAGCAGACGATCTCGTGAATTTTAACGAAAATGGAGATCGAGATCGTCTGCTTTCAATGCCTATAAAACGCAAACCAAAAAAACGCAGCTTTCTCAAAATTTTACAGTCAGCTGTTAATCGATAACTGCTGACAGGAGCAGTGTTGTATTTAGAGCAGGTGCGCGGCAAATACAAAAAGTCACGGACTTATCAAACGACCCTCGTATCTCTTAGTAAGCCATTGCTCAAACTATTTTCGCTGTCTTTAGAAACTTCAGTCTTTCCTTCCATTTGGAAGGAATCTTTCATTATTCCCTTGCTTAAAAAGGGCAGCAATCTGATGCAAGCAATTATAGAGTTATCTCTAAATTGTCGGCTATACCCAAACTTTTCGAGAATGTTATAACTCCTCACTTGCAACATTTCTGTAGATCCGTTATCTCACCTTTTCAACACGGATTCATTAAAAGTCGTTCTACTACGACAAACTTGCTTGAGCTGACATCCTTCGTGGTAAAAGGATTTCAGGAAAATTTTCAGACTGATGTTATTTATACTGATTTCAGTAAAGCTTTTGACTCAGTAAATCATTCCCTTTTGGCACATAAGCTTGACCTTCTTGGTTTTTCACCAAAACAACTTAGTTGGATTGTAAGCTATCTGACTGACAGAACTCAAAGAGTCCTCTTTAAAACCACCCTTTCAAACCCAATTCATGCCACATCTGGTGTTCCTATAAGGGAGTCATCTTGGTCCCCTACTTTTTACACTTCATCAATGACCTTCCCCTGGTCATACGTAACTCCCGTACTCTTATGTATGCGGATGATGTTAAGCTTTGCTACCAATTTAAAGACGACCACTTTCACTCAAACTTACAAACCGACCTAAATAGTTTCAATTCTTGGTGTTGTGCCAATTTCTTAAACCTGAACAGCTCTAAATGCAAGCTGATGACATTCTCTCGAGCCAGTCCGAAGTTTGCTTCTTATTCTCTTTGTGGTTGTGCCTTGGAAAGAATCACCCTTGTTGATGATCTGGGGGTCCGTTTGGACCGAAAACTAAAGTTTTCAAGTCATATAACTAATATGGTCAATAAAGCCATGGGTGTCCTAGGCTTTATCAAGAGATGGTCTAAGGAGTTCGACGATCCTTATATTACAAAGACCCTTTACGTTTCACTTGTTCGTCCTATTCTCGAATACGGTTCATGCGTATGGTGTCCCCAGTACACTATTCATAAGGAACGCATCGAATCTGTACAGAGGAATTTCTTACTTTTTGCCTTACGCGGCCTTAACTGCTACTAAATCTGCCTTCCCTAACTTACCGCAAAACCATGCTAGGGGTCGTATTTATTAACAACCTTATGCAAGGTGACATTGATAGTGAGGCCTTGGTAAGGCAGCTACACTTCTCTGTTCCTTGCAGAAGTACTCGCTATTTCCTTCCACTAACACTTCCTTATTGTAGATCGAACTATGCACTGCATGATCCTTTCAGGGTATTATGTTCGGACTACAATAAGCTCCAACACGTCATAGCTAGCACTAACACTATCGCTGCTATGAAGTCCTTAATTCTTTCCTATCTAGCACGTAATGTAATTAGTATTAATCTTCCTCGATATTCTATTCCTATTTGCATGCCGCGTTCTATCGCCTCTTCTTTTTTAGAATTTCTCCCCGCGTTTCTACTCGCGTTTCTATTCGCTTTTCTATTCGCGTTTCTACCGCGTTTCCGTGTCGTCCGTTATGCGACGGTGCCTCTCGGTCGGTTAGGCGGGAGGTGGACTTCGTTTGGGTTCCGCGCGCAACAAGCATCGGCTTGGTGTCGTTGGACCACTTGTTAATACAGTCATTGTATTCAACGTCCAATAATAAAAATAAAAAAAAAGTGCGTAGATAGAATCATACAGAACTACGCGGCATTGCTAAATATTTCGGTATAATACATACCATAAGAAACAAAATTGTTGGCAATGCCGACACAGCCTTAGAATCCTATAACGTGGATTGAGAGGAGACCTACCTCGCCTTCTTGGAATGAAAGAGCCTGAAGATCTACCTCAAGCTTTGCATCTATGTTTGAAAATCGATTACCAAAAATATCGATCAAACTATGCTACAGGCAAAATTCAATCTACGGTCTTCCGACCAAACCAAAAACCAATACCAATGCCTAGAACTCAATACTTGAATAATTCGACTCCTCGAGCACCTCAAAACATGCCTCAAAGAGTACCAATTGCTCAACAATATAGCAGACCAATGCACAACATGAAATTCTTTAGGAATCAAGCACCAATACAACTACCGTACGTAAAACAGCCATACGCACAGCAACTATACGCAAAACAGCCGTTCAGACCAAACCAAACTTTCGTACCGAATCGCCCCACGGCACCAAAACCGCTGCCCCGTCCTGAGCCTATGGACGTGGACCCCAGCATCCGCACAGACCACCGAACTCTGAAATGGGTAAACGACCGGGAAACCCCATTCCCCTTGTTCCACAGGATGACAAACAACATCGTACTTTCAATATAGAAAGTAACGAACAAAATAATGACACTACTACACCTAGTAGCAATGACCAGAACACAGAAAACGAACAAACAGAATATGAACAGTTAGCGTACAGCCAAACAGACTCAAACGAATACGGACAAACGTTAGACGACAATAATTGAAAAGATCCGAATTATCAATACGGAAAATAATAGGGAAAGTAAGGAAACAAGAATAGAAACAATTTTGTACACATACAACCATAAAACTAAACATAATACAACCAAACAAATACAGGCTTACATACGCAGGCACACCTACCTATGACTCTCATAAAGTTAAAGAAAACAAAATTAACAAGCTTAATGAGAACCGAAAAATTTATGAAGTTGACACAAAATATAGAGAAGTCCCTATAACGCGCTCGAAATCCAAAAATCCCTATAGAAAAACAGGCAGAATTGAACAACTAGATGAAAAACATTATAACGAAAATAATAGAGGCCAAAATGTAACACACTATAAAGGTAAAATTAAAAAGAAAAAAATGTTAAAAGCAGCAAATACTTACAGCCGACCGACACCCATTCATCGGACTCATAATTATTACCTAATTAAAAAAAAAGGAAAGAGAAAAGAACGGAATACGTATAACAAAACGTAATAAACGAGGACTGTTCAACTTTGTAGGCTCTAATTACAAATTCCTTTTCGGTACACTAGACGAAGACGACAGACAAAATTTTGAACACCAAATTTTATCTCTATCCCAAAGCACCGTTCAGATTAGCAGTCTAAATAACGTTATTAACAACCTTAATAACGGTATTCAAATGATAAATACCCACTCAGAATCTGTAAAAAAATAACAAAAAATCTCCCTTTTAATATTTAATATCGAACACTTTACTGAGTGAATTTAAGACATCGAAATGGGTTCATAATTAACCCGATTAGGAATATTCAATCAAAACCTTCTTAAGCACGACAACCTTGGTAACGTTAACTACAAAAATTTAAAGGACATAAAAACTTCTGTCTGGTATAATACAGGTACTAACGAAATTTTCCTAATGTCTCGTATCCCCACAATCACAGTTGAACAGCCTACTTCCCTTATCACCGCTTACCCAGACAAAAATGGACAAAGTATTAACGGAAATTTAGAAGGCAAATTCTATCTACACAATAATAATGTTATAAATACACAATCTTAAAATGTTATTAAAGACCATTGTTTTGCTAGTATAATCAAACACGAAACACCAACGTGTACTTTCCAAAAATACCGTAAGCCATTTTTTATCCAACACATTAAGCCTAACATACTAATAACATGGAACATGACCAGAGAAAAACTTAACCAAAATTGTAACAATCAAGAAATTTTTATTGAAAATAACAAAATTACAACAAAAATATATTATATAGTAACATATCCATTCTACACCTACACTACACAAAACTCAAGCTGTAAACACAACTCCCCTTCCACATACATAATTCTAAACAAAACTTCCCCAATTACTCTAAGCATAAACATGTAAAACTATACCAATGTACCACAGAACAAAAGCACTTCGATTAACCTTGGTCGTCGTTCACATACGTCACCCTCACCATAAAAGTCCGTTCTCACAAATATCATAAAATCTGCGACATAAACAATTGTCCCCCAAAGTCCGCGACATAAACAATTGTCCCCCAAAATTCGGAGACAATAACAATCGTCCCCAAGGCTACTCGAATTCGATCTTCGATCACTTAGCCTCGACCACTTGGCGCGCCAAATAATAAAAACAAACTATCCGAGTTGGCTCTCACGCACTCGTCTCAGGATTCTCCAGTTACCACTACTTTTCGGGAATCTCTTTCTCCTCACGAGAATAAGAGTTTACAAACTCAAATTCTCCTAAATCTTCGCTCTTTGGCTAAGCCAAATTGCCTATAAAAACTCAAACGCGCCTCCAGGCGCTAGTTCAATACTGAGTACGCTATCAAACGCGATAGCACTGCCTAACGTTGATATTAGAGGTATATTATCCCAACCCCGAGATAATCCAAAGGCTTCAGTTCTTTTTGATAAAATTGAATAAAAAGTGTAAATTATTATTACAAAACCAACTTTGTGTCGTAATTGGCGCAGCCGGTAGGATTCTCAAGTAAAATCGTGCGACTCGTTCCAAAAACTAATCTAGTGACAAAGGAGTCTTGTACGACCAAGACTTATCCTTTAAAGAGATTAGACCACACGAATCGGCGCTATAGTGAACGCGAATCGTAATACGACGAAAACTTAGAATCTGCCAAAGAACCACGTGAGTCGGTAGTTGACATATACGAGTCAACTTACTGCAAACCCTCATACTATAAAAACACAAACCCTATCACTAACTCTATCACTACAACAAATGTGCAAAAACCAAAAACTCTATCACTACAACAAACTTCAAAAAGTATAACAAATGATAACGATGTCAACGGAACAAGTTAAACTACTGTCGGAAACACAATTGAGTCAGGCCTTGAGTCAAATAAGACAAGTGCCTTCATTCAGTGGCAGTACCCAGGAGCTCAGTGCCTTCATCCGAAGGATTGAATTCATACTATAATTATACCCAACGACGGACACCAGGCAACAACATGTGTGCTTCAGCGCAATCGAAATGCAGTTGGCAGGAGATGCTCAGAGGGTATCGCAATTATCTGGAGCCAGGACTTGGCCGGACCTGATGAATGCTCTTATCAGCGAGTATATTATTTTTATTTTTTATTTTTGACAGAAGGAGTCTCCCAACAGAGAAGGCGCGAGGCGCTGCGACCAGAATGATCTTTTGTGCCTATAAGGCTCTCCCTATCTTGACAAAAGCCGCTCAGCTTCCCTGATGAAGCCTAGCAGGTCTTTCGTCGAGGAATGGACAATTTGCTTGGGAACTGCGATTTCCACGTGCAAATGTTTCCTCCTACTCCAAACCAAGGCTGGACAGTCACACAGTATGTGCTTGGTTGTTTCGTCGTCCTCTTTACAGAGCCTGCACTCTGCATCAGAAGATAGACGCATTTTCGTTAGGTGATAGTTCACCAGATGATGGCCACTGAGGTAGCCAACAAGGAGATAGAGATCTCTCCTGGAGAGTGAGTCTGTTCTGCGCTTAACCAAGGGATTTGTAAGCTCTCTAGCCTGCCTCATCCCTGGTAGGAAGAACCAATAGCGTTCGGTCAACCTATCTGCCCATGTTTTCACAAGGGATGAGACAGTTGACCACCCTACGCCGCAGAAGGGTTCGGGGCCAAGCAGAGGGGCTGATGACCCCGCCCTCGCTAGCTCATCCGCTAGCTCGTTGCCCTGGAGCCCAGTGTGTCCAGGTACCCAAAGGAGGGTAACTTTGTTTTTGTTGGACAGCCTCTGGAGGCAGTTCCAGCAGTCAGCCACCATACATGAACTTACTCTCTTTGAGGAGAGGGCTAGTATGGCAGCTTGGCTGTCCGGATTGGAAGACCGTGGGCCACTTGCCCATGGCAATCGAGGTTTTGGAGTTGGGACCATGTATCCCGGCTCAGTTTTTGACCCGTCGGTATACCAGTGTATGCCGTGAGGGTCGCTGATGGGGTTGCCAGCATCCCAGTCCTTCCGGTCTGGGATGAGGGTTCTGAATTTTGCACCAAAGAGGAGTTCCTTGGTCATAGAATCTGATCTAGTGCAGATCTCTAAGCCAGAAATGTCTTTGATAAGTCTAGCATGCCCTGATTCGGTAGCTAGAAGCCCAGATTGGAGCTTGATTCTAAGAAGACTCATTGCAGCGATTTCTTTTGTTTTGATATGCAGCGGAGTCAGATTAAGGATTGACTCCATTGCTGCTGTGGGACAGGTGCGAAGTGCACCCGTCAAAGAAAGGCAAAGTAGCCTATGCAATTTATTGCATTTGTTGATGGCCACCTCACAATTGCAGTGTAGGTGACGATGGGTCTTACCATCATCTCAAATAGCAACCGGATGTTACAGGATTTGAGACCCCAGGTTCTACCAAAGAATCTTCTACGTGCCCACATGGCATGAGTTGCCTTTGATAGAGTATTGTTTAGGTGGGAATTCCAGTTTAGTCTTTTATCAAGGGTCACCCCTAGATATTTAACCTCGCTGGAAAGACCCACAGAGGAGCCGCCAATATTCAATTGACCTATGTCAATAGAATAGCGCTTTGTGAAGGGAACAATAATTGCCTTTTGGGGATTAATGCTGAGACCTATGTACATCTACGCACCTTCTGCTAACCGTGTTCAGAACTGATTGCATTAGCTCTGTCACGGTGTTGGCAAATTTCCCGTTCACTATTAGAGCCAGGTCGTCCGCGTAGCCGATTTCTTGCACGCCCTGGTCTGCGAGAATGCTTAGTAGTTCATCAATTACTAGAGACCAGAGTAGGGGAGATAGGACCCCTCCCTGGGGACATGGGGTGGCTCTGACAGCGGAGTTCTTGAGGATGAGTTTGACTCTGCCGAAGCGGAATTTTACGATCCCCTTAAGCTCCGTCAGAGCCTTATACGACATCTCGTCGACCATCATCGCGAGGTGTGTCGTGTTGCCGTTAAGGCCGTGTTGCACAACCCGCCAAAGCTCCGTTGAGAGCTCACAGTTCTGAATACCCAAGTATTCTACAAAGTCGGCGGGTGTGAAGGTAGCGCTGTTGGGGAAGTAGCCTCTTACGAGGTGAGCTCTTGGGAACTCAGTTTCCTCCAACAGCTTTATATCAAGGCCGCTGATGGACCTGATATGTCCAAAAGCTTCCCTGACCCAATTGGCAGCGCTGCTGTTCTCGCACACCAAGAGCAGCCATTCATTTCGGGGGATACAACCCTCGAAACCTGGGCCGACTTGTGATGTGAAAGGCAGCCGCATCGCCTTAAGGATACTCTCTTGCACCGTGGCCATATGCTCCGGTGTAAGAGGTTTAGCGGGGTCAGCCGAAGTGAAGCCCAATTTCACCCTGCTTGCCACTTGGCTGAAAAGTGGCTTAGTGGACTCTACATGAGTCTTTTTGGGCTTCTTTGAAGACCCTTGGGGTTTGGGGATAGTGTCGTCACCGCGCATCCGCTTAGCCTTGGTTTCCGCGGGGGGCGCAGTGGCGATGGCAAGAGCCTCTGCTCTGCTCGAACCTTTTGCGAGTGCAGCTTTGAAGAGCTTCTTCTCGCGGGTCTTCAGTTTGACGAAGGCGTTCCCTGAGTCCAGTCGCAGAGTCTGGATTTGGGAGCTTGCTTCCGTGAGGCCTGACCTCTGAGAGGCCACGGAAGCGTCGTCGGCAAAACTGATCAGGTCACCTTCAACTTCGGCGTCGGAGGACATCACCTCGACGGTCTGCTGCATGACTGAGCAGTTGTTGGACGAGAAGGCAGCACTAGCAAACTCAGTGTCCAAGGGAGTTCGTGGCCTGTCCGAGTCCCCCGGAGTACTAGGGTCGAGACCCGTAGTATTGGGGGTGGAAGCCAGCAGCCCAATGGCTGCAGTGCTGGTGTTGGGGTCTGCCGTGAAGGCACCCTGGGTTGATGCGTTCAAAGCTGCATCAGGCTTGGTTGTAAAATTGTTCAGATCCATAAAATTCCCACGAGTAAGCGGGAAGGGAAGGTCATCCACGACACAGCCCGCTTGCCGTGGGAAGTCTAAATGAAACTGGAGGGCGACAGGTATCCAGAGTCCGCATTCTAGAGACCGGGCTACCCCCCGGCCATGCATCCCTTAGCGTATGCTCTTCCGCCTTGGATTGGGGTGATTTATAGATTCACGATCTTCGCCCGACTACAATTAGTCAGCACCCCTAGCAGAGACATGACCGTGCTAGGGGCCTGCTTCCAGCCGTCCTCGCGTGGAGAGTATAGCCGCACTTCCGTCAGTAGGAGCAAGGACGGCACGTACCCCAGCCAAAACTGTGGTTACATGTGGTTCCCCTTGCTTTCTCTGACGGCTGACGGCCATCAGCGAGTATAAGACGCAAACACCATGTGAGGAATTACTTCGCCGCCTTTATAATACCCCTTTCGCTGGAAGTATCCGTAAGTTCGTAGAAGACCTAGAGACTAAGTCATTCATTATTTCCAATAAGTTAATGTTAGAAAACAATGTTAGCAACACGATATTATACACAAATGCCTTGAATAACACGGTCAAAGATGTTATAATGAGGAAATTAACCGATAGATTGTTTATGACCCTAGCTAGGCACGATATAACAACTGTGTGCAAACTTAAACAGGTAGCACAGCAAGAAGGCGTTTACGAAACGGTCTTCAACGATAGAACAAAACCACAGAACAATTCTAACTCAAATACAAATTCACCACAAAACTCCAAGAATAAGGGAAACTATCAAAATTTCTCAAACAATGCCATGCATAATGCAAGCAAATCGAATCAGAACACCCATTCTAAGCCTGCTGAACCTAATTCGCAAGATATGAATGAGTTCAAACAGAAATTAAGCCATGGTAGAGCCCAGAACCCCTTAAATCATCAACAGCAAAATAATAGTGCACCAAACCCTCCAGTTAAACGGCAAAGAGAAAGCACCAGTGGCCAGTATAAAATGGACACAGGTGAAAATTTTCTTCAACCAGCCTCGGAGTCGGAAAGCGACTCAGAGGAAGAGGAAACCCGTTCTTAAAAATTAAATTAAATAACATCACCCTCAAATGTTTAATAGACACCGGTTCGTCTATTAACATCATGAAGCAAAACTTCTTTAACTTTCCTATTAAAACTTCCAAAGTAAAAGTCCATACTATAAATGGCATCATAGTTTTGAACCAAAGCGTTTCATTTCACCCAAGCAAACTTTGCCCCAATAAGCAAATTTTTTATATTCAAAACTTTTCTGAGAAATATGATTTGCTATTAGAAAGAAATTATTTAGAGTCAACTAATGCTCAAATCGATTATTCAACTCAAACAGTCATTATAAATGGCTATCCTTTCAAAATGTGGTACGACCACATCCACACAGATGAATCAAAGGCTACCAATGTGTACCCTAAATCATCTAAAGCAGAGGAAAACCCTCTAACTACCCTAACTAAGGAGAAAACCCTCCGAAAATCAAAAGGAACCCCTTTAATCACTTCAAACCCTCCGAAAATTTAAGCGGAAATCCCACTTAAAATCAGATAAGTCCAAGGTTAGCAATGAGTGACCCAAGTTATCTAAATTAGAAGAGTTCAAGACTACCAATGAGTGTCCCAAGTCTTCTAAAAATGAGGAAAACCCTCAAAACACCCCTTACATAGAAGAAGCCCTTCTAGCAACCTCCTCTAACTACACCTTAGACGACGAGTTAAGAGAGTCCAATGTATTTAGATCAGAACATCTAAATGCAGAGGAAAGGGAGCAACTTTCGCAAGTCTTGCTTGAATATAGTGATATTCAGTACAAGGAAGGTGAAAATTTGACCTTCCCCAGAACGATTAAACACTCTATTCACACAAAGCACGAAGACCTTATCTACAAAAAACCTTACAAGTATCCTCAAGCTTTCGACCTAGAAGTCAACAGACAAATTAACGAAATGATTGAACAAAAGAAAATTAGAAAATCTAAGTCTCCTTATTGTTCTCCAATTTGGATTGTCCCCAAGAAAGGTGACGCTTCTGGCAAAGCAAAATTTCGATTAGTCATAGATTATCGCAGTCTCAATGAAATAATCATTGACGACACGTTCCCCATTCCACTAATGGATGAAATATTAGACAAACTTGGACGTTGTCAATATTTCACAACTATCGATTTAGCTAAGGGTTTCCATCAAATCCAAATGGACCCGCAATCAATTCCCAAGACAGCATTTTCGACAAAACATGGACATTACGAATATACTCGTATGCCCTTTGGTCTAAAAAATGCACCAGCAACCTTTCAACGTTGCATGAACAATCTCTTAGAAGATTTGATCTACAAAGATTGATTAGTCTATTTAGATGATATTATTATTTACTCCACTTCATTGGAAGAACATATAACATCACTAAAAAAGGTATTTGATAAGCTTCGATCAGCCAATCCAAAGTTGCAACTTGATAAATGTGAATTTCTGAAGAAAGAAACAGAATTTCTCGGTCACATTATCACAACAGATGGCATCAAACCAAACCCCAATAAGATAAAAGCAATTGTCAACTTTCCTATTCCTTAAACCACAAAAGGAATAAAGTCTTTTCTTGGACTCTGCGGATTTTACCGTAAATTCATCCCAAATTTTGCAAAGATAGCAAAACCCATGACAATAAAGCTAAAGAAAGGAGCAACAATCAATATAAACGATAGTGATTACGTGTCCGCTTTTGAGAAACTTAAGATACTCATCACGTCCGATCCCATTTTGATATACCCTAATTTTGAAAAGAAATTCTCACGAACCACAGATGCGAGATATATAGCTATAGGTGCTGTATTATCCCAAGAACATAGACCCATTTGTTACGCAAGCAGAACTCTAAACGAGCATGAACTCAACTATTCGGCAATAGAAAAGGAACAATTAGCCATAGTTTGGGCAACAAAATATTTTAGGTCCTACTTATTCGGAAGAAATTTCGACATATTAAGCGATCATAGGCCACTTGTCTGGTTAAACAACATGAAAGATCCTAATATGAAACTGTAAAGATGGAAGATAAAACTCAATGAATATGATTACAACATTCAGTATCTACTTGGTAAAGAAAATCACGTAGCTGATGCCCTATCCAGAGTTCAGATCCAAGAAAACTTCCTAGGTGAGGAAAATACAGTTTCCCTTTCCACAGCAACCACTGTGCATAGTGCACAAGAAGACAGCCAAAGTCACATCCCCATAACCGAAAGACATCTTAATTATTACAACAGACAGCTAGAATTTATAAGAAATAATTTGGATGATGTCCAAGTAATAAAATATTTTCATAAAACTAGATTAAAAATCCGTTACAAAGAAATGACGGATACACTTGCCAAAGAATTAATTAAGGAATATCTCTGCACCAAAAAAAGTATTATCTATTTCCCCAATGAGGCCGATTTCCAAATCTTCCAAAATGCTTATGTCCAAATAATAAGTCCAGATAACCTCACTAAAACAATGAGAACCAGCGGTAAATTGACAGATCTTCAAACATACACTATTACTATTCCGACTATCAGAAACTTATTCAAAACATTATAAATGAATGCGAAATCTGTAATGCGGCCAAAACTGAACATAGAAATACTAAACTAACCTTCGAAACACCTCCAGAAACCCCAGAGAAAAATACGTCATGGATTTCTATTTAATAAATAACAAACAGTTTCTATCATGTATTGCCAATTATTCTAAATACGCCTCCCTGATAGAAGTAAACAGTAGAGATTGGCTTGAAACCAAAAGAGCTATTTTACGCATATTTAACGATATGGGCAAACCCATAGAGATAAAAGCCGACAAAGACTCCGCTTTCATGTGCACTGCACTCAAACTCTGGCTAGATTCAGATGGAGTAACTCTCAACATTACGACAAGCAAAAATGGAATTTCTGACATTGAGAGATTTCATAAAACTGTCAACGAAAAATTAAGAATTATAATGAGTGAAAACGAACCCGAAAATCAATTTACAAAATTCGAGAAAATACTTTACGTATATAATCATAAAACAAAACATAATACAACGGGTCGAACACCAGCAGATATCTTTATTTTCGCAGGAACACCTGCCTATAACACTCAACAGAACAAAATAGATAAAATCGACAAGCTAAATGAATCCCCTCTGGTCAAGTCAAAGACAACCAACCCTTTTAGAAAAACAGGAAATATAAGGCAGATACATAGATAACAAGCATTTCGAGGAAACAAACAGAGGCAGAAAAATAATCCACTATAAGTCTAAATTCAAAAAGAAAAAGAAAACTAACAAAAGTACATACGATAATGCTAATTCCAGGCTTACTCCCGAGTATGATCTTCACGATATACCTCCTAACAACGGTTAATGCACAGAACTTAGAAGTAACTCCTATCCAGGCTAAAAATGGTTATTTAATATTTCAAACCGAATCAATAGACTTACCCATAAACTATGAATACCATTATCTATCCGTTAATTTAACCAAGACTGAAATTATTTACGAGGAACTCATTAAGCAGGCTCAATTTTTTGAGAATTTACAGCAAATTAAGTACCTAATAGAAAAAGTCAATAGGGAAATGAATGGTGTAAGAATCGCAAAACGCAGCAAACGTGGTCTTGCTAATTTTATGGGAACAATTTTTAAGTATTTGTTTGGTACCTTACACCAAGAGGATAAGGAAGAGTTGCAACAGCAAATAGGCAATATTTCCAAGAACAACATACAGATAAGTGAGCTTAATCATGTAATAGACGCAATCAATAAAGGAATAGAAGTGACAAATCATCTAAATCACCTCCGCGAACAAGAGCAAATGTTGGCTTTAGTAATTTTCAACCTGCAGCAATTCACAGAGTATATAGAAGACATAGAGCTTGGTCTACAACTAACACGTTTAGGTATCTTCAACCCCAAACTCCTAAGACACGATTCATTAATTCACGTAAATTCAGAAAAACTCCTTAGTATCAAAACTTCTGCATGGCTCAAGTCTGACACTAATGAAATCTTGATTATTTCCCAAATTCCAAGAGAAATAATTAAAACCCCAATCTTTGAAATAGTACCATATCCAGACAAACAAAACAATATACTAACAGAAACTATACACGATAAATACTTTTCACATAATAACCAGACCTCTACAGCAGGCTCCCAAAGCTTAGTCATAAACAAATGTATAACGGGTATATTAAATCAAATAGCAACGCAATGTAGATATAGCAAAACACACTCTGACTTTGAAATCAAGTACATTGAACCAAATATAATAACAACTTGGAACCTTTCCAAGACAATCTTAAAGCAGAATTGTATTAATAGAGAAATCACAATAGAAGGCAACAATATGATTAAAGCGTCCAATTGCTCTGTTCAGTTAGAAGAAATATTAATCACTAATACAATGCTAGATTACACTCAGACCATTTATGTAAACAACAACGTAACTAAGTTAGCAAAAGGAATAATCGAACAGCACGCTCAGACAAATAATATTTTTCAAATAATAATGATCACAGCACTAGCCATAATAATTATACTTGCCCTAATGTATTTTATTTACAAATATAAAACCATACCCCAGAGGCTATTGTAAAATTCAGAAACCCAAATCCAGAAAATGAAGCCATTGTAAAACCAGAAATTGAAAACGTTATACCAACAGTAGATACCGCGGTATTGTACCCTAGAATAAGCGCCTGAGGGCAGGCTTTTTTTCTTAAGGATGGGGAAGTAACATATCCATTCTACACTACACCTACATACACTACACCTGCACCACACAAAACTCAAGCTGTAAACACAACTCCCCTTTCACACACATAATTGTAAACAAAACTCCCCCAATTACTCTAAGCATAAACATGTAAAACTATACCACTGTACCACAGAACAAAAGCCCTTCGATTAACCTCGGTCGTCGTTCATATACGTCACCCTCACCATAAAAGTCCGTTCTCACAAATATCATAAAATCTGCGACATAAACAATTGTCTCCCAAAATTCGGAGACAAAAACAATCGTCCCCTAGGCTACTCGAATTCGATCTTCGATCACTTTGCGTCGACCACTTGGCGCGCCAAATAATAAAAACAAACTATCCGAGTTGGCTCTCACGCACTCGTCTCAGGATTCTCCAGTTACCACTATTTTTCGGGAATCTCTCTCTCCTCATGAGAATAAGAGTTTACAAACTCAAATTCTCTTAAATCTTCGCTCTTTTGCTAAGCCAAATTGCCTATAAAAACTCAAACGCGCCTCCAGGCGCTAGTTCAATACTGAGTACGCTATCAACCGCGATAGCACTGCCTAACTTTGATATTAGAGGTATATTATCCCAACCCCGAGATTATCCAAAGGCTTCAGTTCTTTTTGATAGAATTGAATAAAAAGTGTTAATTAATATTACAAAAACCAACTTTGTATTTTTTTTAATTAACCCTCGGTCTGAATTCGTAATTAAATATATATTTGCTGGTCCATAAAAATAATTCTGTCATTTAGTTTGTGACTCTGGTGTAATAAATAACAATAACTCCATCAAATAAATAATTATAAAATAAAAATATGTTTTTATTTTTGTTGAACATCTAAATACCTAATTATATCTACCTCGATGATCTTCTAATAGTTTCAGATATCTTCGAACGTCATATAGCAGTTCTTACGAACATATCATCGTGTTTAGAGAACGCCGGTCTGACAATAAATGTTCAGAAAAGTAAATTCTGCATGCGAGAAGTGAGCTATTTAGGACATATCATTGGCAACGGAACCATAGCGATGGATCCAGATAAAATATCTGCAACTATTGATTAACCACAGCCACGTTCAGTTAAGCAATTACGCAGAATCCTTGGTATGACAGGATGGTACTCGTCCTTTTTATTTACACTGCGATGCAAGCCTTACTGGTGTTGGCGGTGTGCTGATGCAGCTGACAACGGTGAGGAGGTTCCCATATCCTTTATGTCAAAGAAGCTTAATCCGTGTCAGCGTAATTATTCTGTTACAGAAAAAGAATGCTTAGCCGCTATTCTGTGTATAAAAATATTCCGCGCTTACGTCGAAGGACATGCGTTTACAGTTATTACCGATCACACGTCCTTGAAATGGCTAATGACCCAAAATGATTTCAGTAGCAGATCAGCAAGATGGGCACGATGAAGACGATTCGATAGACATAATGCGAGACCAAGCTGCACGTAGCATGCAAAAACAACATACGCGCAATGAAGCGACTTATAACATGCGCACTCGCGAGGTTTCCTTTAAAGAAGGACAGGAAATTTTCCGTCGAAATTTTCCACAGAGCAACTTTGCAAAAGGCTTTGCTGCGAAGCTAGCTACTTCTTTCCTAAAGGCTCGTATCAGAAAAAAGCTAGGGTCCGCATATTATGAGGTTAAGGATATGCAGAGTAATTACGTAGGTAAATACCAAGCAAAGGACCTCAAACAATAAAGCACCATTTCCAAACGTGTATAATCCTTGATGTCCCCACCAAGTCTGATTTTAGTCGGGGGGATTTGAAGTGGCACTTGTCACTGGTTGAGTTTGTATTTAAACGTTCGTTATAACTTAACGAATAATTTCGACCTAAAAGTAGGCAATACAAAATTTTAACATTCCAAAAGGGCCATCTAAGATCGGCCCTTTGTCCTATAGTACGTGTGGCGGCACCGATATTTCGGCAGCGTCACCTACATCTGGCAACCCTAAATAATACTAGATATAACCGATACGGCAACACTTAACCCTCATCGGTTGTTGGTATGCGCGCGCATACCATTTCATGTTTCAAGCCCCAGTTTGACTTATCAAATGTTTATCAATGGATTTGAATTTTGGCCCAACTAAATATTTTCGCAAGTACTTTCACACCACTGATCGGCAGGTGGCGCTGTTATTGCGAAGTGCTGTAATTAATAAACTTACACATCTGTCGTTGGTATGCGTGCGCATACCATTGCGTTTTATTACGTTTAGAAGTTTGTGAACAACATGAATCGTCGCATACTTAGAAATCAGATTATTGATGAAGCTGAGTTGGAAAGTGAGTGTTCAAATCCCGAATCATCTGGTGAAGAATATTCTGAAAATGAAGACGAGCAGGCAGAAGCCTCAAGTGATGAAAGCAATGAAAGTGATTCTTCGGAAATCGAACCACTGCCACAAGAAACCTTGGAAAGCATTGCTGTAAATCCCGACAGTCGATTGAATTTGAAAAATGGATTGATTCTGTATACAAGAGAAGCATTTGTACCTTAACATGTTCAAAAAAATTCAGAGATGTATTCGTTTTGATGATCGTGAAGAGCGTGATCGACGTGATAAGCTTTCGCCTATTCGATTCGTTTTCGACAAGTGGACTGCACATTTGAAGGCCTTGTATACTGTTGGCAAAACAGTCACAATTGATGAACAACTAGTTCCTTTCCGCGGCCGATGTCCATTTCGGCAATACATTCCATCCAAACCAGCAAAGTATGGAATAAAAATTTGGATACTTTGTGACTCAGAATCGTATTACACTCACACTGCCCAAGTTTATCTTGGCCGTGCTGCAAACAGTTCGGTGGAAAGAAACGTTGGCCAACGTGTTGTGCTCGATCTGTGCCATGGTCTTACGAATCGAAACGTTACGTGCGACAATTTTTTTACGACATACGCTTTAGCTTAAGAGTTGCACAAACAAAAGATAACAATTGTGGGAACAATTCGTAAGAATCGAGCTGAACTTCCACCAGTTCTAATTGATATGAAGAGAAAACCGGTTTTTCATACGGAAGTTGTTTATGAACCAGAACTGCAAGCCATTATGTTATCCTACGTGCCAAAAAAGAATCGATTTGTCACGCTATTGAGTACATACCATCGCGGGTTAGCAATTGACCAATCTGAGAAGAAGAAGCCAAATGTGATCACTTTTTACAACAAAACTAAGGGTGGAGTAGACACACTCGATCAAATGGTGGAAACATATCGATCAAAACGAAAAGTTAATCGTTGGCCAATGGCTCTTTTCAGTAATATGCTCGATATAAGTGCATTGAATGCCTTTGTCATCTTCACTCATATCTTCCCTGACTGGAATCAACACAACGCAAACATCAATATTCGACGAAGATTGTTTCTCGTGCAACTAGGAGAAGCACGAACACCACCGCCTGCTGCATTTCAACCTGAGTCATCTCCAACCGTTGGTTCATCTGTAGTACATCTTCAACCAAGCAACAAAAGAGGTCGATGTTACATATGTACCAGTAAAAACAATCGCACCGTTTTTGCCTCCCGTTGTGAAAAATGTGTGCGATTCATTTGTTCTGAACATAGATATTCAATTTGCCATTCTTGTATCGCATAGTTTCACATTGACTTTTCCACTTATTTTTTGTGCTACTTCGAATATTCTGCCAATCTTCATTTCCATCTTTTTTCAGCAATTTCTGTTGTTCATCGTTTTGAAATTGATGATTAGAAATAAACAATAAAAATCTTGAAAAATATAATGGCCAAACTTATTTAAAAATTTCTTGTTTCTCAATGTATGTGCGCGAGTTACCGACCCATCGGTACCACGCCTACACTCTCCACCGAAACCCCCTCGATCGTTCCAAATTCACTAACAATGTTATTGAACCGGGAAACATTGTAGCTAATAAGCGAATGTCGCAACTGCAGACACATCCGCTTAGAAGCTACATCAGCAAGAATACTATGTCAAAGCATTGGACAGTTGGCCGGCTGCAAAATTATAATGTAAACAAACTGAGCTAGCTAAGATATATATAAGACAAAGACATTTTTCAGAATAAAATCTCAATTCACTCTTTATTCAACTTTGCTAACGAACGGACGTATACTGTCCAGACATATTTTGTATACTTAAAAATATAAATATCACAAACGAAATAAAGTGCTGTATTACTGAAGAAAACAAATGGAAATTTGACTAGAGAAGCGATACATCATCGACGTCACCTGGGCCACGATTGACTGAACCAAGAGGACTCCCACTCTGATGGTGACTGGCGCAGCCGGAAAACGGAATGAACTTACACAAGATTATATTTAAGATTATGCAGTGAGTAGAGTGCAGTGGAAAATAAATTAAAAGAAACATGTAGCAAATATACACAGCTTAAAACTATAAACCAGTGATCGGGTCAAAAAAAGGGCCTAAATATAACTAAAACATACAAACAAGAGCACATATCACAAAAATACACACACACAAAACACATAAGCAAAATTAAACTATACACATATAAATAACCAACAGTATATGCCGCAAATATAAACAGTGACGTGGTGGCGAAGTCAAACGCTGACGACGAAACTACATTGTATGTATTTAATGGCAACAAAAAAAAAAAAGTGCTGACAAAGAAAAATTCAGTTGCTATAGTCGAGTGGAGGATAGCAAAGATCAATCGCTGATATTGCTATACTTATACATTCGCTTCAACAAGACATCAAACGATGATGTCACTGTTGTTGTAAAATAGCTGCACAAAAGAATACCACACAATTTTAAACACATTAGTGCCGTAGTGAAAGAGTGAAGTGTAGTAATGATCAAACGCTGATACTTACTTACAAACTCACGACAACAGGGTATCAAACGCTGAGACTACTGTTGTTGTCACATAGCACGGCAAGAATAAATATATAAACTATTGGCAAGTACGTATTATGTATTCAAAAGTAGCAATATCTATCGCTGATATTAGACTACAAAGAATGCTGATTCGATCGCAATAGAAGTATACATACATACATGCATTCAAAGTTAATGTGGCACGATCACTGACTTACAGAGCTATACTCGTAAATTCAAAACTAAGAAAGTTTCTTTTAATTTACAAAAAACTGCTGCACAGCAAAAGATACATATATCTATAAACAAACATATACTAAAGTATCTTACATTACAGAGAGAACACCACAAACACTCACTAACATATACAGTATAAACAAAAAAAATTATTATTATTACACATATAACATTGTTAAAAACAACACAAAATATTGCACACAATTTGTAACGCACATCTATCTTATATAAATATTCTAAGAACACAATATTTGAAAGAAAAGAGAGTATTAGGATTCGACTTGGAAATAGCTTGCGTCTAGATGTCAAAGAAGATTGTAGAAAAAACTAAACAGGGACTAGGCTCAAGTAAATCCGCAGGCCCAACTACTAGAGCGAGTAGTCAGATTGTTGAACAGGTAGCAAGTAATATGGATTCTGGCAACGCTTCTCATTCGATCTCACCAACGGTGAGTGGAGTAAGCACTATATCAACGACATTGAGCCCTAATGATATATTATCATTCATTAAGGAATTGCCAACGTTTGATGGCCAGCCGAGTCAGTTGGATAAATTCATCACTAATGTCGAGGAAATAATAATGCTTATTAGGGGCACCGATCAAACTCCCTATGGATTATTACTTCTTCGGGCTATAAGAAATAAAGTTATAGGAAAAGCAGATGAAAGTTTGACCCTAGCCGGTACCTCACTAGTGTGGGATGATATTAAGGAGGGACTCAAAAGATTGTATGGCAGTAAGAAGTCAGAAGCGATTCTCCTTAGGGAAATTCAATCACTCCCAGATAATCTGTCACTAGGTCAGCTATTCTCGACAATTACCAAAATTAGAGGACAGCTCGTATCATCGGTACAAGGAGGAAATCACGCGACCACTGTAATGGAAGCGAAGAAACAACTTTATAACGAGGTTGCTCTGAACTCATTCATGGTCGCTCTAAGAGAACCCCTTAGAACGATTATAAGACTAAAAAACCCTACAACTATAGAACAGGCCTACGAATGTTGTCAGGTAGAACAAACCTTTTATTACCAAGGAAAGAGAGATAGAAGTTATGCAGAGCGAGGCAATCAAGGTAGTCGTACGAATCCGTACAATAATCAAAATCAGAGACAGATTAACAATAGATTCAGTAGCGGAGAGAAACAATATAATAATAATGGCAAAAATTTTGAACAGAGGAATAACCCCTTTAAGAGCAGCAACGTTCCCTCAGCTAGTTTGAATAATATAGAAACGGAACAAAGCGAGGTAGGAAATCAGACAACGACAAATTTTCAGGCAAGAGCCTCCCCAAACCAACCGGGTTCATAAATGGTCAAACACATGGGGCGGGTTTACCTTTCATACTATTACATACAAATGACCACACCCCATTAAGATTTTTGTTGGATACAGGTTCTACTAATTCTTTTGTTGATCCGTTACTTGTCCAACCTAAAAACATACAGGCTCTAAGTTCACCAATTACTATAAAAACGGCCTTAGACAAACATACAATAACAGAAAGAACGGCATGGAAGATGCCGCAAGAATTTAACAGGACAGGGATTATAAACTTACTACGAGTATTATTTAAATTTCACCCATTCTTTAATGGTCTTTTTGGTATGGACATAGGTTTGATCAGCAGTTTTTTATTTGAGGCAAAACCTGATCTAAGTACAACACGCTCCTGTAAACATTATCGTTTAACGACTGACTGCAAAATCTTGACATTTATAATTATAAATAATACTAGGCATCAAACATCTCGTAATTTACGAATAGAGGGACATACTAAAACAATAATACCACTGCCGGTACAAACGAGACAGGGAGATATAATATGCAAAGCAGTAGCCATTGAAAGAGACGATTTCGTAATTATATCGAAAGACGGATAGTATAGGGCCTAAAAACGGCATCACAAAATTAATAATGTACTGTCGATAGATATTAGAAAAAAAAATAACGCCGTATAGTTAGGCAAAATATCTAAGAAACGTAAACGTTACATCAAATCTGACATTATAATTATAAATAATAACATCAAACATATTTACAAAGAGCAAAAAACAATAACCACTCCTCAAAAACAGGAGATATATAAAAGTAGCCATGAAAAATTTATTATATCAGACGATAGGGCAAAGCCAGTAATTTCGAGGTGTCCAACTACACAGATACTGATCGACTAGTATATGTTGAACAACCAATAGAATCAATACCCTATAAAGAAGAAGAAGTTATCGAATTACATACAATTACTTCTGATACATATACACTGCAGAATACTCCCGAAGAATCACAAAAGTTTAGATTCGAACATTTAAATCTAGAAGAAAAGAAAGCGATTTCAAAATTATGCAGGGAATTTTCGGACATATTTTATAAAGAAAACGAACCATTAACATTTACTAGTTTAGTAAAACATAATATTCCGTTAACAGACAAAAATCCGATTTTTATTAAACCATATAGATATGCATTTGCATTAAGGCAGGAAATTAAGAAACAAGTAAACGAACTACTGAAACAAGATGTAATTAGATCAAGTCACTCACCGTGGAGTGCAAAAAAAAGAGGAAAAAAAAAAAGGGAGTTTATTTAGAATTTAAGGAAATTAAAGAAAAAGAAGGTTTTGGATAATACCCCCCAACAAAAAATAATAATTATATTTTAGACCAGTAGGGAAAATCCAGTATGGGTAGTACAAAAATAGATTTGGCTACAGGACAGAAGAAATGGTAGACTAGTTACAGACTTTAGAAGACTTAACAAGAAGACAGTTTCGGATAAGTACCCAATACCGAATATTAATGAGTATGTTAGAATGCCGTTCGGTCTAAAAAACGCACCAGCAACTTTTCAAAGAGTAATGGACAGCGTACTGAAAGACTTGGTTGGTAAAATATGTCTAGTGTATCTGGCTGATATCATTATATTTTCACCATCCTTGCAAGAGCATATATCAAATTTAAAAACAGTGTTCCAAAGACTTAGAGAAGCAAATTTTAAAGTACAATTGAATAAGTCCGAGTTTTTAAGGAAAGAAGTGGAGTTTTTAGGACACGTGGTCACACAGGAGGGGGTAAAACCTAATCCGAATAAAATTCAGATTATAAAAGATTTTCCATGCCCACATAACAGAAAGACGATAAAATCATTTTTAGGAGTACTAGGATATTACAGAAAGTTTATTCGAGACTTCGCCCGAATAACGAAGCCAATGACTAAACAATTGAAAGGGAAAAAACCAGTACAAATCAATGCAGAATTTATAGAAGCATTTGAAGTATGTAAAACATTACTGACTAACGACCCAATTTTGAAATATCCGGAATTCGACAAACCTTTTATTTTAACAACCGACGCTAGTAATTTTGCTATCGGAGCAGTATTATCACAGGGCTCTTTAAACAATGACAAACCTACTTGCTACGCGAGTAGAACACTCTCGGACGCAGAAGTAAACTACTCAACAATTGAAAAAGAGATGTTAGCCATAATATGGGCGGTTAAATATTTTCGACCGTATCTTTATGGGAACAAATTCACAATCGTCACAGATCATAAGCCGCTAACGTGGTTAATGAATTTTAAGGAGCCAAGCTCAAAAATATTAAGATGGAGAATACAATTAATGGAATACGATTTCGACATAATATATAAAAAAGGCTCACAGAACGTTATAGCGGATGCGCTTAGTAGAATTGATCATGAGGTACACACAAGCGAAGTAGTAGCAACGGACACCGCAACGAATACAATAACTAACATACAGATACCTATAACAGAAAACCGATAAATGATTTTAATTTACAAATAGTATTGCAGGGAGGACAGACAACGGAACAGAAAATAATAATACCTTTCAAAAATAAACTAAGAAAATACTTTAGGGAAACAACATTTACAAAAGAGAATGTAGAACGCATATTAAAAGCAACACTTAAACCAAAAAAGATTTATGCAATTTTTACAACAGAGGATATTTTTAAAATAGTACAAGAAGTATTTGCACAAAATTTCCCACAAGATAAAACTTTCACACTTGTTAGGTCACTTGAGCTGCTGCCAGAAGAAAAGGATAAAGCTAAGCAGGAAGAAATAATTAATAAAGACCACCAAAATAGAAATCATAGGGGTATAGATGAATCGTATTTACATTTAAAAAGAGAAATATATTTTCCTAATATGAAAAGCATAATAGGCAACGTTATTAAGAACTGTGAAATATGCCTTAGGCTAAAATATGATAGGCAGCCGCCAAAAATACCCTATCAAACTCCGGAAACTCCAAGTGCTCCACTTGAAATAGTACATATGGATATATGTATATACAATCAGTGGGAAGTATAACTTAACGCTAATAGATAAATTTTCAAAATTTGCTTGGGCTTATGTAGTAACTAATAGAAATTCGATATGCATTATAAAAGCTTTTAAAAATTTTGTGGAATTATTTGGAATTCCTAAAAAACTGGTATATGACCAAGGTCCGGAATTTGCGGGGGAAGTATTCAAAAAGTTTTGTTGCCAATACAATATCCAATTACATGTCACCTCGTTTCAACAGTCGTCTAGTAACTCACCTGTAGAGAGATTACATTCAACACTCACAGAAATTTATAGAATAATCACTGATAGCAGAAAAACAGAACAACTACCATGTGAACATGAAGAAGTACTATCAGAAACCATGATAACATATAATAACGCTATACACTCTAGTACCAAGTTGACACCCTATGAACTTTTCCATGGTAAAACCCACACTTTTAGTAACTCAGTGAAATTTAATGGAGAGCATGATTATTTAAATCAGTTAAATATATTTCGAGAAAAGTTATACCCAAAAGTAAAACGTAAGTTAGAAGAGATAGTATACAAGAGAACTATGAAATTAAATGAGAATAGAACGGATGAAATAGAGGAAGGAGACAAGATCTTTAGAAAAGAAAATAGAAGAAATAAGATTACACCTCGTTTCACAATCCATAAAGTGTTAAGGGTACATGGACCTACATTTAAAACAAGCAGAGGTCAAAAGATACACAAGTCTAAAATCAGAAAGACTACAAAGAAACAAGAAGATAACTAAATGTCTCGGCCTTCTCTCTTTTTTTTTTAGATTCGTGCTAGTTTCGGCACAATTCATATCGATCCAAGATATTAATGAGTCCACTAATCCCATCGCCAAAATAGAACTAGGAGAATGCTTAATAATCCAAATTTATAAAAATATTAAACATATAATAGATCTACAGGAATATGAAAGCTGTGTAGAACAATTTAGTAGTACACTAAATTTGATACAGCAAGATGAAACGCTCATTGATGCAGCTTATATCCTAGAGGGTAAGATAGCCCAATTGCGGGAAAAGATAGAAATACTAAGGAAAATATATTTCCAAGATGTAGCAAAAAGCATAAACCAAGAGCAAGCTATGATAAGTCGATTTTTAGAAACATCTCAAAATAAAATTTTTAAAGAACTATCGAAAGAACAGGACCAAATTAATAAATTACAATACATTAATAGAATAATATATAATATAGATCGGCTTGTAAATCATTTAAATGATCTATCAGAAAGTATAATAATGGCTAAAATAAAAATAATACCTAAGCTAATACTAGATCCAAAAGAGATCACAAAAATTGAAGAGATCATAAGAAAACAAAATATTACTATCAAATCAAAACAAGAGATATACAAATTAATTAAATTAAATACATATAATATACAAGATAAAATAATATTTGAAATTATGATACCTATATTCGAAAAACAAAATTATAAAATTGCTAGAATTATACCATTACCACTCAACAAAACATTTTTTATAACAGCGCCTAAGTTTATAGCATATAATGATTATAAAATTGTACATCTTTCGAACAAATGCCAACAAACTGCCAACAAATCCATTTGCGATATAGAAAACATTGAAACACGACCTACAAACGAATTACGTATGTATCCAGAATTTACTAAAGAATAATCACAGTAATTGTGACATGCAGAATACTGGCATGGTCACAGATATATTTGAACCAGAAAAGGGATACATCTTCATCTTTAATGCGAAGGAAACTAAATTAAAAACACCAGAAGGCAATGAGACCTGTATAAACGGATCGGCGATAATAACTTATGGAAATGCTACAGTAGAAGTAAATGGACTGGACTATGATAACACTAGAGAAAGTATATTAGAACATCCAGAGATAATTATGCCACCTACAAGAGGGATTTCAAGAAACAACACGGTGGAAACACTGACACTGCAAAGATTACATCTAGAAGCAATAGACACACATAAGAGGGTAATCATCGCAAGTAACACAACAACACAGCACACGTCCATCCTTTATATGTTAGTGGCAGTACTATCCATAGCAACAATCATTGTCTGGAAAGCAAGAAGGCCTGTCACAATCTTTACACCAAGTCCAGAACATCATGTACCCATGGTCGCGCTGGACATACCGTCACTATGGCCATCGCTTCAATCTGGGGGGGGGAGGAGTTACCGACCCATCGGTACCACGCCTACACTCTCCACCGAAACCCCCTCGATCGTTCCAAATTCACTAACAATGTTATTGAACCGGGAAACATTGTAGCTAATAAGCGAATGTCGCAACTGCAGACACATCCGCTTAGAAGCTACATCAGCAAGAATACTATGTCAAAGCATTGGACAGTTGGCCGGCTGCAAAATTATAATGTAAACAAACTGAGCTAGCTAAGATATATATAAGACAAAGACATTTTTCAGAATAAAATCTCAATTCACTCTTTATTCAACTTTGCTAACGAACGGACGTATACTGTCCAGACATATTTTGTATACTTAAAAATATAAATATCACAAACGAAATAAAGTGCTGTATTACTGAAGAAAACAAATGGAAATTTGACTAGAGAAGCGATACATCATCGACGTCACCTGGGCCACGATTGACTGAACCAAGAGGACTCCCACTCTGATGGTGACTCGCGCATACCAAACCCCTTATGTGCACTATGAATTTCACCAACCGATGAGGGTTAATTATTAAGCGTCTTGATTCGAAGCGACACATGCAAAATCGCGCGTCTCACATTTCTGTGCCTTTTTCCCAAATTAATTGTAACCAAAACTATATAGTAGCATATGTACCATAGCGCACCACTTGTCCACACATACACACACACAAACACTCCCACATACATACATACACTTGACCATTGTACTTAGCATTTAAGACAAACATTTATGTATTTCACCAGAAACCATCCGCCTGCTTAGACATAAACATTTGTATCCCCAAATTCGGCGACAATAACAAGTCAGCCTACTCCGATCATTTGTAAACATTCCCACGAAAGGGTCAAAACTGCTTACGCAGCGCAAATTCTCGGCTGATCCGTTCCCATGCGCAATCCACTCAAGAGAGCGCCCAATATCATGTAAACATAAAAGAGAGCCTTATGTACGCACAATACAGAAGTAAATAAGACTCAGCCAAAGGTTTGCTAAGCGCCCAGTTTGTAGCTTTAAGATAGATTTAATTCAAACTCCATTAAGGAACGACGCAAATTGTCTCCGGGTTTCGCCTAAGTGTTTATTGGAAATAAAGTTATATTTTTTTATAAATACTAAACGCGAACTTGTTATTGGCGCAGCCGGTAGGATACCGATTAACGTTTTGATCGATATCCGCAAAAGAACCGCGTGTGATCTAAAACCTTCGTTTGCGTGGCTAAATTAAATGCTACAGGAAGGTTACAATCCGCCTAAATACCGCGTGTGATTAAAAAACTTCGTTTGCGTAGCCAACTAAAGGCTACTGGAAGACTATAATCCACCAAAAAAAAGAAACTCAGTGCTCTGTGAAACACTTCAACTTGGTAGCCCACTGTAAAAGTGTGGGGTCAAAACCCCGAAACAAAAATAGAACAAAAAAATAAAACCCTAGCGAATAGCTAAGCGAGTGTAAAAACAACCAGCAATACAAAATTCTAAAATGGCACAGCCACAGCAACAACAACCACATCAAATTCAACTCCTTTCGAAAAATCATCTGAACCAGGCCCTTGGTCAGATTCGACAAGTGCCAGTATTTAATGGTACAACATCAGAGCTGAGCTCGTTCACACGGAGAATCGAGTTTATCCAAAGTCTCTAACCGACAACCGACGCCCGGCAAGCACACATCATGTTTAGTGCAATCGAGATGCAGGTTCGAGGTGATACCCAGCGTGTGTCTCAGTTAAGTGCAGCCAACACCTGGATTGATCTGAAGGAAGCCCTTATCGCGGAATTCAAAACACAAACTGCATTCGAGGAACTCCTAAGAAGACTATACAACACACCGTTCAACGGATCAGTTCGTTAGTTTATCGAAGAGCTAGAAGAAAAATGTTTTATTATAACAAATAAGTTAGATTTAGAAAACAACCCGTTTAATAACCACATTTACAAAATACAACAAACTATCAAACAAATCAAGCCTCTTCAAGTGCTCCTAACCCAGCCCATAAAAGGCAAAGACCAAGTTCTAGTGGCCAATCAAGAATGGACACGTCCGAAAATTTTCATCAAATTGCCTCGGACGAAGAACAAGAACAAACCCGTTCATAAATATTGTTATGAACTCCGTTGTTTTATTGATACCGGAACTACAATTAATATAATAAAATCAAATTTCTTAAATTTCCCCATTAAAACAAATAGTTTGAAAGTTCATACCATTAACGGCATAGTTACATTAAAAGATAGTATTAGTTTGAAACCCAGTAAGCTTTGCCCCACTAAACAAGTTTTTTATATCCATAATTTTTCGGAAAATTATGATATGCTACTTGGTAGAGACTTCTTAGAAGACACCAACGCTTAAATCAATTTTAGCGAACGAAGTGTTAATTTAAACAATTACAACTTCTTAATGCACTATGACAACGAGCAAAAGGTAAATTTAGAAGACGATACCGACTGCACGAACTGTTTAGAGCCACCATCAACTGATGACGAAGCAATAAACTATGCAATAGAAAATGAGTTAAAAGAATCAAATCAATTCAGACTCGATCACTTAAACAAGGAAGAGCGAAATGCTCTGACTAAAATTCTTCACGAATTTAAAGACATTCAGTGCAGAGAAGGTGAAAATTTGACCTTCACAAGCAGTGTCAAACATGTCATAAATACAAAGCATGAAGATCCTATTTATAAGAAACCTTATTAATATCCCCAAACCCACGACAAAGAAGTCGAAGTCCAAATCAAAGAAATGATTGATCAAGGCATTCGAAAATCGAACTCGGCTTATTGCTCACCTATTTGGATAGTTCCAAAGAAGAGTGATGCATCCGGTAAACAAAAGTTTAGGATAGTAATTGACTATCGCAAACTAAACGAAATTACCGTGGACGACAAATACCCCATTCCTCTTATGGATGAAAAATTAGATAAACTCGGTAGATCTCAATATTTCACTACCATAGATTTAGCAAAAGGTTTTCATCAAATCCAAATGGATGAAAACTCTATACCGAAAACAGCTTTTTCTACAAAGAATGGTCATTATGAGTACACTCGAATGCCATTCGGACTGAAAAATGCACCCGCGACTTTTCAACGTTGCGTAAACAATCTGTTAGAAGATCTTATTTTATTTATTTATTTATATGAAAGTTAATTATAATATAAAATTAAGATTAACTTATTATTAAAGCACTGGCTGCTAAGGCCTTCGGCTTGGAGTGTGTTTTTTAAATTACTTAACTAATTTTATATTTACAGTTTACTATTTACAGTTGTTTATATTTAAATTTATTTACATATTTACGTTCTCAATTGTGTTTTTATTATTTTCATATTAAGTGGTATGTATCTGATAATTTGAGGAATTTGATTATTGTGGATATATTTTCAGGGGTTGGGTTTGCTAGGGTCATTATGGGGCATTTGTTTAGGAAGGTTTGGTTTCTGAGGTGTGATGTTGCGGGACAGTTTGTTAGGATATGTTTTATTGTGAGGTCTGTTGTTGTGTGACAGTTTGGGCATGGTTGGATATTGTTGGGGTTGTAGTAGTGTTGATGTGTAAATTTTGTGTGTCCTAGTCTAAGTCTCAGTATTTTTATTTGGTCAATGCGTGCGTAATTCTTTTGCTTGAGTGATTTTAGATATTCACCTGTGTGAATTAAGTTTGTGTTTAATTGTTTGTACCATGTATTGCAGAATTCTATGTTATGTTTAAGTTGCTGATCTATTTTGTTCTTAAGAAACTTGTTTATATCTGTTGTGTTGAAGTTGTTTGAGTAGTGTAGGGGCATTGTAATTGTTGTTTTAGCTGCATTATCGGCTAGTTCGTTACCTTGTATGCCGCTGTGGCTGGGGACCCAGAGTAGTTTTATTTTGGGAGCAGTGTTGGTAAGGAGGGTTCTAACTATTTTGGGATATATGTTGTTATTATTGATGTTGCTAATGGATTTTAAGGATGAAAGTGAGTCCGAGCAAATTATAAATTTTCCTTTGCGTTTTTTGACTATTTTTATTGCATCTAGGATAGCTATGGTTTCGGCTGAAAGGATTGATGAAAAGTGGGGTAGTATTCCCCTTTTTAGAATTTGAGTTTCGGTGGCAAAGGTGGCAGTGTTATTTTGTAATGAGCCATCGGTATAAATGAATGTGTGATTTTTAAGTGTTTCCTTGAGTTCAAGGAAGTGTTGTTTGTAGGTGTATGCTGAGGTGTTGGATTTGGTGTGTTTGTGTAGTGTAGTGTTGATGAGGGAAGGGGGGAATAGCCATTGGGGTGTGGTGGTTCTTTTTGGTAGTGGGTGGAAAGGAATGTTGTCATTTTTGCATAAAAGTATTGTTTTTTCCTGCGTAGATGTTAGTTTTTTTGTGTTGCGTCTGTTATTTGTTTAGGCCATGGATTTTAAAAAATTTTATTAGGCCATGGATTTTAAAAAAATTCATGGACTACTGTGTTTGTCGGAACGCAAATGTGCGTAACAGGCAGAAGGAGGCATCTCCGACCCCATAAACTATATATATTCTGAATCAGTATCAACAGCCGAGTCGATTGAGCCATGTCTGTCTGTCCGTCTGTCTGTCTGTCTGTCTGTCCGTCTGTCCGTCTGTCTGTCTGTATGAACACCTGGATCTCAGAAACTATAAGAGCTAGAGTCTTCAAATTTTGTGACAACATCCGTGTATGTTGCAGTGTCTCAAAGTTTTTTTGAAATTCGGCCACGCCCCTTCCGGCCTCTGTAAATCAGTAATAACAATTTAATATACACAATATACACCCAACAACCAAAGTTGTACATCTCAAATGACAAATACATTGCCACGGGTGTTTTCTGAAAATTTCATTTTAATCGGACTAATAATAAGTGAGATATGATCCGAATTAAACTCAATTTGAACGTATACTTATGCGTATATTAAGACCTAATTTACGCATCATACCGACGTTCGAATCTAGCGTCGGACACACAGCGTTTACAAAACTTTTTATTTGCATAGATAGTAACAGAATTAGCTCAGAATGCAACTTTGCCGACCGATTAACAAATGAGGAAGTGGCTCAGTGGTTAGAGTTGCGGACAGCAGTCCTGCGTGTGTGAGTTCGAATCCTAAGCGTTCCTATTTGATTTACTTTTTTTTGGTTATTTTTTTTATTCTTATAAGCTTAAAGGAAAACTACAGTTATTTAATTAAATATCAATAATAATAGTTTTCAAAAATTAAATCTCATGTTTTTTTTTGCAATATTTAAGACAATCAATAAGTTATGAATGTTAGAGCGGGACGCCGATACATGCATGTCTGCATTTGCACATTTATGTTTCGGCGTCCCGCTCTCACACACAACAATTGCCGTATTCGGCGTATGTACGCAACTGTCAGATTTGTGCAAAATTCGGCAAAGTTTATAAAAGTTTTCTACTTAATTAAATATGTTGCGTACCAAAAAATTTAAAAACTACTGTTATGTTGTTGTTTAAATTATTCAATAGAAAAGAAAGAAAAAAAGGAAAACTCGACCACACATTGTTTGCGGCAGGAATCGAACCCGAGCACTGTCAACATCTTTGGTCTTTGAATCCGGCACACACTCCACTAAGCTACTGTACAACTTCACATTAATTTATTGTCCTCTCGCTCTATCTTATGCTTATACTTCTTGTCTATTCGCTTTTGCATTGTTTATGTCTTTTTGTCTTTTGTCTGTCAAATGAATTAAATAATAAGAATATAAAATTTATATTTTGAAATTTTTCCAAATAAAGCAGAATTTTCATTATAAATAACGGAATAATAATCCATGGCCTTCTACAGTCAGCACCTGACTGTAGCGTTCGACTGGTTTTATATGCTTGCGAAGTGGGGAGTGTGAGCTATGGAGAAGTGTTTTGAAGGCTTTAGTTGTGAGGAAGTCTCTTTTTTGTTCTATTATAGGTATGTTGGCCTCGAAAAGTAGGTTTGAGATAGGGGTTGAGGGTAGTGCTCCAAGTGATATGCGTATGGCTGCATTTAATGGTGATTTTAATTTATTGAGTGTTGATTTAGGGGCGTGGCCGTATATAAAAAGTGCGTAGTCTATTTTTGCAATTAGAGTTGCTTTTGTTATATTGATAAGTGTGTGTGAGTTGCAGTTGAATTTCATGCTTGCTAGGCATTTTATGATTTTAAGTTTGTTGTTAAGGGCTGTTTGTATATGTTTTATATGTGAGTCCCATTTATATCTGTTATTTATTGTTAATCCTAATATTTTTAGAGCTGAGACGGAGGGAATTTGAATGTTGTTTGATAATATATTGCAGGTGCAGTTTTGTTTTCGGCAGATGTGGAGGTGCTGGCATTTCTATATTGAGAGGGATGCTCCTGAATATGAACCCCATTCTTGAATTGTGGCGAAGAGGATATCGAGGTTATATGTTTGGTTTTTTTTTGTTATTGAGGGGAATAATAAGGACAAAATCATCTGCGTAGGCACTGAAGTGTATGTTTTTTTGAAGGCTTATGTTGTTTGCGAGTCTATTGTAGGCTATAAGGAAAAGGATCACAGATAATGGCGACCCTTGGGGGATACCGTTAAACAGAGGGTGTGTCTGGCTTATTGCATTTTTAACTTTAGTTTTAATTTTTCTGCTTTTCATAAAGTTTTCGACGAAGTTTATTATTTTGGGGCCAACTTTCCAACTGCATAGCTGGTCGATAATGCTGTGCACTCCAACTCTATCAAAAGCTTTTGAAAAATCAAGAGCAATGATAGAGATATGTTTTTTGCATCTTAGCGACTTGGTTATCAAATGATCTGTAAGCAGCAGATTGTCTGAAACCGATTTGCCGTGCTTGAAGCCGGACTGGTTGGGGTTTATAAGGTTGTTTTTGGTGACAAGCCACCAGAGTCGTTTGGCTATTATTTTTTCTGAGGTTTTGGCTAGGCAGCAGTTGAGAGAAATCGGTCTATAGCTGGTTATTAATGTTTTGTTTGAGTTGGGTTTTAATATAGGGATGACGAGGCTGGTTTTATATGTTTGTGGGATATAATTATTAAAAATATTGTTGAAAAGCTTGGTTATTCTAGTTTTGATTGAATAGGAGGTGTTTTTTATCATTGGGTAGGATATTCGGTTTAGGCCAGAAGTTGTTCCTTTGAGGGAGTGAAGTGCTGATAGTAGTTCTAGCTGTGTAATTTCGGACTCTATTATTTGTGCTGATGGGATGGGTGTGTAGTTAATTGGTTTTACTGAGTATTTGTTATTGGAGATGTTTTGGTGGAAGTTGTCGTCTTTGGATTGGTTGGACCAATGTTGGGCAAAGAGCTGAGCAATTGAGGTTGTGTCTGTTGTAAAGTTGTTTGTTGTGTCACTGATGGCGTGTATGGCTTTAATTGGGTTGAGTCCACAAAAACGTCGTATGTTTGTCCAGATTTTGTCAGAGGGCGTGTTCTGTTCTATTGTAGAAGTGAATTCGGTCGTAGCTTTACTTCTTGTTATTTTTAGTTCTCTTCGGAATAGTGCATTTGCTCGCTTGTATTCGATAAGGTTGACGGTAGTGTTGTTGCGTTTAAAGTTTTGCCAGGTTTTGAATTTGTTTGATCTTAGTTGTGTCAGTGTCTTATTCCACCAGGGGATATTTCTGTTGCAACGGTGGGGTGATGTTTGAGGGATACTGTGGTGCGCTTGTAAAATTATTTTGTTTAAGACTGAGCCTTCTTTGTTTATGTTTGGGCTGATTGAAGTATGTTCGTTTAAGTCATTTGTTATTTGTGTGAATAAGGGCCAGTTGGCGTATTTTATTTTAAAATAGGGGCGAGCGTAGTTAATTTTGTTGGGCTGTGAGAATAGGGTAATGACAATTGGGAAATGATCGCTTCCATGAAGGTCATCGATTGTTTTCCGAGTGGCGTATGGGGTGAGTTGGGAGGAGCAGAGGGATAGGTCTATGTGTGTGAGTGTATTGTGTGTAGAGAAGTGGGTAGGGGAGCCGTCGTTAAGGATATTGAGGTTTGTGTTTTGGATATATTTCGATAAAATTCTGCCTTTTTTATTGTCTTGAGGAGATCCCCAGCTTTGGTGCCAGCTGTTGAAGTCCCCTAGGATAATTTGGTTTGTGTTATGTCTCTCAAAGTTGTTGAATAGACATTTAAGTGAGAAGGTCTTATTGGGGGGTATGTATGTTGTAAGTATGTTAATCTTTATATTTGATGTAATTTCTATTTCTATGGTTTCGAATTGACTGTTTTGGGTTGTTTGAGTATGTTGGATAGATCTGTGTATTAGTATTGCAACGCCCCCAAATCTGTTGGAGGCTGTGTTGGTGTATAGTTGGTAGTTTATAGGTATGGAAATGGGGGTGTTTGTATTGTTGGAGTGGGATTCTTGGAGGCATATGATATATGGTGACTGGTCTTTGATAATAATCAAAAGCTCATTGTAGTTATTTGAGTATCCTTTTATGTTCCATTGAATTATTTTTAACATTGATCTAAATAAGTATGAGTATATAAGGGTATAAGTAAAGGTGTAATTATAAGTATAAAGCATAAGTAGGTCTTAACTAAAAAGTTTTAAGTTATAGTTTTTTTTATTTATTTTTTTTTTTTTTTTATTTATTTATTATTTATTTATTAAATAGAATCGCTTTCGCTGTTATATGTGTATTTGTTGTTGTTTTGAGTTTTGGGTTTTGTTTTTATGTTTGCTTTGGTGTTTTTGAGGGTAGTGGAGAGGTTGTTAGACTTATCTTTGGAGAATATCTTGATTTTGAGGTCTCCTGATAGTGATGAGGCAGTTGTTTTTTGTGTTGTGCTTACGTCTGTCTCCATTTCTTCTAGGACGTTTGTGCTGGATCGGTATGCAGATGTTGTTGGTGGTGTACTGGTCGATGGTGTTATGTGGGTGCTTGGTTTAAGTGAGCTTGCTGTTGATGTGGTTTTCAGTGTTGTGCTTGTTGGTATTTGTGGTGTTTGTGCGATGGTTGTGTGATTTGTTGACATAGAGAGCGTCTTGGCGTAGGATGATCTTGTGAGGTGGCCGTGTCGGTTGTGGTAGATGTTCAGTGCAGTTTTGTGGTCCACTTTTTCTGTTGTTTTTATTGCTGTGAGTTCTTGTTGTTTTAGGAATGTTGGGCATTTACGGTCAAGCGGGCTGTGTTGGTGATCAGTCTCTGGGTTGTTTTTGCAGTTAAGGCAGTTTTTTTGATTTACGCAGTGTTCATTTTCTTTGGTGTGTTTTGCATTCGAGCAGTTTGTGCATGTCTCAATGCTTTTGCAGGCAGTGGTTGGGTGACCAAAGCGGAGACAGTTTCTGCACCGCAGTGGCTGTGGTATGTATGGGCGTACGCGGACTGCTTCGTATCCGATTCTCAATTGCTCTGGTAGTTTGTGGGTAGCGAAAGTAATTATAATCAGTCCAGTTTCGGAGAGCATAAATTTGTTATCTTCGGTATTGGATGGTTGTTTTTTTAGTATTTTTCTTATTTCTATCACCTTCCGTGTTTTTAGTTCTTCCAGTATTTCGTCTTCCTTATGTTTCGTAGCTCGTTGCAGTAAATAACTCCTTTTGTGTAATTAAGTGTTTTGTGTTCAGAGGCTGTGATTTCTATTGTTGTCATTTGCTTTAGTTTTAGTAATTTTGTTGCTTGTAATGTACTTTTTGTTTTGATTAACAGTGAACCGTCTCTAGTTTTCTTGCATGACTCTACTTCTCCATCGCAAGCGTGATCTATTGTTTTCTTTATTACAAACGGTGAAATGTTTTCAAAAGAGTTGTTGTCGTTTCTTTTGATTGTTATGTATTTTGGTTCGCCTAGGTTTGTGTTGTTGGATCTAACTCCGTAAGTTCTTATGTCTGTTGGTTCGTGCATGTTTGTTGTTGTTGGGCTGACGCCCGCGATAACTGTTGACGGTTTTTTGTTTTTGTTGTTGTTTTATGGTTTGCGTTTGAGATTTGTTTGTTTTGTTTTTGGTGAAACGGTAAGTTTTGGTTTGCTTGTCGCGGTTTTTGTATTGTTCGGTGTAACACGTCTTATCTCTTCGAAGGTTGAAGTGGTACTGTGTTAGAAGATCTTATCTACAAAGATTGTTTGGTATACATGGATGACATTATAGTATTCTCCACTTCATTGGAAGAACATTTAATGTCACTTCGTAAGGTTTCTGCTAAATTAAAGGAAGCTAACTTGAAATTGCAGTTAGACAAATGCGAATTTCTCAAAAAAGAAACAGAGTTTCTAGGGCACATCATAACAAACCAATTAAAACCTAACCCAACAAAAATAAATGCAATTAAGCATTTTCCCATTCCCAAAACACCTAAGCAAATTAAGTCGTTTCTTGGCCTTTGCGGGTTCTACAGAAAGTTTATTCCCAATTTCGCAAATATTGCAAAACCAACGACGCAAAATCTTAAGAAAGGCGCCAATATGAATGCCAATGATACAAACTATGTATCCGCTTTCGAGAAATTAAAATTTCTCATAGAGTCTGATCCTATCTTAATATACCCTAATTTTGAGAAACCATTCTCACTAACTACAGATGCCAGCAATATTGCTCTTGGTGCTGTACTCTCACAGGATCATAAACCTATTTGTTACGCTAGTCGTACACTCAATGACCACGAGC